>JAYKKI010000072.1:12182500-12629401 GCA_039881145.1 Druceiella hillmani | reverse complement strand
AATACTGTATATCACAAATAATTTTGAAATTAATTTTTTTTTAAACATATAATCCAAAGTGCTAAATTAGTATCTACTATCATTTTAATTGAATCAAATAAAAATATGGTTTACGATAAGGAGGCATCACATTTCATGTTTGTTATATTTTGTAACAGAAATAATATTCTGGTAATTGCCCTCTGTCTTTATCGATGACCGAACCTGGGCATGAATTAAAACGTTGTTACAATGAATGGAATAAAAATAATAACAAATATTTAAATAATTTAGGAAAAGGCGTTTCCAAATAACTGAACATAATTACAAAATGTCATATTGTAGGTAAAATTTTGAATCTAGCATTTCGTTTCTCACTCTTTACATCGCTCCGATAAAAATGTTTGTAGTATGAACCGTTTACATAAAAATATTGGTATATATGTATATATATATATACATAAATATGTATATATATATATATAAATATGTATATATATATATAAATATGTATATAGATCACACGCGTCCTCTAAAGGACACGAAACTTGAAATTGTTGTCGACAGATAGACTGGAAAGAAAAATTTAATTGATTGGTTGATCTGGTCTATAATACTCTTTTCTACGTTATTTACGTTTCTTTTCAGAAAGATTCAAGCAAATTATTGTCACACACGTTGATCGCATACATATACGGTTTTGTCTTGATTGGCATTGTGTGTTTCGATTGTGATGATGTACGACAAAAAACTATAGAAATTCAGGCAGTCACTAATCATCTACTGATACTACATGGTAGGCGTTAATATATTATTATATTTTGCCAAAAAAGATTGAAAACCGATAATTTGTAAATTAAAATTAAAAATTGAGTAATACACACACAAACGCGCATGTGCGCACGTGTGTGTTTGTATACCTGTGTATACATATATATAGTCACATATCACACCTCACTGTAGGTTCTAATAAAAATCATAAATTTATTATTGACTCTATCGACAAATACATTTCCTCGTTTAGCTATACATTATAATACTTGTGCAACATTTTATCAATATTTATTTCTGCACGTTCACAACTACCCTAATATTCTTTATAATATTTCTATATTTTCATATTAACGCTGGCTATAAGGCGTCATTCGTAATGTTAATCATTTATAGGTATTAATTTTGTAATATTGTTCAGATATATTGCATATGTATTCAGATTCATTTTTACAACTCCATGTCATTGCAATGAAAAGTTTATAAAAAAATTGTTGCAGTATTTGCATGTCGGTTTACAGAATCATTATGTCTGTTTCAAATGGCTATGACAAGTACCTATTAGAGAAATTGGTTCAGTTGTTGAAGAATCAGCCACATTATTGACTTATACCATTCTAATTCAGTTTTATGATGTTAAATTCAATTAACATAATAAGTTATTTAAGCGTTAATTACATATAGTTTTATCTGCGATTTTGACATGTCCATAATTTTTTACACAAATGTGCAGTATATGTTTTAAATAAATATTTTAATTACTTTATTTATGTAATTATAATAGCATATATATATATATATATATATATATATATAATATATATATATATATATATATATATATATATATATATATATATATATATATATATATATATATGTATAATATATATTTTGACTCGTTTCTGGTCGTGACCCGATTTGTCACATTGAAAACAAAAGTGTTGAAAATAAATTCATAAATTCATTTTGGTCGTCCTCCGCACGTAAAATTGTTCAATGTGTATACTTTCGTTTTAAGCTTATTTTGTTTCCTCAATTGGTTTAAAAATTTAATCGCTCACCAATATCTTTAGTGAGTTTCTTTGGTCATTTAGTAGTTTTGGTTTTGTATTAGGCTGTGTAGATTAGATTGTAACCTTCCATATTATCCATACTTGTAACAAAATTACAAAATTGGCATGTCAATAACTTAAAGGTATTTACAACAAAAATAATTTAAGCGACTAACATAGAGGTAATAGAAAATATTTTGGTTTATAGTATTTGTCCGTTCATCTGTAAGCCTGTTTACTTATTCACGCATTATGAAAGAGAAGCTGAGAGCTAAAGCTTTTTGTGATTACTTTTCACTAATGGTTATATTTAGTTTCATTACTTTTATGAAATACTTTCATCAATCAAACTGACGCTGGACAAAAATTTTCCTTGACAGTTCACACTTCGTGTTCCACTTGACAGTTCAATGTACAAATTTATAATAAGTCAACCTAAGTTTCGTTCACATAAAAATCTTATCTCTACAAAGGCATGGAAAAAGTCTTACGGGATATTGAGATGGTTGTTGGGATCAGGAGGAACGTAGAAACAAAACTGGATCGAATATTTCCAAAATCGCAATGGAGCAAGCTATTGAATATTGCTTATCCAATATATCCCATTATAATTGTGATAATGTTATTATGGCTAATTGTTTTCTCGAATATTTCACTCGAACAAGCGTCCTAATTCAGAGGGCGCAATTTTATTTACGATTTTATTTTACATTCAGCAGTGTCTTTGTCGGTGCTTAAAGATACATTCTGAAAAATGCATATCATTGCAAATTTGTTTCTGAAATGGAGGCTATTGATAGATACTTAAAGGCAGCGTTTGTACAGACAATTAATTGACAAGCTCTGAATCGCAACGGGATAGCAATAATAATTCTGCTACTTTTCCACTTAATAGCAATGATTTACTTCTCAAAGTCCTCAAAAAGTCCTGGACACGAAAAGATATTTATCAATATAGTAGCATTGTTTTGTGCTATTGTGTGTGCATCATTCATATTTTACCAAAGGGATATTATAAACAGAATAGAATATGGAAATATACAACTCTCTTCGTGACCTGATATCCATCGCCGTGCAATTAATATTGTAGATGATTTTCAAAATGAAATAATATTTAACGCTGGAGATGTATGTATGCATTGGAATTGATAACTTCCTTCAGCTGTATTTCAAAATTAACCGTGCCTGTGTTTCAAAATTAACCGTGCCTGTTTAAATCATATAAGTTTTCAATTTATCGGTAAGTATTATTTTACTGTAACTAAGTGAATGTGTACACACACACACACGCACACGCACGCACGAACGCATGAACGCTCGGCAGCGCCATATAATAATACGCTATATATATATATATATATATATATATATATATATATAAATATAACAAAAAGAATTTTAGTTTTTTCAAAGTAAGATAAAACTCAAAACTGTTTTTAATAAAGAAAGTAGGAAAGTGGGCAACAAAGAGAGTTTTCCGATGTACTTTTTCAGGCTCAAGTAAGAGGAGATCAGGGACCAAAAATGTTCCAATTGTGGTAAATTTTTAACGTTGGTATTTTCATATTATTAATTAGGGAGTTTAAAAATATTATACGTTTCATAGGTATTATAAATCGCTTGATATATTTTGAATTACAATCTTTGTTTCTTTGCCATAACTATCTCAGTCAAATTGACAGGCATCATAACAGCAACACCAGCTGTCACCTTGGCGTCCTCTGTTAGTTGGTGTCCTTATACGTTCTGTTGATATAATCTTTGACTCCGGAATACCTTCATCGGGAAAAAATCTTTTTTGCATACTGAAAATTGCTTTCTTAAGTAGAATTGATTCTGACTAACAAGTTTTATCTTAATCAAAAATGTTTGAATATATTTTCTTAATAACAAAAATATAAAATTAAAGCGTAAATATATTTCTTGTACAGTTATGAACTCGATCACTCTCTGGCATGTGAACTTTTACAGTAGCATTTATTTTAGCGTTATATTTGACGTTAGATGCAACTTTTTATTAACACTTCAAATTCATTCATATATCAGATTCTTCACATTATATTATGCGACTTTTTTCAGCATTTTGACTTTCAGACGGAAATCAGTTTTTATCAGTTTTTTTTAGCCTGTTAAACATCCAGGATAATGGGAATGACACTAGCCTCTGTTGGCTAAATCTACATTCATGTTTTTATTTTCCTATTTCATTCTACTTACTTAAACATTTTTCTAGAACTGTATCTAAATTATCAAGAAGTCTTCTTTGGCTTTGTTGATCTTAAGCGAGCAAAACAAAATAGAAGAGACTACCCGAGTCGATACCAGATAATTAACTGTAAAACAGTAACATTGTGAATGCCGATCGATTGATGATGATTATCGATGATAGCCGATAATTATAAATAAATTGGCCTACTTTCTTCAACGATAGTGTTTTAATTTTATATCTTTGAATTTGTAAAAAATGTTCACTTTTCTATTAAATTTATTGAGGCTGGTATTTGTTTTTAACTGACTAAAGTTGAAAAATACCAATTCAAGTTTCTTTTGCATTTACTATTCTATCATCCCCAAGAAGTGACAGAAATTCAAACATAAGTAAGATACATATAGCAAATGCATCATGTGTATATGTATATATATTAAATATATATATATATATATATATATATATATATATATATATATATATATATATATATATATATATAATATACATATATATATATATATATATATATGTATTGCGTATAGGTCCTTTAATCCGTTGCTTTCCATTCATATCAAGGAGGTATGTCAAGATTTGACCCACTTGCCGACTTCAATCTTGTCGATCATTTCTTTTTTCTTGTTTAAGTTTTTCTTTTCCGTTTCTTGTTTCTTCATTTTCTTACCACAAGGATTGCAAGAACTGTTGAATGGAATACAATTTACATGCGGCTGTAATTTACAAACAATTTGTTGTAGCTATTCTTCTATTTTTTCAATCTCGTAGTAATTTTCACCGCATTCCGGCGCATCACATATATTATTTTCGGGACCAGAATTTTTACCAGGTAATTCTATCGTTTCTTCTTCCTCAGAACATGAAAGTAATTTAATTTTTTGCTTTTAATATTAACATTTTTCTTAATAATCTTATTATTTTTACTTTCTCTTTCCTTTTTTTTTACTAATATAATCCAGGGATGCGAGTACCTTCGCTATTTGCTTCGACAGTTTTCGAACGCTAGTAAGTAGTTCTACAACTGGGTACATATCAGTCAGATACTTTGAAGGCTGGTCTTTTTGTGAGCATCCTCATTAGATCTTTATGTTAAAGCCCCGGTTGGTGGTAGTCTTTTTGAACCCGTTCCGTTGAAGACGTAGGATCCTCAAGTATCATTGAAATCTCTTCAATAAGCTGTCATTTTTAAGATTATCAGATATGTAAGCATAATCTGGAAAGATTAATCCGGAACCTACTTTTAGCGCCATTTTTGAATTTGCTTTTCGATTGAGGTTATGTTATCGATAGGTTATTATATTCAACGAACAAAACAATAAAAACATAATCAATTTTGAAAATATTAACATATTGCAACATCAAATACCCAATGTACTAAAAAAATTCTCAGGTAAATTGAAACTTTGAAGTTTAAAAACACTTTTTAATTTTTTTTTCAATAAAAAAATGTAGATAGCTACGTACACATTCGAGCAGTAATTGCTCACCAATCTTAGCTCACGACATATAGGCAAACAGTAAAATTTTTCAGATGATCGTTTCATCGAACAGGCCATATAATATTGAATTACTCTATGCTAATATCCGGAAACTCAGCTTTGATCGTATTTATATATAATATAGTGCATAAGTAGTGATTCTTTATGACGCATTTTAATAGTCATACAAAAAGAAAACGCATTATGAGCGGCATTGTATACTAAGCAGAAAATAATATAATAATTGAAATATTGTTCTGAAAAGATAACATATATCTACGTTTGTGTTTCGTACAAGTAGTTTAAAAAATAATATACATGTCAATGGCTGTGGAAAATGTAATGTTTACCTCATCTCAAAAATCTTCGACAAATAATTAAATATTTATTTCATACTGACATACCTATATTCATTTTTATACTACTCGAATAATCTGAATAACATTTGAACAGATATTAGAAAGAGGAGAAATGTAATACCCTATTTTATGGTCAATACACGTTGAGACTTAGTTAATAAT
This sequence comes from Druceiella hillmani, assembly GCA_039881145.1. Classification (NCBI taxonomy): domain Eukaryota; kingdom Metazoa; phylum Arthropoda; class Insecta; order Lepidoptera; family Hepialidae; genus Druceiella; species Druceiella hillmani. Next base: position 12,623,370 of record JAYKKI010000072.1, on the reverse strand, counting down.
ATTATTTTGACACCGTACTTTCGTTCGACTTTCAAAAAATCATCAGTTTATTAGATAAATTTATTTATCAGATAATTTGTGTTTATGAATTTTGCTGGACAATAAACTTTATTCTTCATTGGGATATGTATATCTGGTAAAACTAACTTATTAGTCTGTGGTTTGAGGACAACCAATGTTCGTAAGATTATCTATCAGTTCGCCCCTTGCACAAACCCGAAACCTAACAATTGTATTGAAGTGGTCATATATAAATTTACGTAGGACTAAAAAATCTGAATTAATCCGAGCGCACAGCTAGCATAATTATTTGCGACATTCATTATTTATATGTTCAAAAGGGACAACTTGTCCAAAGGTATTTAGATTCCGAAGATCAATTATATTTTTTGGTTTACTGTATGCCCACGTATGGTAACTTATTTGTACAATGTATATTCAATGCTTGCTTGCAACACTTATCAATGTAATGACAGGAAATGTCCAATATTGCTCTCTAAATTTTTGGTATTTCATAAAAATATTTTGTATTATATTAAGTTTATTATATTATTATGTGTTTTATAATGTTAAATTCATTGTGGTAAATGGGTGATATTTTTAAGTACAAGTGTAATTAAACAGGCGAATGTTCTTCTAAGGACCTATGCTGTAAGATAACCAGGATCATATCACTGTAAGATAAACAGAATCAAATGGTCTGACACAAAAGAAATGATACATGGCGAAAGAAAAACTACTTTAAATTAAACGATGTCAAAAGATTTCTACTTGGAGCAATGTCATTTAATAAGCCCCGAGGCATGGCTGAATGGACATTGTTATTGTTGATATACAATGTAATTACTATTGATATACAATGTAATATACGATGTAATAATAGATTTATGATGAATAAATTCTGCTAATATGTTGTGTAATAGATATGATACGTTCTGCAATACTATTTCTCAGTGATATCGGCAAAAGGCCGGCCTCGCCGGCACTAGCATTAGGCACAACTATCTTTGAATATCAGTGTGAAGCCCAGGTGCATTGTGATGTAATTGTATATGTATTCAGTGTATTTTGTCTGTAAAATGTTATTGTATTTTATACATTAGTTCGTTTTAAAACAATATTTTAATGATTACTCAAAATTCTCCATGACAGGTTACTTTTTATCTATGTACTTTTATCTTTTTTTGTCTGCTTTTAATTTTTGTATATTAACAGAGATGATGTAACACCCAGGCAGAAGATAAAATAAATTGTATTAGAAGTTAATTGTTTATTTTTCTAGGCTATTCGTTAAGTTTCAAACAAGACAGTTTATTTTTATGTAAATTCTGGTGTTAGTGTTATCATCCAAAGGGGAATTTCATTATTCTGTTGAGGTCTAATTAAATTTAAAATATAACAAAGGTTCCTTTAATACATGTTAAAGACTTGATGACTTTCATAAAAATGTAATTGTATAAATAGCTATCTCCTGTTGTAAATTTATACACTAAAGGCAGGTACAATACCTATTATGAAAAATAATTATGTGTGAAATATGAGTAACAAAATGGAAGACTCCTTTTTTGACAAGTTTTTTTATAAACATTTTTTTCCAAAAAAATTGTGAGTTTCATGGTAACCTAAGTAATTTAATTAAAAAATTATGTTTTAAAAAGGTAATGAAATACGTCATATGTTAACACACAGATAATGATGGAAACACGGCCACCACAACAACGACTACGTGTACCATAAATAATGATGGAGTCATAGCCAACACAACAACGATTATGACTACCATAGAAGAGAAAATGAAACAAGGTATATGTTGATTAAGCTTATAATATATAGGTATATTAAAAAATTAGGCCTGTAACTAGTAGAAAATGTACGAGACCAATGAGTATTGTCAGAGATTTAAATAAATGTTGCTTTTCTTTTTCCATTTTGTGATGAAATCATCAAAGTCTCCCCGCCGCCTTTAGGCAATCACATACTGGAAGGAATTTTGGGTACTCCAGGTGAATTTCCACATATGGTAGACAATGTTCCTAATTGTAATTATTGCATGCGGTGTGAAGATCAAAAGGAGGAGATGTTATAAATATTCACACATATTAATTTTATTGTTATGTACACAAGTTTCGGTACTACGAACTGGTTCTGGTACTACGAACAGGATGTGGCATAAAATAAATATGTGATATAGGTTAGTTGGTTGGAGGCAGTGTCGGTTGCGGTGTGCATTACATAAATTAATTAATATTTTCATATACAAAAGAGATTATAGTGAGAGTATGTGTACTAATTCTTGTAATTAAAAAAATTGAGTTTAGTTTTTTTCTTGTGCATATCTATAGAATTATATATATTTTGTAATTTATGACAGTTTCTAGCAAAATATTGTATGAAAACATAACAATATACATTTTGGTAATGATTATTTGATAGTGAATATTGAATTTTGAAATGTGTCTAACCATATATTTTATTACACTTAGGCAGGTATTGGTATTGGTGCTAGAGGAGAAAAGACATTATTTTTTTAAAAATTAGTGACAACCAATTCATTATATTACGTTCTTTATTAAATGTCACTGTTTGTAATAAACTAATCCTGGTAATAAATATTGCCAAAAGTTCTCTAATAATTACTTTTCACGTGTGATCTTTATTTAATGGTTTTCGTTAACCTGCTGTTGGTCTTGTATGTTTTTTTGTTATTGTAAAATGTTTTACTTATTTATATTTAATCTAAATAAAAACAATTACTGATAACTTTAGATTTAATTTTGTATTCAATCATTCATCAAAATTAACTATCAGGTGCAGTCGTTTCAAATAATTTTAAATTCTTCTGTACACATAGTCGTTGTAGAAATTACAAAATCTTCGGATCTTTTTTACCAAGAAAATGTAGGAACATGTGGTAATTTTTTAGTATTTTATCTGAATGATTTTCAATGTCTCCAAGCGCTGACTGTAAAATTCCATAATGCAGTTGTTTTCCATGCTTTTTCACCTTATTTCGTCATCATTAATAACCCCTTTTAAGTAATTAAATAAAGGTAAATTTTGTTAGAATAATATATTTCAAATGAACATAAAACAGTTTTATAATTTATACCTTTATACTTTGCAATATATACCCAGAAAGAGTTAATCTTAGTGTCAACCACGAGTATGCAATGCTGAGTAGGTGTTGTGTTATAACTGCTTGTCATTTATTACATTAAAAACTTATAATTAAAATAAAAGCAAACAAAGCTAACTGTATCGAAGAATTCTACATTTACTGTCTACATTTACTACTTTAAATAAATATTAAAAGTAGTAAATGTAGACAAACTGATATAAAGATAAAACATCTGTCACACGTACATATGTATTGTTACGAAGTTCAATCGTCGCTTATTTTTTATTATTATTTTAGAGAAAAGTTAATTTTTCAAAAACATATAGCATAAATTCTTCAATATTGAGGCTTTCCATTAATAAGCATTTACATGGTGCTGTAGAGATATGGGGGGACATTAAGGCCATTCAGAGTTCTTAAGCCCATTTTTGACAGTTATACTGTCACCATTCTGTTATCACGTTTCAATTATGTATTACATATCAGTTATGTTATCTGCCGTTTTCCTATTTTAAATCTTGACACTAAATAGTGTAGGTTAACAGAGATACATTGCTGAAATATTGTATCTTGTAAAATAACCTTTTATTTTGAATAAAAAATGATGGTTCCTCTAGTATTTTGTTGAGATTATATAATATTTTTGCAAAATTATCTACAACATTGTCTGAGCATCTAATGGTATTGAGGAAAATTATAGTTAGAAGGGAGATAAGCCAATTATATAGCTTACTGCATAATGTGCTTTTTAGTAATAAGTGATAAAAGTTGGATTTATAGTGAAATTATTCTGGAATTTCTAACTGTAAGTGAACAGACACACATGCAATGCTTGTATCCACATAATGCTGTTGGAAAGTAGCATTATCCCACAAACACTATGCTACCCTTACAGTGAAAGATGAAATGACCTCCTAATTAAAAGCTAATGTTGATTACAAAAATACTGACTGTATAAATGTATAGCGTTCTGAGCATTTTCATTATTTCATATGCCTGTACTGTGTTTTATTTTCCATATCTTATTAGCTATTTTTCAACTTCAGATATGTGTTTCTGTAGATTTTCTGATGCAATTCCTGGATTTTCATTTACTGACATTATTGCAGTATCATCTGGATACGTGGCAATGAAGGTAATGTCATCTGTAGAGATGTCAGCTGTACAGATGAGAAACAACACTGGCCTTAGAATGTTCACTTGAGGCACACCAAACCAGATTTCGTACAAGTCCGCCGTAAGATTTTCAAGTTTAACTTCAAAATATCTTTTGTCCAAGGAGTGAGGTAGATATTTTTTTTACCTTAAAAAGGAGACCGATATGCCAGACCCTATCGAAGGCCTGACTTATGTCTAGGAAGACAGCCGAGCAGTATTTTTTATTTTCCACGGTGAGTGTCAGAGGCTAATGGTATCTGTCAACCCATGTACCTGCTTAATGGTGCCATATTTTTGTCTGAATCCAAATTGGTGCCCAGGAAGAATAGTATCTAGATGAGGATGCATTCTGTTCAGGATAACTTTTTCAAAAAGTTTGCTAACCAAAGGGAGAAGACTAATTGGTCTGTAGGATGAAACTTCGTTTGACTGTTTGCCAGGTTTAAGGATCATGACTTGAGCAAGTTTCCACTGGAATGGGTAGTGGGAGAGTCTCAGGCATGCATTAAAGAGTATTACCAAAGATATTATGTCTTTCTTCGGAAAGTTACTTATCAGTACAGAGTCTAGCATATCATAACCAGGTGCTCTCTTGGGTGGCAGGGCTTTAATCTCTCGAGCTATTTCTCTGGGACTTATTGAGTTTAGAGGAAAGCATAACTGATTAGGTTTCTGTAGGTAATCTGTTATTTCATCATCGTTATTGAGTTTGGTACAATTCAAAAGTGTGAACAAATGTAGTTACTTTTTGGGTGTTGGATCAATCTCATCCTCTATCCTGTTGTTTTAAAAGCGGGATGTGGTTGTTGGGTCACTTCAGGTTCTTGGTTGCTCGCCATAGTGAGTAATTAGTAACCTTATGTGGGGTGAGGTGAGCCAGGTGACTTTATAGACAGAGGTTCTCATACACTTTGATCTAATATATGTATGGACCAATAAAATAAGATTGTTTTTTCTTTAATAAATTAAAATTGTGTTTCATTTCATGTGCTTTTAGCCTGAACATTTTTTTATATTTACTATTTCTAGATTATCAGAGGATGTGACATTTTCTGAATATATTCATCCCGCCTGCCTTTATACAAGCTTTGATGATCCTGCAAATGAGCTTATAGTGACTGGTTGGGATGTCATAAATGTTGCGATTAAGTAATATACATTTTTTGGTTGATTTTTAGATGTCATTGGGATTAATCTAGACTGGCATTATTTAGATGTACCTGAATGGTTTAAGTGAATTTGATGAAATATTTCATTTACATTTTGGGCAGTCCTTATGAATGAATTAAACAATTAGTTTCTTTAGTATTGTATGTATGAATTATTTTGAATATTACTACTATGAATTTATTTTATGGAAATTTTCAGTATATACGGTGAGCGACAATTTGCTGAAGGTTTATTTGAAAACCACACCCCTTGGCAAATGTAAAACTCAACATGAAACTTGAATGCTTGAAGAATTGCTAAGAGGGATAATTAATACACAAATTTGTGCCCACGATTCCAATAATAAAAGTGATACTTATCAAGTAGTTATTTGATTGATGTCAACATTTAAAATAGGTAATATTTTAATAATTATTTGAGTACTGCCAGGGAGACTCTGGTGGCCGCTACAGTTGAAAAGATTGGTTGGAAGTGCCTATATGCTGGAGTGAGTGAAATCATTTGGTGCAGGTTCAGGTGTATATACCCACGTGGCTCGCTACTTGAACTGGACTGCACCCATTGTGTGGCCTTAATAGGTGTTTTAGCTTTATGTTTCATTAGCATAATATTGTACATATTTTATCAATATTATTTTTAATTTACATTTTCTGGCTATATAACTTACAATACTCAAATAATTATTAAAATATTACCTATTTTAAATGTTGACATCTTAATAAATGTTACTATAAATTTGGTTTTTTCTTGGAAGTTTGACTAAAACACTTGTGTCATCTTCAATATTATTTCCCTAATAAACTTACTCTAACATCATCCATTGGCCCCGCTAGCAAATAACATAGAAAAAGTTCCTTCCTACACGCTCATAAATAAACATAAACAATAAGCTTGAATCTGGTCAGCAGAACTCTACAATGAAACAACGACCCCATCGAGCTTGGGCTCATTTGATTTATCTCTATCAGTACTTTGGTTCTAGGTAGTATCCCATGTCTGATGATAGTGCCTGCAGGAATCTTCAGCTGTATGAAGTCCCAAATAACTTTAATTTGAAAAAAAAAATTTTGTTTTATAACTTCTTTAAGAATGATTTATGTCACACTAGGAATAAAACGGGTGCATGATGCCCTGTGTTAGCTCTGTTAAATTGGGCACTGGGATACCAAAATTGTTTCACTTTCCTATATGCATGCTATATCTACTTATAACTCACGTGACTATATGTACGTTATTTGTGTTTATAATTAAAATTTCAATTTTGATTTATTAAAAATGAAGCTATAAAAGGTTTATTAACCGTTAGAGTGCCAACGAGCGCCATCGCACTCGTGCGCGTAGTTCAAATTATAATAATATTACTAATTACAATATAAAAAGGATCCAGGAAAAGAAAATTTTTAATCCATAATGTCGGAATACGAAAATCAATTGAGTGAAAATGATAATTTCTTAAGTTGAAGAAAGTGATAGTGGTAGTAACATTGTGGTGCGATCACAATTTGGCGTAAAGCAAATTTTTAGTGATAGTGATAATAGTAACGATAACAATTATTTTGCTGCTACGGAGGATGTACCGGACTGCGAAAACACGATGTGACCTTGATTTCAGTTTTTGTTATAATTTTTGTTCGTAATATATATTTCATAATTTTCTTTGTATTTTATTATCCTTGTACAAGTTTTTATTAAGAAAACACCGAAAAAATTATTAAAATTGGATAATTTTTGGAAGAGATACAGTTTTTTTTCGAGACAAGGGTGAATGACATCAAAAACAAAAGATTTTTTTGGTATTTTTAAGTATATATGAGTAAAAAACACTGGCACTAAAACGGTTAAACACTGTCGGATACGATCAATGTTAAAGTGCTTTTCATGTTTTTAATGTACATTTGAGAAGGGAAAAATACCAGCTAGCTAATATTGAGTGAGATTAAATCTCGGAGTGTGCAAGATCACAATATCTGAATGTTATGACTCGCAATATTGTGACATGCACGCTCCAAGGGTTAACATACAGTTTAAATCATAGGAAGTGCTGGCGTTAAATGATACAAAAATAAATTCAAATTTATAAACTTTGGAAATCTGTTGAATTATTGCTGAAAGGATTAATTGGATTGAAGTCTTTATGAGTTGGCGGTAATTTGAAAATTGTGTTGAAAATTGTGTGCAAGAAATTTTCGTTCGAAGATTTTTGTGATTTTTATTATTGTTTCATCGGCAATTCTTGTGAGACTGGTGAGAGAACAGTCTGTCAGTAGATTCGGGCAACATGTTCATGATTTTTATATGTTCATGTAAACAGAAAATTAACATAACATGTAAACATCAGGAAGGCCTTGTGCTAGGTGGATACCCCTGGAAAATAAAATAATAGCAGAACAGGTGAAGTAATAGATTTTTTTTACTCTGGAAAAAGTTTGAGCCCAACACCCTCACCGTAGAACCCTCGTTCATCAAAATAATGCAAATGATAATCTAAGACTACTTTTCAATCTAAGACTACTTTATGAACTCAGTCAGACAAATGACTGAATATTTTATTATGTTGGATATAGAAATTATGGGTCTTCCACTATACAATCCAGACATCTCGACATGCATCTATTTATTCGTAAGAATAAAAGATAAACTGTGAGGAATACAATTCCCGGACGCTGATGTAGCGGCGAAAAGGGCATGGAAGAGAAGACAAGGAAGAGTAGACTAGCTCTTTCTTTCACTGGTTCCATAGAATCAAACGATGCATAAAATATACAGGGAATATTTTTAAAAACAATAAATAAATTATAAATTTGTTATTTGGTTCCATTTTTGATATTATAAAAATTTCATCTTGCTTTTAAATTTTTGTAATATAAAAATCATTACTTATACATTAAAATAAAGTTTGATATTTGACGAGTAGTTAATTTACAAAGACTATACTTTTTTGCCTAACTCTGGAATTTAATTGACATAGAAATAATATTTAGGTCATATATTGTGAGTGAGGTCAAACCACAACTAAAAAAGTTTGTAACATTTACATTTATTATCGATAGTCAAATAAACATAATTTGACAGCAGTTTAAGTATTTAAAGATTCCATAATAATCAATCATCTAGTTGGGCCATACAATCGACTCGATCCAATCTAGATAACTTGACACTCTCGTGTAGACTCCAGGCAATACTGCGCAACCTTGAGCAAATGAGGTTATGCCTACGACTGTGTAAGTACCTCCAGTTGATTTCTTTAAAATTAACGGTCCACCTGAATCTCCCTGTGTTAAATATAAAATAAATAACAATAAATTAATAATTAGATTACAATAACAAATCAATTATTATTTTGGTTTTAACTTGTCAGCCAATAACTTGACATTGCTTAAATGTTTTTAAAACAACATTACCAAATCATTATTCTTTTTACCAAATTACCATTTTATTTGTTTATGTTAATAACATTTTTGCTGTATCTCAATAGGTTAAATTGATTTTTATGGTATTTTTGGCTATTTAATTCATTGTTTATTACTAATAGATGTATTAGTAATAAACACTGAATTAAATAGCCAAAATTAAATATTGATAGTTTTCTCTGGGATTTATTACAAAAAACTTTAAAATAATTTTGTCATTTTGGAAATTAAACATAAAACAAAAAGATTAGGGAAACAAAAGAAGGAAATAATTGGAATTTTTCTCAATTACATAAAAATGACTGAAAATATAAAAGTATATATATAATATAAAAGTTTAGAAACAAAAAGTTTGTATAACGGCTCAGTATTTTAACAGTTTGTATAACACAAAAGAAGAAAAAATGTATCTACATAACAAAGGTGTGTCTGAACCTGGAATAATACTTTGGGTTCAAATTAAAATATAGGTATATAACTTTTTGGACATTTTTAATATTTCCCAAGGGACATTTCGTCTGCCTACTTACGTATTTGACAAGTTTGTTTAAGCCTCATATAAAGACTGCTAAATCTTTTAAGGTATAGCTAGGGCTAGGTTAGGTTAGGATTAGGTGGGGCTAGATTATTTTAGTTAGGTTAGATTATATTACGTTAGGCTTGGTTATATTAGGCTAGGTTGGGTTAGATTGGGTTAGAATGTTTATGTTGAATTAAATAAGTTTAGGTTAAGTTAAGGAGATTAGATTGAGCTAGGTTCGCTTATGTTTGTTTACATTAGATTAGATTGGGCTTGGTTGCGTCAGGTTAGGTAGGATTGGGAGGGTTATGTTAAGTTAGGTAGGGTAAGGTTAGGTTAAGTAAGGTGAGATTAGTTTAGGTTATGTTGGGTTATCATGGATTATGTTCATTTGCTTATTTCACGAAGATTCCGTGCCCAACTTAGATATTTTATGTAAAGCATTGTGTATGTGGAAGGATATAATAACAAATAGTTCAATACAATCACATAAAAACAACAAATAAACAGATACAAAAGTTGTAACAATAACAAATAAGACAGTAATTTGAATAAATATAATTTCAACTAGTAAGAATATTTAGACAGGGTGCATCTTGCAATACCGCATTAAACAATGTGAGTGCAACTAAAACAAGTGAATGCTGTAGGTATTTGTGCGTACTCCAGACAAGTGAAATAAATTATGATGTCGTCTTCTCATATTGCAGTCAGGAGAATTAAGTGTTTTCAAACTCAAGATCAAGGGATTATTAGTATTATAATTTAATAATTTAAAAAAAAATATGGTCAAAAGCCATTCACGTCAGAGTTGAAGGGAATTACCTCTGACCTTGCCCATTATAAATTCGGTTTATGCTAAGCTAGGTTAAGTTAGGTTTACATTGTTTTTGAGCAGAATTGTTATCTAGTATGAAAATGAATAAAAAATCTTATAGCTGAGTACACATATTTGTGGGATATGATTTTGTAACAGACGGAAGAACTCACCCTCTGTCTCTGTCCTCGCTTTCCACTCAACTTGGATTTCTACATTTTACAATTATTTTTAATCTGATCCAGGATACTTTTGAGATGAAAAGTGATAAATTGATGCAAAAGAAGACTATACCATCTATAGTAATTTGCAAATTGATGAAAGCATTAATTATAATTATTTTTCTGATAACAGATAGTTGATATAGTACGAGTATAAAAATATGAAAGTCCAGATATGCTCAGCAAGGAAGAATCGCTAGGGTTAACTCCCAAAATTTGTGTTTGTATAAGAATGTACATTTTATAGGTATATAAAAGATTGTCCCTTTAACAAAAAATGGTTAAAAAACTGAATATTGGTTCAGTTTTAAATTCTGTACTTATTTAATGTTACCATAAAATATTATAACTGTTCATCAATCCCCCGGCAATATTCGTTCACTTATTTTAAAAAAGATGAAAGAAATCACTTATTAGCATAGTTGTAGCAACAATATCAAATTCACGTCCACGTATGTCAATTATAGATTATAATCTATAGTTGATATACATTGATGTAAGTTCAATAGTCTTTCTACGACAGATAAAAAATTTAAAATTAAAAAATTATTACAATTTTATTTGTGGCATGAATTACAAAAAACAGAACCAAAAAATGTTGTATTAACTAGTATTTTAAATATAGTTTACAGTGACTACTGAAGAAGTAACTGGAAAATGCTACAATTTTAGGATTCAATTGCAAAACGAATAAAAGAAAATCAAAATCATAAAGAGAAATACTAGAGTAGATGGAATTTACAATTCAAATTGATGATTTCTCTATCAACTTATGAAAACAATGACATTCAGCTTGCGGGGATGCCCATTGTTTAACCCAATAAAAACTTCTTCTGCTGTAATAAAATTATTTTTGCAACTATATTCACGTATTGTGGATATTGTGTAGGATATTACTGCCTTGAACTAAACGTTGAGTTTGAGAGTGTTGGGTTTAAGTCTAGTTTTTAACTCATAAACTATTAAGCAATGGTTGAAATTCTCACATGAGATTTATTTCTAGAGGTAATGTGCGAATTCAAATTCTTGCATTAATATAAACAGTATTGCAAGCAACTTGCATAACACATCCATGATTTTTGCATGTGGAGTGAAGGCCTATCGATATATCATGGTGTACTCACCTCGCATGCATCTTTCTTGTTTTCCAGATCATATGCACATAGTTGAGTGTCAATTATGCCATTTTGAAGCTTCTCCACTTTGGTTTGAAGATATGTGTTATTACACTTATCTAATGCCAATGGTTTAAGATCTATTTTCATTAATATAGTGCTTTGTCTGTATTCTACAAAAGAGAAAATGAACTTATAATAGTAACGGGAAGGCGGTTAATTTTATTTTGAAAGCAATAATTTAAAACGTTGTTTTTGATATTTGTAATGTCATTTAGACAAAAGCTAAAAATTCATAATAAATATTTTCTTATTGTCAATATTTAGTTTTCAATTTTATACACAGTGTTTTTGAAACAATCTTAATTTAATTCTAACATTAATCACAAAAGACAAATAGAAGTTTCTAAGTACAGCACTGATCCCATGATTTTATGTATACTAGTAATGGACAAATCGTGGTCAATCTATTTGAAATCTTAATGACAATTGTTCAAGAAACAACCTAATCTTTTGGTCCCAATTCAAAGTTTTTAAATATTCTTGTTGCTTCCATATATTATTTGAAGCGGAGTGATCCAAATAGCAAAGAAATTCAATTTGAATTTTGCGAAGAAATCAGAAATATCTCTTTAAAAAAATCCCAGTAATATTATATGTGGTTGAAAAAGAAATTGAGCCAAACTGGCGGTTGCTTTGCTGTCATCAACAGATTATTCTTATTGCACTAATAGTGCAGCTGAAAAGCTAAAAAGGTTGGAACATGAAGAGTTATTAAACCTATTAATTCAATCAGACATTCAAATATACGATGATTATAGTTCGCCAAGAATGAGAATGGATCGATAAGTTGCTTTATTACTTTACTAGTGGGGTTACCCGGCTTTGCTCAGGGAGTTGATATGAGATTGTGTGGTAGTTGGACTAAAAGGACAAAGTTTAAAATATAAGAGGTAAAAATTTATTATTGAAAACATATTCTGTTAACAATACTTGTTTATAAACAACATTTTTCATTTTGTTATCTGGGGTATATATAATTCTTATTATATATTTCCAGGGTATGGTTATTTCCTACTCGAGAGCAAGCTACGTATAGTTGACCGTAAGAAAAACAGGATTCTTTGAGGTTGATGCTGCAATATTTTAAAATTTGCCCTTGCGCTTTGTTAATTGTGAAACTAACTGGTAATTTGATTGGAATTGCAGTCTTTTAAATTGGAATGGCAGTTCAGTTCAGTAGGGATCAGCGGCATTCTGGGGATAAATATTGTGTGTCCTTTGCTCTTTCCAGTCATAAGTTCGGCTTCGACGATGTTATTCGAAAGCTCGACGATCATCCTTCTTCCATTACGTAGTTTTGGTGAGTTGAGATTTCTGAGTAGTGTGATCAGAGATCCAATTTTCAGTTGAAGGCAGTGTAAGGGCATTCCTGGTACTTGCAAAGAGTTTAAAAATTCTGTAGCGAATTTCACACTTTCTTCAACGTTTACCAACGTGTCGATCGCTTTGTTTATTCTCTCTTCACCATGAATTTTCTTTTGAATATTAAAGTTTTATATTTTGATATTGTTGACAATATTAGTTTTAGTTGCTAAAATTGCCCGCTAATATAGCCACTCCAGACTGGTATAATTATACATATGGTATAGTTCTGAACTATGTTTGGGTAAATTTGGTCAATAAGTTCGTTCTCAGTAGTGCCTATGTTGCAGAAACCACTGTTGAGTTCAATAAGGCCGGTCATCTAGTCAGGATACGTGCCTTCGCCTACTTGTAAAAGTTTTTGAGCAAAATGTGCTGTTGTTTCATGTTTCGAAAGTTCAACTCTCACATTTTTTATTAGTCGTAGTATTTGTATGTGTGACCAGAGATGTGATTTTATTAAACATGCATTGGTTTCGTCTGCTGGTGTTGACTTGGGGATAAACGGAAGTGTTTGTAGAATAGAGCTCCTCTCATAACTTCAGAGTTTCCTCGCAAGCATTTTAATATGCTGTCTAAGTGATTTTTTATGTGCCATTTTGCATTCGTCCCAGAAGATAATTTTAGCTTGTTTTAGAAGTTCACCCCGTCCAGATGGTCTTGAGATATTACATACTGGGAATAGTTCTTTGGCTATATTCAACGGTAGTTGTAGGGCGGAATGGACAGTTTGTCCTCCTTCCATAAGTGTGGCGGCAAGGCTGGATGATGCCAATATAAGTGCACCTATTTCTGTCATCAATAGATTTATTAGAAATGTTTTCTTGGTGCCGCCTGGTGCTTCCAAGTAAATATAATTTCTCTGAATTCCAGTATTCTATGTTTACGTGTGCTTGGAATATTTTGGAAAGTAGTGGATTATATGATACTACCCATGATTATCTATTTTCAGTTCATCTCTGCCTTGTATTCATATTTTTGCTGTGAAGCCACGTTTTTTGGGTGATCGTCTTCTGTATTTGGGATAGCCATCATCTCCAGTGTCTGTATTGTCCAAGTATAGTTTTGGGTATTTTTTTATACAACACTCATTTGGCATATTCAAAATAGAACTAGACCGTAATATGGTCCGTGAATCACGTTTCTAACAAACTATGTCATACAGCTCCGAATCTTCTTGTGGATTGGAAAATTCAGCTTGAATGATTTTGTCAATATCCTTGGTATGAATTCTGTCGTGTAGCCATATGAGATTATGTGAGTGAGGCACTCCTCGTTTTTGCCATTCGATTGTATACAACTGGTATCTAATGGTTCCAAAGATGTGATATTTTGTGATGACTTCAATAAATCTCATTTGTTTTTGTTGGAAAACTCGGGCTATTATGTCGTGTCGATCCATGGGTGCTTGTCCGTATCTTAGTTGTTCTTTGGTTTCTGGCCACGATAAGTTGCATGTGAATGTTCTGAAGAGGTCAGCTTATCCATATTTTCTGACGTAAGTCATGGCATCTTGAGTGTATTCGTACATGTGTCTTGGACTTCCTAGGTAATATGAGAGTAAGACTACCAATGTCATAATTATTTTCATCATTGATGATTGTGTCTCAAAAGTGGATGTATTTTTCTGTGCAGGGTTTCTTCTGATTCAGCCTTATTTAAAGCATCCGATTCACTTCTGTTTTCACATACATATCTACCAGGAATAGTTGGAATAAACGGTGAGTGTTGAGAATATGATTCTATATTTCATTATCTCTAATCATTAAGTGGTAAGCATAGAACTCCTTGGAAGTGACTTTTTTGGTTGTTTCTACGCCTTTCAAGTTGAATTTGTTTCGCATTAAAATTTCATCCATCCTCTTCGTGCAGAAATATTAATGGATGTTGGATGATATCATATGAATGGTGTGTTTCTGCAATGCACTGAAGTCCTTCTCTTCTTCGTTGTACAATTATGTCACAGTTTGTGTTTTCATAGTCCGCAATTACAATGGCAACTTCATTTATCTGGGGTGCATCATATAGACGTTCGTGTTCCCCAGGTGATCTCTTGTCAGCTCGAATTATAACTTTACAGTCGTCAAAAATCATTCGGTATAGTTATATTTTGAATATGTGAATAAGTTGGATTGTATTGGAATCCTCTGTACATCTTGGATTATTTCTCATCTTAAACGACTGATGTTTGTGCATCATTGATCAATTTCTATTTCTTCATTTCCGATGAAATATACTTGCAGAACTTGATAGTCTTTGTTGGGTAGTCATAGTAAAGATCCCCTTTTATGATAGACGTAGTATTGGAAGTAAAAAACACAATCGATTTCATCTCTGTTAATGTTAATCGAAGTGACACCAAAAGTAGTCATTTGGAAGCAGGCGTTGTACGTTGTATATTTTGAAGGAAGTGTTTTGATTCTGGAGTTTCCCCTGTCATGTAATGTAGAAATTCCTGCGGAGGTGCTTCCAGTGGTGGTGGTCCAAATTTTTCCGTTTATGCAACAGATTCCTGGTGTTCCCCTACTGAATTTTTTTGCGTTGCATAATTGGCAGATGTTGTCCATTTTTCTGATTATGACGTGTTTGTGTCTGTTATATTCTTTCGTCACGTCGTATTGGAATGCTTTATTTAAACGATTTAAAGTTCGCACCCTTCAAGTGTTCGTTTTTTTGCTGTTCTATTTGTTTTCACCGTTTTGCTTCAGAACTGGCAAGATTTCCTCCTTTTTTACGTTTGGGCATTGTATAAAATATGAATCAATGAAACTTTTTATTAAGAAATACACTCAGTATACTTACACTTTAAACACTTTTCACATTTTATTTTTGATTTATATTCAGTCACTGTATCACTTCAATTGCTCACACTTCACTGTTTGTTTTTATTCACCCACTGCACTTCACTGATAAGAAACTGACGTTTGAACCCACGACACATCTTGCTTTATATACCACTACCCTACCAATGGGTAGCCACGCCCAAACAAAAAAGGCTTCAAATGGTCCACAATGTTTTAAAATATTCCACAAGATTCGAGAGTGTTCTGAATGTTCCAGGTTGTTCCCGAAGGTTCTAGACCATTCCCAAATATTCCACGACATTCCATGTAACTTTCTTGATGTGCCGTGACTTGTTTTGGAGTTTTACCAGCATGCACATTGTACACTTACTTTTATAATATATATTGATTAAATTTTGTGTCGTAGCATAATGATGATTTTTGGACCGATTTAATTTTTTTATCTAATATTGTAATATGCTATGAAATATTTATTTTGCTATATTTTTATCATCAATAAAATATTCATTAGTTTTTTTGTGTTACACAGAAACTAGTATATATTTGCCATTTAAAATTTATATGTCTATTAACTACTAGAAAGAAATGGGTTTGGCATTAAGTTTTTTTATGTATTGTGATGTTAAAATCAAAGTGATTATTGACCTTATTATGTACTGTGGAGTTTGAAGATCAAGTTGTTAGGTGTAACAGGAGCCGTAGTGAGTATGCATATGATGTATGTTCGTAGGTGATAGTGTTTTGATAACTGGTATATGAACCCTAGGTAGTTGCAATACCTGTATGATAATCAAATTTATGCATGTGGAACCCTGAAACTTAAATAGTTAAAAAGTTGGAGTTGGACATTCTAAAAACTTTAAAAGGAGGAAAAATTAATTTCTAATATAATATCTCATGGCACTAAAATCTAAAGACAAAAATATATTCACATGCTGTCTACCTTTCAATCAGCCGCTCCTAATCTTGGGATCTTCTTAATGAATATTATGGAGACAAAGGCTCCTTGAAATGAAGTCAGAAACAATAATTGATTATAATAATAGAAAAAGAACTGTCAATATTATTGACAGTTCTTAACGTGTTATTACTTTAGGTCATAGTCATTGTAATACATTCAACATATTGCAAAAACTCAGATTATACTAACAGTGTTATGCTTTTTAAATAATTTGACAACAACATAACCATAGCCACATTCGTATTAAACTAGATGACGTTGTTAATGGAAAAAAAATTTAAAATGCTTCAATTGGAATATATTATACCGACTATATCTAGATCGATATATTCTTTAAAAATGATGGCATTTCGACTAAATTATTACTGAAAATTTCATAAGCTTTTGTGTTTTAAGTGGCTATTCTCGAATGAGTTGAGGCCAATCAATATAAGTTTTTGTAAATAATGTCATTCAGTTGCTCCAATAACAAAAGTAGTCGTAAAACGAAAGGACAGCAAAGCAGGTGCTACGGCAGCCTTGTGATGAGTGAGGAGTAACTAAAAGTACACCAAGAGTTAGAGAGAGTCTATGTAAAAGGAATTCGACACTGAACGGGATTGCTAGATGCCATTTTTTTTACCCGTGGACCTCATGGAAATTTTTTTTATATAATCTACCTTTCTTTATTAGCATGATTAGTACGACAAAAACTATTAAAAAATAGTGCTATGTGCATTGTGTAAGGATTGATACTGAGATTACAAGTTTCATTCATGATTTTTCCAACCAAAGGCCATAAGATGCTTATAATGGACATTTTGGTTCTTTGATCACTTTTGAAATGGAGAAAGACCACCATATCTTTGACCTTAAGTTCACGCAAGTATGATTAATTTGATTTGTATTATCGTAGTGAACAAACTATAGAATCATTACTTTTGACAACCTAGTGACTGCAATAGGATTACATTGGGACTTTGGTTTTGGAACTTTAAAAAGGATTCTCTTATGGTGACATTCAGAATGCATTTTTTGTCAACACAACAATCTCATCAATGCAACATGGGTGTTGCCTCAATTTTAACGTCTTTCATATTTTGGTGAGCATGTAAACAGATGCTTGTGGTCGTATTTGTGCCAGAGATTCTCGTGTAATATTCGCCGAAATACTCATGTGAGTATGTGAAATAAGTGTTGTACTAAATAATTGTCTTTGGTGTATCTAAACAATGACACTATAAGGATGTTGATATTATCTCATACCAGACCAAATTCTGTCTGTCAGGCTGTATCACTTATGATGAGATAATCTAAAGATTGGCGGTGAAAGGATTAGAAATTTAAAACTTAGATAACTACAGACAAGTTTCTTTCATATTGATTTAATAGAGATGAAAAAAAATTATTTTGTTCTAATGACTTTAAGGGATGCATTTTTATATACAAAATATTAAAAAATTGTGTACTGAAAGTAGTAGTAATTAAGATTAAAAATTGCAAATTAAATTGATGAAAAAACTATTTTACTTGCATATATGTGGAAATACACATCACAAAAACAATATTTTCTATTAATTTTTACAGCAAAACTTTAAAGATTAGTTTTT
Organism: Druceiella hillmani; assembly: GCA_039881145.1. Lineage (NCBI taxonomy): Eukaryota > Metazoa > Arthropoda > Insecta > Lepidoptera > Hepialidae > Druceiella > Druceiella hillmani. The sequence continues at coordinate 12,605,062 of JAYKKI010000072.1, read as the reverse complement.
GGTATAAATGAACCATATTAGGCAGAATATAGCTATCGGGCAACCACTAATGTATGCGTAAAAACAAATGTATACTGTAATTGTAATCGTGAACTTACTTTTATAATTTGTTACTCCCCAACCAATGGCAACTAAAGTCTCAGCCGGGTCAGTCAATTCTGTATACAGGCAGGCCGGGAGAATTTCAGTAGTAAAAATTACGTCATTGACCAGTCTACAAATTCATAAAAATTATAATATTCAAGTTGTTTTTCCAATAAGGGTCATTCATATACAAGGAAAACAGTAGTTTTTATTTAGCACACATTTACATCAGTTTTCCATTGACGCTTGTGGACAAGACAAAATTTAATTTGCAAATAATCACATAATATTGTTAAGTTATAAAATGTTTGAATACCTACCATTTGATGAGAATTGTTTTTATAATAAACGTTTTTCCTAATGGTTCTGTAACATTATAAATAACTAAAAATAAAGGATCTTGGTTATTTTTCAGAATTCTAAACACTGGACAGAAATATGGTGTTGTTCCTTTCAAATGTGATTCTGTGAATATTATTTAATGCAAAAAAAATATTTATTGAAGCCAATCGACATGTAGAGAAAATTCTGGAATTTTGGAACAATGATATTATTAGACAAAACTTTTGTTGATTATTCATTTAGTTCTGGTGGAAATGACTGTATAATACTTGTTGTTGATGGAAAATATTTATATATAGAGAAAAGTACAAAGTTTTTTCTAAAGACCTAAAATAAAGGAAGAACACTAGTTAAGCTACGAATGTTACTTAATATTGGGTTGGCTAATAAGTTTTTCGAAAATTATCGAGAAAATATGGAAAGTTTCTAAAAGACGATTCTAGAAAGTTTCCATATTTTATGGATAATTTTTGAAAAATTTTCATTACTTATCATGATCGAGAAAGAGTGTGGTATGCTCACACTGATTCAGTAGTAATTAAGATTCTACACTGTTAGTACACAAAAAATATAGATGACATTAAGACGCATGTGAGACACTGTCTAATCTGCGAGTACCGATCTGGTCACTTTGCTGCCGAAGCTATGCATAATATGCCAACACATAGTTCTTATGCAATATCTGACGCTACTTCAAAAGGATGGTTCTAGCAGTTTGGTAGTGGCGATTAGTCAATAAGTGATAAACTACGCTCTGGCCGACCGATGGAAGCGGATAGTTAGAGGTTAAAATTGTTAATTGAAGAAGATAGACAATTAACGACACGCTGGCTAGCAACTGAGCTCGGGTGATCCCATGGAACTATAGAGAATTATTTACACTGCTTGAGAAAAAGCAAAAAATATGGTGCGTGGGCACCACATGAACTTATTCCGGACCAGCCGTAGCCGTAGTCCGTTCCTCATATGGCCAAAGAGATTTAAAAGTTTGAATTTTGGTTGGATACAGATCCTCATATTCCCCAGGCCTTATACCTACTGTTTATTCTTTTGTTTAGATCGCTCAGCAACACCTTACGCGAAAAAACCTTGACGATGAAGACCACCTATGACAGTTCGTAGGCCATTCTTTTCACCCCAAGCCACACAGATGCTATCTGTTCCCTGCCAGTGCGTTGGAGACATGTAGTACAAAATGATGGTGATTAGTATGTCGACGATTAATTAATTTGAATAATTATTTACCCTTCATTACTTATTAGCCAAGCCAATACGATTGGTTACATAGGATTGGTTACATTGCAAAAATCATTAAATGCAAAATCAATAAAATTAAAAAGTGACTTATGTGCAATATTTTGATTGTAGACAGAGGTTTCCTGGACTGCTAGCCACACCCTGAAGACATGGGCCTTTCAAAAATATTTTTTACAAATTCAAACAGCATTTGAAGTCATAGGCAGTTGAACAAATGGAAGTCTCTGTATAATGTGATCCCTAATAGTTAGATTTTTTACATATCCATGAATTGTATATGCACTACTCAACGCTTTCCATCCAAAGGATTAAAAAAAAACTGCTAATGATGAAATGGTTGCTCCAAGAATATTGCATAGTGAAATAGTCTAATAACTTGAAAATTATATTTGACTAAAATGGTTGGGTGAGAAAAGAGTTTTTCTCTTTACAGTGCACAAAACTGAGGTATCAGATTTTTCTCATTTGACAGTACTTGAATTACGATATTTAGATTGATGTGATTAGTTTTTGAGATATAGGTTTTTGTATTTACATCCGATTGTAATGAAATGTGATTATATATTAGTGAAATTAATAAGTAGGGAAAATATATGATTTTCAATTTATACTGTTTATAGTGTTAGTTGGAGAAATGTTAGTTGAAATAAAAAATTGTTTTTAAATACTGTAATAAGTCAGTACTTTCGTTCCTCATATATCTTTAAGTCAATAAATCTCATAACAATATACCTAAATATAGGACTTTTTAATAATTTACCTCAATAAACCAATGTCGTCGTATAATTTTGATATTCTATAGTTTGGGTGGGAAATATAATCCTCAATTTTGTAGTCCTTAAAATTTTTGCTTGATGGAGATAGGTCAATAGTACCAATCCTAGCAATCTGTGGCCTGTGGATAAATTGATGTAACTGAATGAGTGTTCAGTTCTCATAAATTATGTATATGTGTTACCGGCCAAACCCAATTTCAGGCCAAATTAGTTTGACCTAGATCAAATCGGTTTATTGTATGTGTATCAAGATAAACTAATTAGTCTTAGGACAAACTAGTTTGGCCTGAAAACTTTAAGCTTGACTAGTTTGGTCTAGGCTAAACTGATTGAATTGTTGTGACAAAATAAACACGTTGGAACCTGTTAACGCGGGAATTCCTTTCACGCATCTCTTTCTATACATGTTCGTTGTCTATTTACTCATTACACATAATCGTGTTGTATTTTGTGTCATTATGGATGAACTATTGTCTAGTGTTCAATTTGATCAGTTAAAATGGAGTGAGTGGTTTTTAAGTGATATGTTACAAAGTAAAATCTTCTCATTTTATTATTTTCACAAAGGGAGTTGCTGGATTGTTCACGATAATTATTTAGTTTTATCTTTAATTTGAATTGATGTGTGTTTCTTTTCTGTCTTATTAGTAATTTCTTATATTGTTCAGTAAACTATAGTTCTTTTGGTGCTTGCACATGTTCAACACTTTGGGGCAATCTGTAAATTAGACATGAGTTTTTGAATAAATAAATATTGCACTAAATAATTTACACAATAACATTCATACATTGATTATAAGTTCACATCAGAGTCTGAGGAGACTTTATATTCATTTAATTTCCAGATTTTATGGTAACAATAATTTGACATTACTGCAAATATTTGGAGACTTATCCTGGTAAGAAAAATGAATCAATACCACACAGAGTTTAAATGTTATCTTTTTCCATACTTATACCCATAAACTTATAAGATAAGTTTGGAAAAAACGATAGTATTTATACAGGCTAGGATAGGTGGATAAAAACGTCTCAACAAAATTAAAATTACTTTTAAATTAACATTACTATTTTCATTTTGCAAAAAATTCATATCAAATAATTTGAATTTATATTTAACAGTAAGAGGATTGTGTAAAATAAACAGTTGTGCGATCTGCTGAAAGTTTTTTTGTGATCTTGGAGTGTTGACAAATATGAAAGAACAAGATTCACCGAGAAAAAGCTGTTGTAATTAATTTTCATCTATGGGAAGGATTCACTATGGATAAATCAACAAAGGTCTATCAGTCAGTATTAAAGTCAAATAGCACTTCTTAAAACTAAAATAGGCTTATAGACTATAGTGTATCAATACCTATTATAAATTAAGTGATTTTTAATAATGCTTTTTTGTAGTTATACTTTTTTATAATTTATATTTTTTAACACACACAATTACTTCCGCAATACTACATATGTACATATGTACATTTGATACTATGAAACATCCAAAAGTATAGCGGTTATTTTAGATAGTAGTATACCTATTCCTTGTTTTGATGCAATGAGCAGCAGTTAAAACATATCTTTTGGATATCAAAGTTCCACCGCAATTAAACTCAGTTGTTCTCCCACTTCTGAAACCCAAGGCAACCTAAAAGAGATTGAAAGATCGCTGTTATATAAAGTTTACTGCAGAATTTCATGCACAAAGTCTAAAACTTTAGAAACTATGAGCCCTTGACTGACCGGTGGATGGAAAATATGACAAAATTATAAAAGTTCCTCATTTCACTACACAATTTTCAAGTCATATACGTCCAAAATTTTCAAAAAGTCGATTTTTTTATGAAATACTCAATGACATTAATAAAAAATTGTACACAAAATTTCAGCAAAATTAGTTTGGCATCAGGCAGTGGGGCAACTTTTCCAGCATTCCGAATAACCTTGAATAACAGTAATAAGCTAGTGTAAAAATAAAAATAAATTTTGTCATATACTGATAAATAATGTGCACTAAATTCTTCCCTCAATAAAATTCTTTTCAATCACTAATTTTCTATGGCCACTGAATGTATGCAATCCCTAAATTTATTTTAAAATTTGACATTGTAAATAAAATATAAATTAAAATATTTTATTTATAAATAAAATATTAATAATGGATGTTACATTATCCTCTTTGTAATTAAATATTTGTAATTTTTGCTATTACTATCAAATCAATGAACCAATTATAAATTGATTAGTCTTACCATAAATGGAAATTCACCAGGAGAACTCTCGTCACCGCCTATTATGCGCCTTGATGTTATTACTGGGAATTTTTCTGTGTAAGATTTGCAAACTGAAAATTACAGTATTTTATTACATTTAAATATTTTCAAGTAGTTAAATGTCTTTATTATAAAAGTTGACTGAATTATTACCTTATGAAGTTATTTAATAAAATAATAATATTTACTAATAAATATCACATCTTCACTCAAAAATATATTTTAAAATTGCCGTTATAAATAGAATAAGATGGGAAGCAACTGAGACTATAAATTTAACTTTATCCCAAAAAAGTTATTTATGATATTGATATGGAAAACAATTTGTATGCAGACTAAAAATACGTATGAAGAAAATATTATTGTGCATTTATAAAAATGGGCAAGTTCTTTTATACATTGCTTTCGTCTACGTGGATTTTTGATTGAGGCTTTCACGACAAGTGAGCAACTGATTTAATATATATGTAGCATCATCTACTAATATATTGTAGCAATAAATTTTCAATATTTAGTAAACAATTTTCACCTTTAGGCGCGCGTGTGTATGTGCACGGGTGTGGCATGTGTGTGTAGGTGCATATGTATTATTTTTACTATTACTTAATTTGCATAATTAATTGCAATTTACTATAACACTGTTTACAGTTCTTCACTTAACTGTAAGAGATCGATCTTGTAGCACAAGTCTGCCTCTTGAATCACTACCAGATATAATTGTGGCGCACCTGTAGCACATGTTAAAGTTGTGGATAAATAAATTAGAAAAGGTTGTTTGTTGTAGGGTGGTGGTAGTTGTAGATAAATAGGTGGTAGTTGTAGATAAATAATTTAAAAAGGCGGCAACAAGTTTCAAAAGGAATTTCTTTTGTAAAGTTTTTATCATCAATACCTACCTCCAGACTCAACTCAAGGAAGCAATGAAAATATATTATAAAAACAAGATAGAGGGACAATAATGGAATAGGAATAAGGGTGACGGGAAGGGAAATATGGTAGAGAGGAATGATGAAAGGTTTAGTCTGATGGATCAAAGTGTGCCTTAAAATATAAAGGAAGTACTATTTACAGTTAGTTTTTGACATGTTGGATATTGCAATGAATGTAATTTACTACAAATTACAGGAAGTAAATCAAGTCGACAGCTTTTTCATTTGTTGAATTTTGTCAGTTAATATCGCCTCAAGACAGACTGCTATTTGTTGTAAAAACAAGAACATTTACAAACATGAAATATTTCTTCAGGGAAAAATGTGAAAATTGTGGAAAAATAGTTATATCAATAACACATGTCCAACAAGTGATGAGATCTTTGTTTTACATCCAAAAGAAACTTATTCAGTGTATTATTCACAGTATGTTTTTATTAATTACATATTGTGGGATGTATAGGGTTGTCGGTGCTCGCGTTTATTATGTAAAGATTAATTCAATTTACATTATTGTCATAAACTATGTGAATCTAACTTTTAGATGTTATAAATAATAAAATTTATATTTAACTATAGTTAACATTACTAACTTCACATCAAATCCCTTCCTTATAATATAATTAGACTTTTTTAAGAGGTTTTGAATTTATTTTGAATACTGATTTTACAGTTTTAATAAAATTTAGTTTTAAATTATAAACATTAAGCTAAAGATTATGTACAAGTATATAGAAGAACGAAATATATCAAATTACCTTGAGTTGCCTTCCTATTCTCACCGCCATTTTTGTCTGGTTCACCTAAAAGGCATGTTTTCTTTTAGTTTTTTTAAATAATTGCTTATAATTTTGGCTAATATTGAATATATTTGGCATTAATTTTGTAGAAATTCATTATTCACAATTAAATGAAACTACGTGATGTAGTATTATTTCTACTTTCATAAAGATTAACCGGTTAATCTTTGCTAATAGTCCACCTGGAGATGTTGTAATACAACGAAACTTAGGTCGTGGTAACGAACTTTAAGAAAGTAGAAATAATACTACATCACATAGTTTCATTTAATTGTGAATTTTGACTAATTTTACATATGAAAAATGCAACACCATTTACATGTAAAATTAGTTTCTGTAATGAATACATTCATTTCACTTTCTGAAAATGAATTTTATGTATATTTAATATATAATTTGTTCTAGTCTGAATATTTTTGGGAACGTTGAAGATGAAATCATATATTTTGAAAACTAAGCACATTACTGTTAATTGGAAGACTGAATTTATGTGGTCAAAAGACTAAATATCTCAAAGAAATAGCATAACATTGGGAAAAAAGATTATCAGAGCAATAAGTTATAATTTCCACTTTAGCTGATCTCTCTTTGGGCCTCGCAAAAGTTTGAGACAATGTGACATGAAACAATGTGACAAAATAAATCTATAAAAACTACGATAGATTAAAATTGTATATCGCCATCAAGTTTTCATTGATGTATTTTTTTTATTAACCTAATTTTACTAGCTGAAAGTTTTCTATGGGCAATAATAAAATATAATATATATAATATAAATAACATAAGTAACACTGAATGAGAATCAACTGATTACAAACATTGGCAAGCTCAAAACTTCCATCTCAAAAAGTTACGTACATTAACATCCGTAATGCATAGTGGATAATTGTTTGTCGCTGTGTTTACACAGATAGCTACATATAAATTAAAATTATCTGATACCAACTATGATTAAAGAATGAACATTTCTTACTCATACTACATGAGAAATCTGAAAACAATATTTTTCTTTTATATATAAGATCCTTAAATACTTTCGTAGTTAATAGAGCAAGAAAGTTTAATTCCGTTTGAAGTTTACCTTTATTATTTTTATAAGCTTGGCAGAATAATGACTCTACCAATAAACTTGCAAAAGGTACCATTAAACCACCCCTCTGTTTTTAAACAACCAGTGCTATATCATTTCTACAATTCAAAATGAAATCATATGGTATAGATTCACATATAACTAAGCAATTTTCACACTTAAATTTCTTTCGATTTACTTGAATAATAAATCCTGCAATATATCCGATATTTGAATGCTTTGCGTTAGAAACGGTATCTATATACATACAAACATACATATATATATATATATCCATAGTCATATATTAAAATTGTAATTTTTAGATAACTATCAAAGTATTAGGTTATACCCATGTGTTTTGATTTTTTTACCCATGAGAATTTACATTTTTGCTTAATTAGTTCAAATGGTTTTATTTTTATGTTCAAACTTCTACTGTTTTATATCAGACTAAACAAAAAGATATTTAAGCCTAAGTAATTCCTTTTAACCAATAATAATTTGTATATTACGCATAGTTGCATTACACAACTTTATAAAAAAAGGATTTAATTCATATCATTTTTAACCTATAGGGAGCCTAACTGCATAGAAAATACCTCAAAGAGTTGTCATGAATTTTTTGTTCTTAATATTGTAAGTAAATTAGAGGTTGCCTTCTATTTATAAAAAAATACCTGTCTTAGATTTTAAGTCATCCATACAGCAAACTATTTGATGAATACCACGATAGCCACAAACAACAAAGTAATTATTTGTATTGTTTTTTATCCATCTGTAACAAATAACGAATCTTATATAATAGCAAGACAAATGCAAAAAATGACTGTAAGATAGCCTTTTAAATACACAAGCTGCTAAAACATATTAAATGATACAACCAGAGTTTTTGTGTTTTACGTGGTTTTTTGATCATTTTCATTCCAAACAAAGATATGATTTTTACATGTTTTAAATATTGTCAGGTGTCATAAATAAAATGTAGGGTGTGATTCTTGCTGTTTCTTAAAAGATGGCTTCAGCAATATTATGTAACATATGGCTTTAGTGAAAACATCTGCATTAGAGTGCCGACATAGTCCATAATAACAAGTTTAAGATACTTTGTTAAAGTGTAATAATACTGCAAATAAATCTTAAAAAATTTGATTAATTTAAGTTTGAGAAAGGTTCTCTCCCCTGAAGCTACTGAGACATAACTTGTTAAAAAATATATGTTGGAAAAGATTCGGTCAATTTCCATTTAACACTTATATGAAGTATTCATTTAGCAGTCTATGCTAAAGTACTTCAGTTTAGTGTTAAATATTTGTATTTTCTCGGTTCAATTTGTAGTGCCAACATGTCGTTGAAACCCATTTACTTCTTGTATCGAAATTTAAGACTAATATATTTGTTTTAATCAAACAATTTTATCGCAATTACACATTTATTTATATATGTATTATTTCCAAAAGTAGACTTTTCATTTCGAGGCAACAAATGAAAAGCCTCCTTGGGCCTCTGTTAACTTTAGTCCATCAATGCCAATTAGCACCTATAATAAATATTTTATTATAATAAATATACAATTTGGCTTGTCATATATAAAAAATTTATGATTTAAGAAGAAATATATTATTTTTGCATATATGTATCTGTAAGTACCAAATATTTCTATGGTGTTTATAACCCTAACTAATAATGCTTATGTACACTGCCGGCGAAAAGTTTGTGATCGACATAATAAAGATAGGAAAATAAAAAGTTTAATTACCATATGAATACACAACTTAAAAATTAAGTACATTAAAATATACATCACTTTCTATAATTTTAAACAAAAATCAGAAAAAAACTTTAAGCTCATTTATTATAATATTCTATACCCTTTTGCATTTACTTACTTTTTTTACCCATCTTGACATTCGAGCAATCAATTTATTTATTGTCTCGTGCGAGATATTTGTCCAGCTTTCTTGTAAAGCTTTCCACATCGCCTGGTGTGAAGAGGGGCATTGATCACGAACATCAAGCTCTTCTTATTATCGGGATCATATCATGATTTCAACACCCTTTCCATTTCTTTCTCTTTTAAGTAATCATTACATAATCTTGAGCTATACTTTGGATCATTATCTTGCGGATAATGATCCATGCGGATTAAATTTATTTTGGAAGGAACAGCATTTTTCTCTAGAATCACTTAAACTGCTCCTTTTTCATAATTTTTTCAATTCTTACTAAATCTCCAGTTCCATGACCAGAGAAACATCCCCAGACCTTAATATAGCCACTACCATGTTTGACGGTTGGGACCACACAATCTGGCATCATCTTTTCTTCGATGCCATGTCGAACGAAAATTTTTCTTTTTCAACCAAATAATTCAAATTTTCATTCGTCACCCCAAAGAACTTTTTTAAATCTTCTTCTATCCATTCTCGTGGGTAAGGGTCCATTGCATACGTTTCTTCTTGTTCTGTGGCCTTAATGGAGGTTTTCGGACAGCAGTGCGAGCAAACAACTAGAGATTTGTTGTCTTTGGCGTGAATTTCTGGAGCTGTTAGGCATCTATTGCTGGTAATCAAAATAAAATTGTCCTCTCTAGAAGCAAGAGGTAACTCTTGGTCTCGCAAGGCCAAGAGGTACCTCTTGGCCTCCCGGAGTGAGGATGATCTTGATTACTGCCAATTTTCTTATATCATACAATGGTGTGATGGACAGAAATTCGCAATCACATGTTCAGATTTGCCTTCATTATATAGAACAACGATGGCAGATAGCATTTTAATACTAATTTTGTAAACCTTTGAGCTTTTTAAAACATATTTTATTTTTATTATTATTATACCATATTCATAAAGTCATTAGTCTTGATTTATGATTCCTACCATCACAAATTTAGGTCAGTATAAACAAAAAGACACAAATTGTACTGATGGGGTATACAAATTTTAAATGTACTATGTTCCTAACTAGTTCTCTCTCGGCGCTCATTGAAGTTTTGAAACAATATTTGTTTGTTGCACCTTTCCTTGAATATATACAAAAGAATGACTCTTTAGATATTCCTTACAAACAAAAGAATATGCAGGTGTCCGGTTTTTTTTATACTACCAATAATTTTTGTATATTTAGTACTAAAGATTATAAATATATTAAAAAACATGTGAAAAAAATAAAGTGGTCTCAAACTTGTGGCTAACTGCATATGTAGGAGATTTATGAAAGTAGTGAATACAAAATGAAACATATGAATCTAATACGAGTGCTTGTAAAATGTATAATCTTACCACTACTACGCTACATGCACGCTCTACACCATAAAAAATCCACAACTAATTAGTAAACTTTATGTTAGTTACTTAAGGCATGGTAATTTCTATATTACCACATGTTTAAATAATACTACTTAAATGAGTGATGTAAATTACAAATTAGTTTAATGTGCATACAGGGTACATGTCTGATAACTTACTTTTACTTATGTTGATATAGGTATTACGAAATCATAACTTACTCATAGGCCGTAGGACAACTTATGACAGCAGTACAAATTCCATTCTTTCCAGTATGTGATACGCATTGATCACCTGAAAAACAAGTATACATTTTACTATTAAGCACAGATCTTCTGATGGGAAGGATAAAAATTAACGATAATGAAGCATTCTTCGAGTGAAAATTATAAAAGAAACCATGTCAAATTTTTTTACGGTAAATTGATCTTGTCATAACACAAATTTCAAATTGCTATTAAAATTGTGAGACAATATTCAGATAAAAAAAATTCAAATTCTAAAGAGTTTCATTTTTAAAATAAGAACAGAGTTTTCCAATCTCAAAGTTAAGTTGCCAGTTCCTATGACTTCCAGTATTACTCACAGTTAATTTCTGTTAATAATATTGATAAATGTAGGAAGGGAAGAAGGAAGCATTAATTTAAACATTTGTATGTTTAATTCATCTCGTCCCTCTATATCAAACTAGAAATGTGTAATATGTGCCTTCCAGAAATTCTAGAGTTTTCTATTTATAATAACTGAGTTTCATTATGCTTATATGATGTGTATGGACTAGCTCAATTTAATTACAATTATTTCACTGCTAAGAAGTTTTCTTGTATATCCGATGTCGATAAATAATTAGTAAAACAGCCATGGGGATAGGCTGTGAGTGATTGAAATACGAATGTTGAATTTTAAATATTCAAAAGTTCTTGAGGACCTCCAACATGTTACTCACCCCATTTCATTTGTGGAGGAAAGTAGTTGATATAGAAGATCTTCTAAAGAGTTGAACAGTATTTGAATCTTAATATGACATGGAAACTATGTTATAAGTGATTTTATATATATTTATATATATAGCCAATTTGATTAATTAGTTAAAATAACATTTTCGTTGTAAAAAGTATGCCAATAATAGCATTTATTTGCACAATGCGTAAACGAGCAGATTCATATTTCTGGTCATGCATTCTTTGTTAAATAGAAAACATGAAACGATAAAGTTTTGAAAGATTTGGGAAACAATAAGCTGACTGATTATATGGTTTGCATGGTGTGTCCCACCATCGAGGGTTTTTTAAACGATATATTTATAATTACCATCACCATTCAATAATATTTTTCAAATAATAAAATAATTTTGAATAGTTTCAGAGCGAGGAGTGCTTTGATGGACAAGGGCTATGAATTCATACACATCACTAGTTTTTTTAGTGGTTCTTTTTGACAAAAGGAATTCCATTTACCATTTGTCACTTTAAAGTCCTGTTTGCGAAATATTAGGTTCTAAATGACATACAATTTGTTAACCATAGAACTGAAAAAATTCTAGATTAATTTTTCAAGTAAAATTATTTTGGTTAACTTGCAAGAACTACGGAATCCTACTTTGTGGGTGTTCCAACACGCATTCAACCAGTTTTATTGTTATAACTGAGAGTTGGATGTTCCATATCTTGTCCGTGAAAACACTTCTATTTACTCGTGTGCCACTTTCTTTTTTATTATGTATGGTTTTTTACTGTTCTTAGTGTGTATTAATTTTACATCATTCATAGAAGGTCCCTTTAATTAAATTCCGTATGCGTATTTTCTTATTAAAATTTTCAGAAATTTAGATTTTTTTATGAATACATTTTTACATATAAGTATAATTTTGATACTAATTTGTTTCATTTTCTTTCATATTTTTTAGACTGAATAGTTTTTTTTGTACATTTTTTAATACTTATCTACTCATTTGTGATATTTTTTAGTACCAATGATAAGTGCACTTTAACGAAAGTGCATTTCTCCCATTTTGCTTTATTTATTTAAAAGAAAACGTGAACTGAACATTGTCATGGATATTTCCAGGTGCCGCATACTGTTTATTTAATCAAAAGAAAATTTAGTAGATAGTTATTTCTCATACAAATTGCGTTTTTGAAATAAATATTTTTTTTACTTGTTTCTTAATCATTTTGACTTAATTACCACTTTTTGTGTCATTAAATAATGAATATGCGAATTCATACACAAACTGATAAAAATTAAACGTTAAACACCACATAAAAAGCACAATACATTAAATAAATAAATACATAATTAAAAGTCCTTGAAAAATTTGATGTTTGACAGATGTTTAATGAAAGAAAAAAAGCGAAGTTTTCTTATTAACGTGCATTCACATTTAGCATGGAAAAAATTAATTTATTTTTGTAAAATTAGTACTTTGTATCAGCACAGTATTTTTTTTAAATTTTGAATTTATTTCCCATTTAATTTTGACGAATAATTTGGTGAATAAACAAAAATATTATATAAACGTCCAAAAAGTAATTAAAATAATGACAGGATGAAATAAGGTTAAACAACGGCACTTAGAGGTTGTAAATTGCGTATTAGATATAAAAACGACTAGAACATTTATTTAGGACATATTAAGAGTTCTATTCAGTTTCAGAATACTTAGTTTGATTTTTAATATAAAAGCATATAAGCATAGTACTTTGTTTCTTTTGTCCATATTGTCCAATTTATTTAATGAATCGATATTTTGCAAACATATTATTACTTTGAACTTCTAATATATGCAGCATATTAGACTCAATACAAGAAAATTACGCTAATTCTATTTAAAGGTATATTTTATTTGCAAAATTAATGAATAATTTAAAATTAAAATAAATTAAAAAATAAAATGTACGAAAAGGTCCATAATATGACAATTAAGTTAAATTTAATAAAATGTTCCACTGTACCTAAACATGCATCGTAAAACACGTTCGCTAATATCATGCGTGGTAAAATATATCTACTAACCTTCATAAAGTGTTTTTGCACCGTTCACAGAGCACAATAATAAAAATAAGAAATTGATTGAAATAAGAAATAAATAATAAGCCATATCAAAATACTGATCTGTATTCTATTTATCTGCCAACAAGTTTATAACCTGAAACCCACTTATTATGTTTTGCTACTAAAACTTTATTTTAATTCCACGCCGTATTTTATACAAAATTATCATTTTAAAAGGAATTGATAAATTCGCCACATATTTATTTACATCAACAAAATAAGGAAAACCGTGAATATCTCGAGAAATTATCCGGTAAACCGAACGTTTGAAAATTTATAATTATTTAGTCACGGATCAGATATAACAATTTAATAGGTATTATACTAAACCAAGTTACCAAATGAGATGCGGTATTACATATCTGCATTGCAAGCGTTGCGTGTAACCTTTCCACCCAGCCCGGGCTTACCAAGTAAATTATTTGTAATTTTAATAACCATGCGAATAATTCTGTGGTCTATCTTTGGTTTATCAAGTTGTCATTGACCTTAGTGATATCATGACCGTTTTTATTGAGATACGTGGTATAAGAGATATTTTAAAACGTCTATAGACCGACGGGAATTTCCTGTCGTTTGTGATGATGACGTTATACTTAGAATATAAAAAATGTTGAGGAAATTTGCTAAAAACGAAATTAAAATCGTTACAATATAATAGCTGAAACGATGAAAGAATATATAAAATTAAATGGTAGTCTTACTGGATCAAATGTGAAATTCCATATTATTAATAAAATAAAGAAAATATGAAAATGATTCCATAATTTTACATAGCATTCCTGACATTAGAACATTGGAGCAAATAACTTGTAATCAGATGCGTTTCAACAAATAAGTTTGATTAAAATGGGATTGAAATTGAAGAAAGTTTCTCGTGCTTCCGCTAAAAGTTCTACAGGGAGACAAATGTACAGATAATATAATGACTTTAAATTAGCCGGATATTAGAGGGTAGAGATATAAGAACAGGTCCTATACATGACTAAAATTTAAAAAAATATATTCGCGAGAGTAAAATTAGGAACGTAGTTTTTTTGAACGTAGAATTTTCGAACTGTAGCTATTCCATCAGTGTACTGTTAATGATACGGTAAAAACACCCGTGTCGCTAATTTCTTCAATATTGTCTAAAAATTAATAATTTCTTTCGGCAGCTATTTTCAATGGATAATATTTTTAAAACGTGTCCAAGAAACAACTTTGATTTCATTAAGTGACGCGAGAGCAGGATAGATGCTTTAAAGCCTTGAAAATTTCACATGGTTATGTGTATGACGATTTGATACACACAAGAATATTGAAAAATTGGTAATTTATTAAGAGACCAACTCTAGGATTTATCAAATTGTATTAAAAAGTTTAAATTGTTGTGTTCAATAGTTGTTTGGTATAACATAGTTGGACCAATCGTCTGCACTGATGTGATTTTGTTGACATAATTGGGATATATATATATATATATATATATAAGTATATATATATATATATATATATATATATATATATATATAAATCGTGGGCTTTTGTTATACGAAATAAGCTTGTAATATCGCACTGAACGAATTTTAAAGATTGTTTCACCATAAGCACATGTTTATACTTTTCTGCAAATTAATGTAAGCATCATGAAAGTAAGGAGATGAAATAAAAAAAAAGGGAATTTAATACAATATGAGTAGACCTGTACATAACAAAATGCCCATTGGAAGCGATTGCGACCGGTATTGCAATAGATGAGAGGATCTACTGCTTTTTAATGTATTAAATTAGGTTCAGTTCCCGCGTCCACGGGGTCGTCCGTTGTCAGTCTAAGAGCCAAGGGAGCACACTTAATGTATTTGAACAAACCCTATATTTTCTATTGTCTTTTTCACATCTGCTGTGCATGAAATAGGTACTCACTAAGCTCGACCGCGGTTAAAGAGTTACTCCAATGTTCGCACCGGCTGTGATTATAGTCCTGGTTTTTAATAAGGGGGCAAAGACCCCTCACTTTATTAAAACAAGCATTTGCAGCTCTCGGTGACGTTAATTTAACGGAGAATATGTTACAAGGACTTTTCGACGTAATTCAAAAGTTTACTTGTGAAATTTTAAATGCGAATAATCAAAAGACGTATGATAGTTTCCAGCTTTTTATTAGATGTTGCAAGGATAAAGATGATAAAGATGTCAATTTTAATGCAAGCTCTAATACCATCCGGCAAAAGGGAACTTTCGCAACAATTTTTAAGAGCGTGTTATATTGAGATATAATTGGAAAAATGATTTCCAAAAAGATCCCAACTCGTTAAACTCAGTAGAACATCGTTGGATAGAACAAGAAAGCTCTTACACTTTCAAACGGTTTGCAGATCAGCTTCCGAGTTCTGTGAGCGATTTGATTGAAAAACTTCCATGTAATTTGATTTTTAATAAAAATAATATTCTTTTCATATTTACAGAAACCGATTCATTAGATAATGAAATTCATTCTGGTGAACATATGAAGAGCTCCGATGATTATATCGAAGGATAATGCATAATAAGATCACATATGAATATGGATAATTAATTGTATAACTACTTTTTTATCTCTTAAATTAATATTTCACCATGGACGAATGACAAATAAAAATAAAAATGCAAATTTCATTCTTATTAATATTATACTTTCATAATTATTATTTCCTTATAATGAGTATATTTTCCCCATCATCCAGCTTAAGGTAGTAAATGTATATATATATATATATATATATATATATATATATATATATATATATATATATATCCGTACACATGCTATTATACTCATATCAATAGGTAGGAGGGAGTTCGATAATACCACGCGTCTGATAATTCCGCGCAACTACTCATCTCCAAAACTATACACTGGTTACTCTATCCAGTACCAAAATACCAAAATATCATGTTCCGACACGCTTACGGAGAGTATGCGTGCACAGCCAGTTTGTTAGGAACGGCCACGGAGAGGCAACACGTTGCGGAAGTTTTTAGGCTCATTTCATATAATTTCCCGAGTATTTTTGACAAGAGGTAAGCCAAACTATATTTACATTGGAGCATATTAAACCCATATATTTTAAATACAAATATGTAGTAGAATTAATGCGAGAAATGATTTTGGACACACAATATACTTTAATGTATTATTTTAAGGTTATAAAATGAAATGATCGAGTTTGAATTCCGTGCCCTTAGCGCGGT
Source organism: Druceiella hillmani (assembly GCA_039881145.1). Taxonomy (NCBI): domain Eukaryota; kingdom Metazoa; phylum Arthropoda; class Insecta; order Lepidoptera; family Hepialidae; genus Druceiella; species Druceiella hillmani. Next base: position 12,587,993 of record JAYKKI010000072.1, on the reverse strand, counting down.
ATTATCAAACTAGGGCGCGAAATTGTAAACTATGAAAATGATGTAGGTTATTGTATTTACGTTTGAACATGTGCCGAAAAAAAAGGAAGAAGTCGTGGAATCCAGAAGAGATGAAGACTGCACTCTATACCTAAAAGAATATAGGCTATACGTAAAGAGAGTAAAATAAAGACAGGTGCTAAAAACTTCAAGGTCCTTGAATCTACAATTAGAGGTGGACTAAAATTTGGAGAATATTATTCCCGACTATCGGCAGGAAACAAGGCTATTTTCAAAAGAAGAGTAAGAAATAGTCGCATCCACTACTCTTTTCTCAAAGAAATTTTATGGGATAACAACAGTTGCGTAAATTAGTTTATCAGTTTGCTGTTGCGAAGAATAAAAAAAATTGTTTCATCAGAGAAACAAATGGTTGGAAAATGTTGGGTGAACCAACTTCCTTAAACAAGATTTTGGGATTTAATACATCAGAAATTACAATTTTCTTTACTAATCTCGAGATGCTCATGACAAAGCATAATTTCGCAGCCAACCAAATTTTTAACGTTGATAAAATTATCAACAGCGATGTTCAGAAGCCGGGTAACATTTATGCCCCAACAGGCTTGACAAAAAATTAAGGTAAGCTACTGGTCAGAACGTAACAGTGGTTTGCACACTAAGCTCAACAGGAATATATGTTCCCCCGATGTTCAATTTCCCATGGCAGAGAATTAAAGCTTCTCGTAGGATTGGTGGCTCGCCGGGAGCGATATACGAATGCTCTAAGTCAGGGTGGATAAATGAAGAGCTCTTTGCAAAATGATGGCTCCAGAATTATGTTATAAATATTGATGCCCATCGCAAATTCTAGCGCTTCTTATACTGGATAATCATTGCAGCCACCAGTAGCTAACCTCGTATGAATTTTGTCGCGAAAGTGGCATTCACCTCCTTTTTCTGCCCTCTCGTAGGTCACATAAGATGCAACCACTTGACGTAATATTTTATGGACTATTAATTCAACGTTACATTCTTCATTTCTGAAGGTCTATCTTATTGTACTCTTCTGATCGAATAGGTTATTTGACTTATATTGTAAAACTGTTTTAAATTATTCTGTATTGCATTATAATACGTTTATATTTCCAGGATGTAAGTAGTATTTTTCATAAAAATTGCTTTTAAAATTTAAATTACCGAAACTCGTGCCAAAAACGCAGCTTCTTGATATGCGAAGTTACACGTTTTGTAAATATAACAGTCCTGCACGCTGAAGGGACTATCATTTATTTTCGTATTAAAATATGCTTATTATTAAATTTGATATGACATGAAAGAGAATACATTAAAAATGACGTATTAAAAAAATCTGCAGCTGGAGATTATTTATTATAAAAAAATCAATTTATAAAATTTCAGACCTGATTATTTTGTTTGCGAGGAAATATGTTTTAACCTTTTTTTTACAATTAATTCAAAATCCAATTAAATGCACTCATTATAAATTTATGTTATGAAATGTTTTGTCAATATCTATAATTAAATTATTTTGGTCGTTTGGTAGTTTGATTTAGTATTAGGCTGTGATTTTACCTTCTTTGTTGTTCATACTTGTAACAAAATTACAAAAATTCTATGTCACCTTAAAGATAATAACGAAATAAATATTTAGGCCAACATAACCAAAGTAACAGAACAAGGAATATTGTCTTTGGAGTACTAGTCCATTTGTCACTAAACCTGTTTATTAGTTCATACATTACGTAAGAGCAGCTGAAAAGATTTCGATAAGCTTTTTGTTCTTCATCGATAAACGAGAAAATTCTTTCATCGATAAACAAGTCCTTTGTACAGGTATGATAGTTCAACCTAATAATTTAAAACGATTGGACATAAGTTTCGTCCACATAAGAATAGTATTATTGAAATGAATGTTAAAACATAGAAAATATGATGTTTTATAAAGATACAGGAAAATATTTCACAAACATTGAGATACTTATCGGGATCATGAGAAACGTAGAGACTAAACTGAATCAAATATACCCAAAATCTCGATGGACTGCGTTATTGAACTTTGCATATCGAATATATGATTGTAATAGTATTACTATGGTATAAATTCTTTCTTGATTATTCAATCTGAACAAACGATGTAATTGAGTTGGCATTTTATATAAACGATTTTATTATACGTTCAATATTATCATTGATAGTGCTTAAAAATACATTCTTAAAAACGAATGCCATGAGCGAATTTGTTTCATTTATTAACGATTCATTCCTTAAGTTGTTATTACATCTAAAATATCAAGGAACAGACATCATGCATATGAGAGACATGCTATAAACCAAGAACTAACAATTACGCTAGCTTCCTTTCAGTTTGAATTTCTTATACCGTACGTAATTTTCTTTCTATTTATCGTAAACGTGGTGTTCTGAAAAGTAATGTAATGAGTTTTTTACATGGCTGTATAATTAATTTAAGTTAAACATTTAACAAAGGAGATATGCTGCTATAGTGAACCAAATAAAACAAATTTCTTTCAAAACCACTTTCATGATGATTAGTATTTATCTAAAAGCACAATTTAAGTTGACTGTACTTGTTGTTACGTGTGATCGCAACACTATGTCTAGATTTACTCCATCCAGTGCTTCATCACCTGCGACTTTAAACTTATATCCGTGGAGAAAAAATAAACATTATTTTTTATAAAAGTCGACAAGAAATTTTAAATTACTTTATTTCTTTTCTTGTAAAATTCTGTTTTGAAAGTATTGCACTATGTGATTGTTTTTCAATAGGAGAGAAATCACTCCATAGGTTCATTTAATGTTACGAAAGTAGCAAAGATTTACTAAATATATAATTATAGTGTTAAAATTAATTATTCAATTTACGAGTGTTTGTGGCAACATAAAAATTAAAACTGCCCATTGATTCTTTTAGTTCATAATTTAGTCCCAGGGAGAATATTTTTTGAAATTTGTATTGTCATTCAGAATGAATTACATTCCTTGCTACTTAATTATTAATGTACTTATACTATTTCCGTATCATCACAGTGAAATATCGATACATTGACTAAAAATAAAAATATCGATACATTGACTGTTTTACGAATAATATAATGTACTTATATCTTATAAAATTCTTATAAAATAAAAAAAAAATGTATTTTTATGAAATTTTAATGTACATAAATAAACATAATAATTAATTTTAATGTACATAAAAATAAATTTCAATATATGAAGATAGAATGTATCTACGAATGTATGCAGGAAGAAACCCCTATACAGAAATTAAAAGAATTAATTTCTTTTCCAAAGTATTCAAATTTTTTGTTTCAAAATTTGTTCTAAATATTGATCCACTTTATACTAGGCTTAACTTTAAGTGACGCAAGAACGAAGACATTATGAACTGTTCAGTGTAGGAAGTATAAACCTGTATTTATTCCCTCACAAATAAAATTAGGCACTGCTTTAACTTGTACACTGGATTATATTTAGTTTATAAAGAAACGTTAAAGTGCTAGATGATTAATTAAAAAACAAAAACAGACATTATTAAGATCCTCGCATATAAAACAGTTTTAGAGTTAAATTTTATCATAAGTTAGTATCACTTGAAGAAACTTAAATAATAATACCACTTACAAATTTGTATAACTTAAAGAAGAGTTAATTGCACAAAATTTAACCATAGCACCCGTACTCTATGAGGCGTCCCCTCATAGAGTACCTTAATGGAAAATTAGTATGAAAAGGTCCAGTGAGTTAGTGTCAAAAAGACTTAAGTGCGAGAGAGATCTGCAACTCAAGAATTTTCTATTAATGTATGTAAAACAAAAAGCACGATATTTGTATAAGATTTGCGAACTAATACAATTTTTTTCCACACTGTAATTTTTTGTTTCATTTTATACAAATAATGTTTAATAATCTAAATATGATATCAGCACACGGTCATAATTAGTTATAAGCCTTAACTTATTTATACTAGGTTACGATTAAAATTTACTTTTGATGTCATTGGTCATCTATTGGTGATATAAGTTTTCCCTTTAGCTCATCAAGATACTACGTTAGAACTAGAAGGTTATCTTGTTTTTTGCTTGCCGTTACATAAACAAGAAAGTAACAAAGAAAAGAGGTGGGTAAGTACATATAGGTATATGAAAAGGAATGGAGCAAATAAGATATTAGTACGTAGGTAGATTTTTAATTAAGTACAGGTGTATACAAAGACACATAATAACTAGAATTTTATTAGGCCATAAGTACCTACGTAAGAGTTTGTGATTTATATATCCGTATGCATCAGTGTATACACCAATTTCATACAAAAACATTTAACCAACTTCAAATAAATACTGAATATGGACCGCACTGAAAATAATAACATAACGAAAATACAATTATTTATTTAGGGCTTTTCTATTATTGCAATATAATATCGTCTCAAAATAAAAATTAATTTGGAAAACACTATAGTATAACACTAGAGTTATAGTGCGTAAATAGCACGTGTTGCTCGAGTCAAGATAATCAACTATACGAGAAGATAAACTTTTTTACAGAGAATAGTTACAAAGAATATAACAAGAGAAATAATAATATGTTAATGCGTTTGTTTTTGTGTTTGCCTCGCTTGCCGTCGAAAAATCAACTTTTATTGATGAGTCCTTAAGCCTGATACGACACATTCACACGGCACTCGAAGTTCGGCTTCCCATAAGTCTGTTATCCCTGTAACTAATTCAGTCATATATGTGGAGTGATATTTTTGAACGGGCTCTTGTCACTGGTCCGCTTAACTCACACTCCATTAATTTTTGGCATCTTCGTAGATTGGTTAGGAACATATTGAAGCTTTAAAAAAAAAATACAAAACAAATGTGACGACACTGATTGTAGTTGTACTTGATACCCATTTATAGATTTTGAGAATTATTCACGTTTGTTTGATACTTTACAGTTTTCACTTAATAACTTGTGATTTATTCTCATAAATTTGGAAAGTGAAATTTAGGTACATGTGCAATAGGATTGTTTAGGAGTTCTCAAATCTCAATTAGCATTGCGTATTTTTTCCTTTCTAGTAGGAGGATTTTATTAGAGAGGGTCTAATTTTTGAAATGAAGATATCAAAATTTCTGGCAGAAATAGAGTTTTAAATAGTTTATTTAATAAAATCTGAAAGATATAAATCGTATATAATTTAGGGATGTAAGATGTCAAATAGTGCGAATAAGTGCTTCACTTAAAGGAAAATATTGAACAATAATATTTCATTTATTTTCAAATAATAGGATACACGTTTCCATTGCGTGCAAAGGTTAACTTCAAAGACAGCTTTTCTCCTATTTCTTTTTCATATAATTACTCAGTATAGCAGGAAGTAGTTTCATAATAGTATATACATACATAGTAATTTCATTCAGAATCTTCTGCTACGTCAGTGTTAATTATTGCGTCGATTTGCCATATTACATATTTTGAATATTGGGCAACAAGATTGTTATTTGAAATCGCGATGATTGGACACGAAGTATATTATATGGGCTCAATCGTTTTATGGAAGAAAAATTTGTATGAAAATTTAACGCGTCAAATTGACAAGATAGATAATTAATTTGAATCTCCGTATCTGGAAAAGTTCTTTGGGCATGATAATTTCCGCATTATAATTTTAATTTTTCCCAAACCGGCCGCGGGCATAAAACTATAATTTTATATATTTTTCATATTGCTCGTAGTGTTATATATTTTGATTTACGGATATTATTTTTAACATTTGTTCATAGTAGAGAAAGAGGTATAAATTTTATTAATTCGTTTTTTGGCCGCTTGTATTCCCACTCTGATTTTGCTGTATGGAGTCGGCTTCGTACAATTTCTAATTTGAAAGGAAATGCTCTAAATGATATATTTTTAGTTCTTTGTCTTAAAGAGAAAACTATTTTTAATTTATCAAAAATATTACTAAAACTTAAGAAATTGTGCCAAATTTTTAATCGCATCTTTGTGGTTGAAGTAATGCACAGTAACAGTAATGTTCAGTTTTTACGTTTATATGTCTTATTTAGTTGATACTGTTCAAAGCGTAATTTTATTTGAGTTATTTTTAAATTTTCTTTCAATATATTACCGAACGTTCAGTGGATTCTAGAGCGTATAATATTTAAGGTATTTTTAGTGAAATGAGATTTAGATAGAGGAGAGAAGATTTTACTTCAAATTATTTGATTAATTTCAATAAGAAGCTATTTCGTACTGGAATTTTTTTTTTATTTATATTACGTAAGAATGAAAGAACACAATTTTCTTAGGACTATAATAATTTTGTTACTTTTGAACTAATGTGGTATATTCATGATGTATTGTTGACAACTGGAATCTATGTCATTTGCAAGAAGCTTTACGCACAATTGATAAAATCTAAATCATGTATTTCAGAGTTTATAAATGATGATGAGTTTCGTACGTATGCACTACGAGCAATTTATTATGTTTTCATGTATTGCATAGTATGTATATATCATTATACAGTTTACAATATCGTGTGTTCCTTATGCACGAAGACATACTTTTTTTGATAAAGTTAAATCGTTTATTTTTCCATTGTTAGCCACATGCATAAATTTTGTAAAAATCTTTATTTTTTGCATCCGCCGAAAGTAAGCGACAACTGAAAATAGTGCAAGATTTCCTTCAGTTGGACAAAACCGGTCAATTCACTGTATTCAATATGTATAATATATGCCTGTCTCTCCTATTTAGTTTTTTTGGTTTAACGGCGACTTATGCCATTGTTCTGATTCAGTATGCTGATTTTGCCCGAGTGTCGTTTTTTCAATTAAAAATATTTTATATTAACATGCTTAAAATTATTTTATATTACCTAACACAGGCTTCAAATTGTCATTATGTGTTTAATAAATATTTAGTTTTAATAAATTTGGAAATAATTATAAAATTTAATGCGTCTTAATATTTTTGTAACACTTTTTTCTTTTTTAAATAAATAGTTAATTAATATGCATTATAGAATTGTTGAACAGATTTGTTAAATTTCTTAAAAACCCTTATCTTTTTCTTTAGGATGTTAGCCACAACCATTTACTTCTAAAATGAAAACTTGTAGCTAGACCATAATGCGTCTATCGATGCAGTTGTTGTACAGCATCCGACATTTTATCCAAAACCCACTTCAAGTCCAAGAAAAAGGAGCATAGGTAATCAGATTATAACATAGGTGAGGTAATTGCTAAAAATAATTTTGAGAAAATGTCACATCAAAAACTGTGTACATCACCTGCGAAACCTTTAGCCAAAAACAGGTAAGCATTTTATAAAATTTGCATACTTCCAATGAAGGACATGTCTATAACAATGTTGAAAAGAATGTTTCGATTGATATAAGTTTGTAGTGGGCTGACACTTAAATAGTTAGCCTACACTACCTGAGACCATTGGCAACAAGATTATCCTAAAGAACTTAGGTAAAGAATGAAGAACTTGAAACTAGTTGCTGAATTGTATTTTGGTTCCAAAGATCCCTTTTAGTTTTAGAAGTCTTAAATTTAGAAGAATTTATAATTTCAATCGAAAAGACGAAAAATGAAACATAATGCCAATATATTTACAGTTGTTAACCGATAGCCGACACAATAGGATACGAAAACATGAAAGTAGAATAGTTACAGAAGCGGCACATAATGATAAATATCTTAGACGCCAATAAAACTTATTTACATACTCCAACTACAACTACACGGAAAATATAAGGTAAGCATTACGATTATTTGCCCTAAGGTAGTGCAATAAATACATAAGCACATTGTAAAATTTAAATCCTGGCGGTGCAAGGCGATCCAAGTACAGGAAACTTACTTTTACAAGGCGGATAAACTTAAGGGGAAGTTTACTGTTTAGAACGGAAAATAAGATGGCTGCCATTCTTAGTTTAATATATATTAGGTCTATTTAATAAGTTGTTTTAGTTTATAAATAAGATTTTCATTAAAAAAGTGAATTATAACGTCGAACAATTTATTGGCTCTTCGGAAATGAAGCCAAATATATCATATTCACTATTGTGTAAAGTTGGTAGTATTAGTCATTAGTGATTGTCATACTCATCAACATTTGCAGTCGCATTACGTTAAAATCTTGTGCGTAATTTTTTGATAACAATATATATGTGCAATTTCGTAAGGTTTTAAAATAATAATATATGCCCTTATACAAAAAATAGGAAACATGTAATTAAAGGAAAAAAAACGAAATTAAGTCAGGATGATATAAAATTGTAACTTAACATTTAAACAAAATACCATTGTCAAAATGCTTTTCATAATTTCACATCTCGTTGGAATCACAAGTATATTATTAGTTATATTTAATATTTATCCTGTATACTTTATAATATTGGTCAGCAGTTTAAAAGAAATTAAAACGTATTTGAATCAAAAGGTACATGTAATGACGTTCGGTAAGATGTATTCACGAGCGTAGATGGGAAAAGGAGAGGGAAAAGCAGCACGCTTCGCACAGAAATTTACCGGGACGTGATGCACTTGTACATCATGTCACGGTATATTATTATATTTTTGTAAATGTGAAATGAAATACAAGACTAGATTAGTCAAATAATACGTAACAAAACTTTAATAAATAATTTAACAGCACCCGCATGCATTCCAGCAATTCATTTACGTAAATAGATTAAGATAACCAAAGAACGAAATTCACGGTGTTCCACATGTCCGATCTACGCGCTTCACTGCTACTAGGCTTGCTGATTCTCATTGTCATATATGTTATAGCAATGATAAAATATCTAAACATATATTAAATCATATTATAAAAACAAGTATTTATTTCAAGCAACTGTGATACGTACGTAATATTCTATTATTTCCTAATATTTGAAACATAAGTGAATGAATGTTTACTGTACAATTATTTTTATCTTATTTCAAAACTAATATAATATGGAAATAATTTTTTATTTTAATGCTATTTTCAAACATAAATTTTTTTGTGAGGTCTTTGAAATAGATATGCAATTATAGCAATGTTCAGCCAAATATTTTAATTATACGATACACACTAAAAGTAATTAAATTACATTAATACACATTTATTTGGTAACGTAGATATAGCACACAATTCAAATTGACAAAGGGTCTAGCAATTTGTAATGCTAACAGGCTGAGTGTTGATCTTCCATGCCATTGCTATTAGTTACTTTTAACCACAGCAGCTTTTCATTTTGCATTGTCAATTTTCGTATTATGTTGGTTAATTTTCAAAATGGTCTGAACTAATTTATTCCTCTACAATATTTCGTCATTTTAATTGTCCTAAATATGCATGTGTAAATTTTAGATAAATTTAGTTTTAAACTTTACTTCTAAAACCTTCCTTTAATAAATGCCCTCAGAACTCAGTTCAAATAAATTTATTTCAGTCAGATATTTTTTTTTCAATATATTATAAATTTCTTAATTTCCTCTACAATTAATTGTTTTAGAATCCAGCCCGTTCAGCTCATGAACTTGAATTCTCATATGTGAATTCAGTAATACTTGAAGAATCAAAGCCGTGGAAGTGATGCCCACCCCATCAGTTGAATAAGCATTATAACGCATATTTATAATTAACAAAGAATTCAAAATAACGAAGTTGATGTTTTTTTTCTTTAAAATTGTGTAAACTCAAATGAAATCCTTTGTGAAAACATAAAATAATTTTGACAAAGGAAAGCTGCCTGTTACCTCATCATAATTATTCATCCTTGTCAGAGAAACACTGGAATGCGAGCTCTGCTATAATTTACTTTTTAGATTGATTGGATTATCGGCTGGCCGTGTTCTATTAATAAGTGACCAAAACTAATGACATATTTTAACTGAATCAGAAGTAAGAATAGTGAATAGTACAAGTTCACAAACTTTGTAGGCTTTCAAATATTTTATATGTACATTAAGTTTATTGTGGTTTTAGGTTTATTTCCTTTTTAGGGGACCCTCCTGTCATGTAGACACTATTTTTTCAGCATCAACAAACTCGTATTCTATTTTTTTTTTAAACTTAAGATTTTCTTCTTGTAAAATATATATTTTACCTTGTTGTATTTTATTATAATTTATTCTCGTAGCAGTTTTATTTCATTTATAAGTAACACCAGGTATTGGATATAAAACTAGCAGTAATACAATTATTCGGGAAATTTTTATTTAGACTTTAAAATATATGTCAATAAAAACTTTAACCATTTACAAATGCCTGTAATACTTTTCACTATGTAAACATATTGAATAATCGATATAAAAATACTGTAACTATTTAAAAAATGATGGAATTTAGTTTTTAAGTTAACTTTAACTTAACTTCAAAGATCTATTTTCTTTTCATAATTTTCACTTTAGCAGTTTCGAAAATGGGGTAGGTGCATATTTTAGTTGATATTTTTAATAATATCTCTATCTTGCAAAAAGTTCAAAAATAAATTATTTTGAAATTTTTACAAGCGTCTCTCTCAGTTGATAACCATATTGTAAAAAAATTATAAAAACAATCTAGAAGATTATTTGTTCCTTCTAAAGTTTCGATATGTATATTTTTAGTATCATATATTGAAGGAAAGGAAGATACTTTTTTCGGAATCTAATCCATCCCTTATACAGTTGTGTTAAAAGCAAACTAGAATTCAAGTGACCAATGTACTTATCAGATTGATCATCGTGGTTATGAGTATTTTCATTTCAATTGCAAATAGTGTGTCAATATGTATGTATCACATGTTTTTAGCGGTTCGTGTCAGAAAAGGAATAAAGCTGAACCCTTATAAGGACAGAAACATGTCCATCCATCCATCGGTCTGTCAGAACCATTCTTGATAATCATGTAAACATATTAACCTGCATCCTGCTTATATCATAACTGATGACTTTAACAAATATTTTTATGAAAATTTTCACGGGGCCAACTAAAAAACTAAACTTTTTATATCTATGTCAATTAACAATTTCTATTTGTAATAACCATGTGTCATTTCCATTAACCCTTGAAAAAATGAAACAAATAATTACTTGCAACTAATAATATCATAAGAGATTCTTTTGATTTCACAAATGTGTAAAAATACTTTTTAAAGACCCAAGCGTTGAATCATCAGCCTACCATGAGTCGCCTTAAACTGGGAAACATCCAAACATTTCTCAGCTTCTCGAGACTTGCTACCCTGCAAAAACCCAAAGGTGAATAATCGCCTTGGTCACCATGGTGGTTATTTCTTAATCTTTTAATCCTCACCATCCACAAAATTGTGATAAATGATAATGATTCTTCTATGGATATACCCGTTCTATTTATGTGATCGACTACAACCCCCTAGCGGTCGTGACCTCAAGATAAGTTATGACTGTCTAGACAAAATCGATCTCCAAAATGATAAAGTTCTTTTCGTCTAGCGTATAGGTTGCACTTGCGTGTTAAACTAATTAGTGTTATGTATTGATGTTTTTTTATGGTTTACACACCATTAAGTTAAGTAATCTATGTGACATAAGGAAATACGTGTCGTTCATATGAGATAACACATGACCTATACTTTCCAATTTTATCACTGGGTCTAATTTATTATGAAGACTATCAACATGTCCTTGAAATTTGAAATAGCATACACAGTATGAACTTCTTTCAGTGCATAAAAAGAACAAATGTAATTTCAAGTATGATACAATTTAAATAAATATTGATTTAAATTTTGCGAGTAGAGTTACTATTCTCTGTAATAAATTTGGCAAATCGAACAATAAGCCGTCAAGTAATAGATAATACCACTTTCATAGTAGTTGCTTAAAAAATTTGTTTGCATGACAATTACTCTTCAGAATCATCTTATCCTTTTCTTATAATTTTACTATGAACGCTGATAAGTTAAATATTTTTTAGGATACAAATAATTACCTCTGCAATATCGTAATGTAAATAATTTATTATTTTGAAAAAGAAAAGGGGGCTACATATTAAAATTAAAATAATAATATTCTGCAATAAATCACTTTTTAATTTCAAGCACTATTTTTTCATTGAGTATTTTGTTCCCTAAAATAAATCAAGTTGCATAGGATAATAACACAAAGTAGTAATTAACTACTTAATTTCCTAATTAAATTGAGTTAATACAATTCCATAACTAATTATGGCCGTAAACATACTGTAAACAAATGAATAATCCAATTTTACCTTAGTCCTTTGCATAGAACACTACAGGCTGGTGTTTAACCACGATGCCGAAATCATAAAAAGTGTCTGACAGATTATAACCTGAAATAAAAGGAAATATAGAAAAAAATTATTGAAGTTGATGTTACCTTCCTGTAATTTAGCCTCATCAAACTTGTGATATGACCACAATGTTAGGTACCAACGTATCCACAGAGTAATACAATGTAAAAGCATTTTGTACGTAAGAAAGAGTCTATATAGTAAATCAAGATTAAGTACATTGATTTCATTTAGCTGATTAGTAGATTTCATGTAAATGAAACCAGAGTCTATAATATTAATTGAAGATATTTTGGAAAACAATAATTTTTTTCTGAAAAAGGATATCACAATTTATAACAGTTCGTCTTCTAGAGACCCTTTGGTGCAGAAGTATAAAGATTGGAGTTCTTCATGTCATGAGCAAGAACAACTACTAGCATAATAATATAAACCGATAATGGTTGTACACATTTAATTGTCAAGCGACTGAGCCTTGTGTAAGATTCAAGTAATTGGATTGATCTATAAGCTACCTCGCCTTGGCAAACATGCAGCAAGTGAAATTAGTATTGAGTAACTTGAATGTTACTGTAATAAAGAAATCAATGACCTGAATTAAATTTATATACTCTCGTGATAAAATTAAGTAACTTTTTTAAACTGCAGAAAGTGTTTCCCCAAAAATATATGTTTAAGGAATTACCCTCTTAATTTGATTTGTTCCTTTTCACGATTCAGTAAACTATGTTTGTGCATGTTGGTATACGAACGACGGATATTTTAGCCAGTACCTATATCCAAAAAGGGCTACACACAAACTAATCTCATTTAATAAGATCTGACATAGGTTAATGAAGATAATATTATGTTTTGGCGACTTCTCCGTTTCAATTTGATCAATTTTGCTATTTGAAAATGACAGAATATGTAGTAATGGGCAAATTTACATTTATGATAACACTGATGTTGCCTAATTTAATTTGAATCATGTTTTAAGTGATTAAAGTACTTAGATACAGGCATTTGAAGAAGGATTTACTTTGTTTCCGGCAATAGTATTAATTTATATTGACTTTCGCAAAAAATGTGATAACTACATTTGATCTGCAAAGTATGGATTGGCCGATTATACTCGCTTACGTGTGATTGCTACATCAAAATAAATTTTCATCGAAACGATTATGCGGTGACTATAGTCCATCGCACTTTTAGTCACCGCATAATTGGAATATTGTTCAAAACAAAATACCTCACGGAACATAGACACAAATCAATCACATTTTGTAAATGCTGCGGCAAAACTTTTAAATGAGAAGCATACACAAATAAACAGCACAATTTTTACTCATGCATACCACATTGAAATATAAACCAACACGGTTATAAATGACACATACACTGTCAATTCACTTGCTTCATATAGTATATTTTACTTCAGCAACAATCTTTTTTTACATCAAATAATAAAAATTACTGCATAGCACCTCTCTGTCAGACTCACATTTTGTAAGTCGCACAACAATTTTTACAAAAATTTTTTTCACATACTCTCTTTCACATTTTCGAAGGTTGTGAATAGTTAAAATTTCCTAAGTGACTTCTAGAATCATTTTATCATATAAGCTATTATAGATTGCAAAAATATTTGAATATGATTGAGTTTAGAAAATATTCTACTAAAAGTGAAAAGTGTGCTTATGATACTTATCATAATAATTAGTTATCCGGCTGCTGTCGATTGTTGACAGCAAACAGAATCTGAGTCTCTGTATAATGACCGACTACCCTCAATAGTAGAATTAATAATGTAGCTCCGTACAAAAATTGTATCAAATAACTTATTATTATTAAGTACTCAAAATATGTGACGTTCTGTAACAGAGTATGTCAGTTTATTAAAATGATTCAAAGGTTAATAAGATTTTAAGAATTATTGCTGTGGCAATATAAATAAAATAGTACTGGGTACGTACTTTAATTAGGATCTATCCTTTTTAATTATTCACACAAACATACACATATACACACGCACATATACATGTATGTTTATATTTATATATATATGTATATATATATATATATATATATATATATATATATATGTATATATACCTAAAAATATATATGTATATATTCCCTAAAACATTTTTTACAGGCAAAGGAAAAGTAATAAATGGCCTATATTTTATAGGATAGCCAACATTGGCTCTAAACACCTAATACTTTTTCCATATGCAATATCTTATAACCTCCTTCAGACTGCAATACCTACAAATTTGTATCTCATAAAGGAAAGTTTGTATTAAAATATTAGTAAACGTTTTTGATGGTCTTTCGAAGACCATGTGAATTGTTTTCATCCTATTGGGTCCCAAAAAAATCAAGAGATGTTTTTATATATATTCATGTAGTTGAACCACACTTTCCACTTAAATTTTATCACAATTAGTATAAGTCTGAAAGACCTGAGACGTTGTTATATATTTCTTGATGATATGATTTGAAATATTTCTCAAGTTTCGATAAAATACAAAAAGAAATAATAAAAGATGGCTGGATTTGAATTTCAGTTTTCTAGAGTGGTTGCACTCTGAAGTTAAAACATTAAATCATTCATAAATATCATACAAAATTATTCATAATAAATCTTTTACATTTTAGTTATATTCCAGTGAAGGAAAAACGATATATAAACATTTATCTACATATGTACATACCAGTTTTCCCAAAGTGAACATTATGGCTATGTGACAGATTAAAATTGAATGGATACTCGTGTGGAAAAGGGCAAAAAGCAGCTGAAACAAATAATTTTAAAAATTTCATAAGCAAACATCGATCTACTCGAACGCTGCTAATGTTACACATATTTCGTGTTTCTTTAAACAGATGAAATGCGTTCATTCTTATTTTTAACATTTATTTACATAAATTAACTAAAAGGAATGCTCACTGTATTGAACATCTTAGAGCACAAACTGTTTATTTGTATATGGAAATAGGTAATACGCAATTCCCTTCGTTAGGAAATAAATTGTTTCAAATAATAGGTAAATCTGTTACATTTTTAATTTTACTAAACTTGGCATTTGTGTTGAAAACTGTTATCTTTAGTGGATGGAAAAATGGCCTGCCAATATTTCAAAATATTTCATGTACAATAGTTATTCACTAACCTAGTTGCTAATGACCACGGTATAAGATTCTGAAGACCTTGTCTTAAGTAATGTCAGATTAGCAACTAATTAACCCACCATATCACTTCATAGGTATTAACTGATATGACGATCAAACAAAGTATTTCCACTTCATCCGCAAAGCAACAACTAGTTTTTTTTTCAATTTGGGGTAGCTCTACTTGATAACGCCCATTTAATCTGGGAGCTATTTTAAAAAGGTTTTTTTCATTTTTCTGAGTTCAATGGAAGAAGTCGTCCTACTGGATGATTATTGGAGAAGTCAAGATTTCCTTATCTGAAAATTTCAATCGATATTTGGCCATATCAATCGAGGGTACACCTTCATCCAATGTTGTGCGTATGTTGCATGTTGCTTAACTCGAAACTGTATTCATGAAAGAAGAGCACTTACTAAATTTTTGTATTCATTCGTTGTTAAATAAAAAGGCACACAAATACCACATTCGACACCCCTCCTCCCCTCTTTCCACAAGTTATTAACGAACACAATGGGAAAGTTCGAATTTTATTTATCAATTTAATATATAGTTCGGGTTTATGGTGCGCCATTTACATTAATCTTCATTTAAAACAAATTCAAATAAGTTTTGGACCGAATGTTTTGGCTGCACTAAAATAATCGCCTCAAGTGTTAATAATGCCGATTTTATATTATTTTACTTCTATAGCCTAGAGTCTTTTCCTCGTCTTCGTACTTTGAAGCCAGTGTATTTATTTTTCAATTCAATTTGTCACACTGTATCTGGGTTTTTTTATAATTAGGCTAATGAAAGCTAATTAAATATTAGAATTATTGTTTAATAAAAATTTCGCGCAAGAATAATGCAGTGTGATATCATTTGATGACGTAGGAGATGTATGTGTGGAGTATACAAAACAAGCAAAGGCTATTTATTGAATTACTTTCGTTTTGGAATTTATAACATCGAGGACAAAGATACTCGGTAATAAAGGGGCACATCGTGATTGAGATAAATAGATATATAATATAATTGTGGTTGCAACGAATATTACAATTGAATTATTAACATTGTTTGATGTTAGTGTCAATAAAATATTGAGTTATTTGATAAAATGTATAAATTCAGAAAAAGGGGTGCCTCGTAATTTGAGTGAACATGGTTTTATTTTATTGAACACGCACAAAAGTGAGGAGATTCTAAATATGATGTGGAACAAGACATGAACCCTGAACATTTTCTTTCATTCAAATACATAAGGATTGTTACTTTTAGTAGATTGTCGATTTTTTTATAATATTCAAAATATCTGTGAATACTTTGATAACTTTCTGAGGCAGCAAAAATTATAAGAGTAACGACATGTATCCTTGATGTTATCGTATGTATCAGGCCAAAATTGTCTGAAACAGGATAATCACTAAAGAACTGAAGTTGAAATGATGCTGACAGAATTTTTGTGGATAATATTATTATGAAAAATATTGTTATCAAAGCCCGTGTCGCGATATTCTTTACTATTATATTATTGCTTAATTTTGAAACACGCGACAGTGAACATACACAAAAAATTGTATTAAAATTTCCCATTACATCATAGGTGTCCATTTTTCAACTCCACTAACTCCTAACGACTAAATGTTACAAGACGTTAATATTACAAAGTGACTCGTTAAGCATATTGGATCGATATTACGTATGTTCTTGTATATGTACATGTGCACAGGATGAATTTCGTTAAATGAATCGATTTCATTTAAATTTGTAACTAGGTTATAATAATTAGGATGAACTGATGGAATGTAAAAACAAACCGCAATTAAAAATATTAACCGTCTAAATTTGAAAGAGTTATTGCTCGATGAACTAAATCTAAATGGCTGTTTATAACTTTAAGGAAGATAGTGACTGAAATCGTGTTGCGACAAATTCTTGATCAGATTTGAATTTTGCACTGAAAAATTGTAAATAAAAGGAATATACTTAATAAATTGCCAATATAACTTACACTAATCATCACTTTGAATTGTGAAGATAATTAGGTGTGTGCCGGTTTAACTTGGTCATAATGGTGTTTTACGTGTCTTTGATTGATTAAAATAGATAGAGAAATGTTTCCATGTATTTTACTTTGTATGGACCTTTTAACTACTTTGTATGGACCTTTCCATAGAGGGGACATGGCTTTCCTTAATCGTAAATGATTCTTAAGATACACATAATGCCTACTCTATATTTAATAGGTTTAGTATATAAATCATAATATCCTTTTGACCGAGTGATAGTTTGTAGGGCCTCAGTTTGAGAGTATTTTAAACATTGTTGACGAATTCTTATTATTTCGGATAAGCAGCGTCTAGGTTGGATTTGTAAATAGAATTGAATTTTGTAAGTATATAAGATTTTTTTTTTCAAAAAGAAGTTCGTGGAGAAAGTGTTTAGTTGTGCTGTGGATATTAGTGTTGTAAGCTAGTAAGGCTGTGTATACATATCGACGCCAGTTGTCTTGGTTTTCGTTGATGTATGACCTTAAAGTATTCTTTTAGTGTAGTCACTCTAAGATGCCTTATGTTTGAGGATGGTACGGGGAGGATCAGATCTGTTTGATTTCGAGGAAAGAGCATGTTTGTTTAAATAGTTCGGCGGTAAAATTGGTGCTTTGGTCAGTAACTAGATGTTTTGAAATTCCAAAAAGTGATATCAAATGGACCACGCTTTCACCAATTTCTTCTGCTGTCACATTTTGCACAGGGTAGGCCACGGAATATACTGATTCAGGGAGGGGATCAACAAAGTCTAGAGAAATTTGTTCAAATGATGCACTGGAGGTAGTTGTTATTTGCATGGGTGCACGATTTATTTTAAAAAGGGCTTTATTTGTTCGATATGATTGGCATTTTTTGTCTAATCTTCTATTTCAGTTCGCGTAACTTTCCAGTAATATTGTTCCGCTATTGGTTTATATATTCTTAAGATGATTCTCCCTCAATATTTTAAGGATTTCTCTAGGAATAGAATAGATTATATTATTATGATAAATATGTACGATACCGGTGTTATGAATCAAATACAATATTACGTTATAGACTTTTACAAAGGAGTGTCGATCAAACAGATTTTTAAAGCTAGACATGGCTAATTATTTTATGGATTCATCGGTAAACAGCATAATTTCTTGTTGCACATTTCTCTGATTCTTGTACACATCGGCACAGGAACATGTATCGAAGTCATGGACATTGGTAAATAGTAGGTAGCAAGTTTTATTTTGGACATGGATTTAAATGAAGAATAAAGAGTTCTCTCCGACTCCAAAACGATGTTTTGGAGTTGGAGGAATTCATTTCTTCAACATAGGGGTTCGAGTCTACTAAGTCGATTGAAGTAGGAATAATAACGTATTTTTGTTAGCACTTGAGTAATGATTTGTTTTATTCAACAATTACTTTTTTATAGTGTGTTGCAGTTTTAGAGGATTTTTGTAGAAATTCAGAATAGGAGTAGAAGATATTATCATCATCTAAGAGGTTTTCAAAATCAGGAAATAAGTCATCGTTAAGTTTGTCGCTAGGAATTGAAAGGCCTTCATTACTACTTTTGTCAGGGTCTGGGATAACGGGCGCCACAGGAGGATATCGAGGGAGTGCGTCTGCAGCACTATTTAATTTTTCTTTACGGTAAACAATTTCGTAATCGTATTCTTCTATCTTAAGTCTCCATCTTTGAAGTTTGCTGCTGGGGTTGGTATGATTAAAGAACTATTTAAGGGGAGATGATCTATGACAATTATGAATTTCCTACCATAAATGTAGGGATGGAAATTTTTACATCCAAAGATAATGGCGAGCAATCTTTCTCTGTTGCACTATAGTTACACTTGTTTTTATTTAAAGTTCTGGATGCAAAGGCTGTTGTTCTATCTTTTCCGGTTTCTCTTGAGAGAGAATCGTACCTATAGCATAATTGGACGTATCACAAGTAAACACAAATGGTCTTGTGAAATGTGGATATTTATCCACGAGTACTGGGGCGGTGGTTAACAAATGTTTCAATTCGTCGAAAGCAAAACTTGATATCTTTCTTTAAAACGTTTGTCAAGGGTTTAGCAATCTTTGAAAGATTAGAAATGAAACAGCGGTAATATGAAATAAGGCCAAGAATTGACTTGATGTCCTTAGGACATTTGGGAACAGGAAATTCCGAAACAGCTTTTAGTTTATCGGGGTCAGGTTTCACACCTTCATCTGTGAGGACATACTCTAGGTAGGAAACCTCTTTGTGCAAAAACTCATATAATATGCATATTGCGCTAATTAATAATGTACAGAACATGCATTATTTGAAGAATCTTGGAGGCAATGAAAGAGTAGCATATTAACAATATGTGTACTTTTTACACCATAATTAAAATCTGACTGGAAATTGGACAAAGTATGATGACTAAGACCAAATAAAGGCTTATATGCTAGTATTGGTCAAAGTGTATTTTTTAATAATCTTTCCGGCATCTTTTTCTCTATGGAATATTATTTAATAAACAATGCGGTTAGAATTAAAACCTTTTAAGTCAACTTGAGACCCGTTAGTTTAAATACAAAACAAAACTATAATTGTGGTGTAAATAAATTGGGATTCGCTTGGTCCGAAATCATCGATTACTTTGTTCCGGCTAACTTTTTAAAAGATTCATATAAAAATAAAGAGGGGAGTAAATAATGTATAAACAAAATTTGGTTTTAATTTTAAATATTCTGTGTTATGATTTAAGAGGGCTTGTTGTGAGAACCAAAAACATATTTCTTTTCAAATTTCAAAATACACTTAAAGAGTTAAATAAAAATAGAGCATCTTCTCCTTATCGCTCAAACTACCGAGCTAAAATTCAGAAAATACGGAATTGGTAAAATGTGAGTAGAAAATTACTGGATATCTTTAATGATTATACTAGATCTTACAATCTATGAATTTTACGCCTTTGACAGGTGTCATATTTACGTTGTAAAAGATTATACTTTTAATGTTGTTTAATGGGAATACTTTATACATTTAAATGTCTATAAGTGCTTAAATCTGCCCAGACCCTCATTGTGCGAGTTATACTTATGCTTGACTGGTTTTTGTACGTAAAAATACTATTTAAAATAAGGATAATTCTAAATTTGTTAACAAACTATTTTATTTAGCAAAGTAGAATGAAACAATGTTACATTGTCCATTGTAGTTTTTTTGCCCTGCATGCATTGGTTATTTTGTCCAAAATTCCGTTTTTTGGTTTTACAAACCCAAAAGTTGATAATACAGGCTCAAGTGTTATTAAACATTTAATCAAAGAGTACCTGAACCTTTACGAAAGACTCACTTTTTTGATAAAGATATTAACTCACTATAATACAATGAAGCTGAATAAGATAAATCTGTAAATCAATCAATTTAAGGAACATATAAAAAGAGTTAAGCATTAACTCTATTTACATGTTTTTACATTAAAATAATTGCACATTCAGTGCAAATTTCTTTTAGAATTGAGTGAATTTACTTGAGAACTGTCCCTCTCTTATAGAATTTACTTGCAAACTTATTAACGTTACACATATCGGTCAACTGTATATATGGCTGCCTTCAAATTTATTGAATATTTGTCACTTCTGTTATAATAAATCTAAATGACTACCCTTCTTGAATGTTCAAACCAATAATTACGATGTAAATGTAATTGTTGAAACGTGGCTCCACCTAACATACGCGATACCGTAGATGATCATTAATGGGAATATTTAGATGTTCCATTCAACGCGATCGAAATGTGTTCAAAAATACTAAATGTAGCAAGGGAACATTTTTGTTGCAGTTACGACAAAATTTCTGGCAAAAAGTTACTATCAGTGGAAATATGATGAGTTTGAACAACTTTAAATTCTTTTGCAAATGAATACTTTATTGATGCATTTATATTTCAACATAATTTTGATAGAATATCTACAAAAAATATATTCCCTATCTTCAAAATATATATATAGGATTACTGAAGTACTTAAGCAACTACATTGTATTAGTAGGTACCTACAACCTTCAATCCTTTATTTAAAGTGTCTTCAAGGCATTTCAAGGGGCAGTTATAATTCATTTTTTCAACTTTGTGGTCATTGCTATGTCATTCATGCAATTACAAGAGTTCAACTTCTTTACGAAACAATTAATAAAAAAATGTTAATCCCGCGCTGTACAATTAGTTGCAACCTCACAACCACGGGTACTTCAGGATGATCATGATCACCTTCATTCCAGGGATTAGATGCTGGAATTGAGATATTGGAAATAAAATTATACCACATTTCAGCTGCCTGGTTAGGAAATGAAATACATAAAATTATTTTTGTGATTATTATTAAAGTGATATAAAATAAGCTACAAAATAAAACTTATCAATTACGGAAGGAGGAATTCACCGTAGGAGAGTTTCTGATTTACTTAGCCATAAAAAATAATTAAGGTTATATAATGTATAAACTATTCACAAATGTTAATATTATTTTCCAATACATAAATATACTGTCCAGTATATCTTTCCCAAGAGTAAAATTATCGTGAGTTTTACAAAAATTATGACACACCAAATAAACATTATAGTTTTCGATGCATTCTTCGTTAGGTTCTTTTTAAAATATTGGTTGCAGTAGTTTCGGAGATTAGAAGGAATATATTTTTATAGACATTTTCAACAATTCCCCTGTAACTGTATTACATAAAATGTCTACAATGTGCTTTATCTATTTGTGACCTCCATATGCTCTATTTCTGTGTGAAAGTTTTAAAAAGAATAATTAATAATAAATTTTTAACTAATTATAATAAAAAACTCTTTCAGACTTATAGACAACTCAAATTAAGACAAGACGAGCCAACAAGGGTTAGGATATATCGCAACAAAAATTAATTCTGTTCTCAATTGTATAATCCTACATTTGTTCAGCTGAAACGCAGTAAATGTTCTAATTTTACTGGGTTCCCCTGTTAGTGTACTCCTTTTGTTTCTCCTACTGTTTCTGTTATTTTAGGTGCTGATCAAAATTTAGATCACTCAAAACAACGCATTGCATTAGTAATCATCATAAACGGAAAAGTAAATATTTACTCTGGATGAGTTAATTGCATTTAAATTACAGGTGAAATAGTCCTCAATGCATTTAAATTACAGGTGAAATAGTCCTCAATACATTTAAATTACAGGTGAAATAGTCCTCAATGCATTTAAATTACAGGTGAAATAGTCCTCAATGCATTTAAATTACAGGTGAAATAGTCCTCAATGCATTTAAATTACAGGTGAAATAGTCCTCAATGCATTTAAATTACAGGTGAAATAGTCCTCAATGCATTTAAATAACAGGTGAAATAGTCCTCAATGCATTTAAATTACAGGTAAAATAGCCCTCAATGTTTTGGCAAACTTAGAGTTTGTGCTTTATTCATTTTGGTATTACCCATAACCTGCTCAACCTAAGCTTAAAAATTGTAGGTTATTTACCAATGCATTATACGAGACACAAACAATGGCGATTTTGGTCAACTGTCACTAAGAGTTAAAAGTAATTGAAGTAATGAATATTTGTAAATAGTTTAATAGAAATATACTCTTAAATGTTTTTACGTATTTATGGAATCCTTGTGGTGTGAGTACTACTCATACTTAGTCATGACTGTAAATATGGCTGCCCTCAAATTTATTGCAATTTTGTTAATTCTGTTATAAAGAATTCATATGACTATTAAAATTACAAAATGGTACATTTTGTATTTGTGTTAAATAGGGGAGTCATTATTTAATTTTGAGAAGAAAAACAACTCGATCCGATATTTCTCTTTTCTTCTTTTCCTTCTACTCTTTATTTTAATTATTTCTCTTTTGCAGTCCTTGAATACATTGCTATGTGACACTAAACTAAAAAAATATACAATTGTACTTAAGAACATTCGTATCGATCTGCGTCTAAGTATAGAATGTACTAACGATTAGTCTATGTACCCATTAGTTTTATTATCGTTACGATACATTCATAAACAGGTACAGAGATATAAATCATTGAATAAAATTATAGGTAAATAACTGTTGAAAGAAATTCATCCATAGTAAATTTGGAAAAGTGCATTTTAGATCAGCACACCAGTGGATTTGTTTTGATAGTAATTTACATTGAATTGGGAACGGGAATTCTAAATCCATAAATAATAAGAAACCAATTTCAACATGACATCAGAATCTTGCTGACAGCCTTTATATAACATTGTTAATAATTTAGCAGTGCCAATGTTTTGGACAAAATGATGAAAATTTTTTAACTAAAGAGAAGAAAGAAATTTCATACATACACTTTCATTCCGTGTAAATTACGTTATTACTATCATGAGGAACTGAACGTTTGGTACAAAATATAGATATTTTGCTCTTATGCACTATAAAATTTCGGTGATACATGACTTCTCATAGAAGACAGAGGTTTGTTTGGAAATAAATTATTAAGTTTCAAAGGCTTCACACGTTATAAGAAATTAATTTTGTTCAAGCATAATTTTTAAATGTATTGGCGGTCAAGAAAAATGTATTTTTTCACTATTTTTTTAAAAATGTATGCATTACAATTCAAATTATTTATATATAGTAATGCAAAACATTGGTATATGTCAATCGGATCGTCTGTGCATTACATTCAATTTATTACATAACATCCAACCAAGTCTCGCTTCTTACCAATTGAGTTCATTAATTCTATGAAACTTTTTAAAACTTGAATAAGAAAATATAGCGGGTAATAACTTTCTAACGTTCGAAAAATTACCTTAGTTATTTGAATATGGTTATATTAAGCTATTATTATTTATGTGAAATAAAGACATTCAAAACTATTTTACATATATATATATATATATATATATATATATATATATAATATTTACTTTTAAAATTAAGTAAACAGTACGATTTTATATTTATTTCCTGGTTTAAATTATAATATAATGAACACAATAAGAATTTTCTCCATTCTATATGAAAATATTAAAATTATATAAAGGAAATGTAACAGTTTATTACACAACCTATACAACTCGAACTTCAATCTTTCTGTGCATCCCAGTGAGTGACATTGGCCTAGTGGGTCGTTCTAAGTGTACATTGTGTTCCAGTGTCAAATGCAAATGTGTATTATAATGTATAATGTAAATAACACTCAGCAAACATTAATTTAGGGCAAATTTTCACATTATGCTTAATTTTTCATGAAATAAAATTGAAATATCACAATAAGATTTGTCGAAATGAAACTTAAAGAAGCAAGCAAGAGTGACGTGTTGAGCACAAAGAGGCGAGCGATCTTGAATTCAGCAAAGCCACTTGTTGACAACAGATAACAAAGGTCTTCTAGCTTGCTTTGAACTTTGCTGGCTGAAGGAAATTTTTTCACATGGAAAGAAAAAATGAGAAAAATAAACTGTTAATGGAGGATGTGAAAAACTAATATTAATATGCCTGTATGTCATATAAATAATTTACTTACGAATTTTCTTATACAGCAATAATTTCAACCCAAGAGTCCGAGTACAGCGAAGTCGTTGCGTGAGTCGCTCGCAACTAGTGCATATGAAAAATAATCCAACAGCCTGATGCAATATCCATAATGACACATTGATAGCCAATACGTAAAAGTCACTCTGAAAAAAATTATATTAATGAAATGTGGAACTTTCCTTAAAATGATAAGGAACATTTCAAGAATATATGTATTAGCGGTTTACCGTCGAAGAAGCCATGTAAACAACATATTGGAAAGTAACAAACACGCTTCCAAAAGAAGTTGAAAACACTGCAAGAATCTGTAAAGTAAATAATAATGAAAAGGGTAAATTGTTTTAAGTATCTTGAAGAATATAATTCATTAGATTGAAAATATAAATCCCTTTGCTTAATGTTCAGAAAAGATGATGTGATAATTAATCAGAATGGGCAATACTTATGTCAAGAATTTTGCTTAAAAGTACTTACAAATATAATAAGAAAAATATGTTTACAAGAGTCTATAAAGGCGCATTTTAATTTACGTTTTTATATGAGATATACTACTTCGGTGATGATTCTTAATATGATGAAATCAATTTCAGATTAAAAAGAGCATCTTACTTGCAAGTAGAATGTTTCACCTAATGAAATACAGACATCGCCAATTTTTGCAAAGAGTCGAGTTGTTCTATCTATAATAGAGTTTACATCTTCCAGCGTTACTGTCACTACATCAGAGTCGCCATGCAACCGCTGACCACCTTTGTCTCCGAGCAGGGAAAGAAATTGCCAATTACCATATTCAACTCTTTTCACAATGTCGTTTAATAAGGTGTTAAAAATCAAACATTCCACGTCACAATACCAAAAAACTATCAAGAATATAATACTTCCGAAATTAAAAGGATGATCAAATAACAAATGGGTCACAAGTAATGTTGTCACGTAAAATAAACTAAACTTCATCAAATTGAACATATTTCTCTTCCTTGCTTCTTTACGTAATATTTTTTTGAAATTATGTTCCAAGCAATCATCCAATATTTCCACTTCAGTAATGAAATTAGAAAGTTTATTTGTCTTGAAAAAAGTAGTTTTGAGGATTGTGTAACTTAAGAAACATAAAAATATGACTTCTTGTATGATCTGAATTAGAGTAATCTCACTAAGATTGATACCAGAATAAAAGAACAATATTTTCGAAGGAAAAAATGTCAGTAGGCATATAGCTGCATATATTAAGAAAAAGACACGTTTTGTCGTCACAGTCCAAGTGGTCAATAATAATCTAGGCCGATTTGTTCCTGAATTTCTGTTAATACCGATCATCTTTTCCAAATATAGTAGATATTTCCAAGTATCTTTATAACTAACGGCTTCCATTTTTTAACAAATAACTATTTTATGTTTAGCAGAAATTGGTGTCGACGAAAACAAATTATGTTCGTATACTTCTGTGTGACCACCAAACGTAACTAACTGCAGAACAGAACAAGACAAATATAATAGAACAGAACAAATATAATAAATATTGGTAATTAATCATTCGGATGAACCAAATGATTAATTACCAAAAATGTATACTGTCAACTGGGCGGCTGAAACATTAGTTCAATTGCACAATCAATTTAGTCAACCCAATAGATTGATGAAATTGATATTATAATAAGCATAACATAAGGTGGAGAAAAATCTTTTTATATCTTCGCTCGTGTTTTAGTATAGTATTCCTTATCTCAAAAGTAAAGATGAATCCTTGATATGTTCTATGTTCACTCATTCGTCTGTTTGCTCGTCAGCTACTGCCGTTACTCTCAGAAATTGATTGAACGCAAAAGTTGTGTATATATACACAACTTTAGAGTTATATGGGAAATTTGTGTTTATATATATATATATATATATATACATACATACATATATATATATATATATGTATACACAACTTTAGCGTTATTTGGGAAATAAAATAGGGACCATATTGTGTGTATACATCTGAAATACATATGTGAAATGTATTGGATTATTGAAATACATAGCAGACATTATATTCACTTTTATCCATATTCAAAGTTAATTTTTTCAAAACCCTGTAACCTTGAAGCTTATAGTTTGGCATAGCAACGACATATTAAACTACTAACTTTTTTAAGTTATTCATATTGGCATTGAAGGGTGGTTAAATAAAGGTTTTAGAATTTCTTTAAACTTCAAATATCGTGTGGTGTGTCATGAATATTTTCCTTATAGCGCTTGTTCTAAGAAGTACAGAAACATATTTTTCGTCATTTTGACTTGCATATTTAAATAAAATGTTTCAAAATATATACGAAAATAGAGCGTGCCCGCCCTCTTAGTTTCCAAAGCCGCCTGGCCAAAAATCATGAAAAATACTGGTTTGGTAAAATATAAAAGTAGAGTAAAAATTTAAGATTTTACTATTTAACAGAAATTCTATGTACGACTAAATGTATATAGTTACCTAAATGTGAACAGAATCCTCGTAGTGCAGGTTCTCCTCGTGCTTGACAGATTTTTCAGGCAAAGAATATTAAAAATTCTTGCTATATAAAAATTGCACTCTTAACAAAATTGGTGTGGAAACAGTCAAATGGGTTTTCTATACAATAAATATTTTTGGGGCGAGTAAAAAAATAGACAAAAAATTATTACTCATAACAAATTGACTTTGAAAAATATTCACAGTTTAGGAGAATCGTAATATTTTTTAATCGTAATATTTGAATATTATTGTATAATAAAAAGCTTCTATGTGTATTAATTTTTTATTATACACGCACCTGTGTCGAACAGACAGAAAGATAACATTTAAGAGAAAAGAATGTTACTAGGAAGATGTATAATTTCACAGATAAAAATTCGCAGTTGTTAATAATGTCATTTATATTATTCGGTGAATATCTCATCATCGCCATCGTCTTATGTATAAAATATCATATTTGTAATCATTTTGCAACAAATAAAAATTTATTTCAAAACGTAAGATAAATAGGCGAGCCAACGCCTTGCTGGTGAGAGAGTCAGTCTGCATGTAGTCATGATTGAATATATTATTTGAATACATTGAAATGATATTATTTACATTCTTTACGTAGTAAATAATCCACAATTAAATGAAACTACGTGATGTAGTATTATTTCTACTTTCTTTCAGTTCTTTACCACGACCTAGGTTTCGTTGTATTACAACATTTTCAGGTGGGCTATTAGTGAAGATTGAAGGCTTATTTCATCAAAACTCCATATCTCTATCAAAATTGAAATCTTCATTCAAAATAGTATATTGCTGAAATTTTAGCAGAAAAGTCATCTTTATTTGAGGATGCACAGTTGGAGTGTGTTCTCGCATCTGAACAATATAAATAATGGAAGATTTTGATTTTTGGTCCCTTCACCGTATTTACATGCTTTGGTGAGGTTACTTGTATAGTCCTATAAAGGCATAATTAACTAAGTTTGAGCCACTGATTTTGTTAATAGTTCTTTACTGTTATTGCCATAGCGATCCCGATTGTTTTTCCGGTCATTGTATTTACTTGCAAAAATGAGCGCTTTGATTAGGTATCTTTTATAATCTTGCACGGTAACAATTAATTTTTGTTTTAACAAGTGACCTAGAAAATAGTTTTTTTAGTCTTTATTGAGGTGCGGATTCCAATTTTTTATCCGAGCACAAATGGTAGGCTTTGGTGAGAAACCTTATATAAACCTAAAAAGGCAAAATTTGTTTTAAAGTTAGTAACTATCTTTGTAAATAGTTTTTCACCCTATTGCGGTGCAGATTTGGATTTTTTGTACGGTCAGTGTAATTATGTTAATAAATGGGGGCTTTGATGAGAAGCCAAAGTATTCAGGTCAGGTTTGGTTAGGTTGTGGTATTGGAGATAATTATTATTCGATGAACAACTTGATTAGGTTTCTTTTCTATCTAATTACTTACCCATGTAATATGTAAGTAACACATTTAATCTTTCAGTCTTCATTCCTAAAAGCAAAATATTAAGATGTCTGCCATTTATTTTTATGTAAATTACCCTCAACTGACTAATTCTGATAATCCGATAATAGATAAGAAACCTCATCAATATATGATAATCGTTAAGAAAACTGTATATATATATATATATATATATATATATATATATATATATATATACCCATATTATTTAAATATCCACATAAGGTCATGATGAGTAATACACACATGATCTCTGAATGCCAATATAGAGTTTGGAATTGAAACAACAGTATGTTTTGTTGGTAAAGGCAATAACTTATGTTTTGCTATAATATTATCGAAGTAGACAGTAAATATATGGTATAAAAGCCACAATTGTTTTAAAAACAGAAAATTAAGGTTTATTTGATATAAGTCCATTGTCTTTTATACCGTATACATAGTTATATATATATACATACCATGTGTTCGTGAAAGTTAACAAATTATTAAATTAATAAAATCTATACTTTTTAGTTTGACAATTCGTAGACCGTTCCTCGTGTGAAATCGTTTATATTCAGAAGTTTATTTTA
The DNA here is from genome assembly GCA_039881145.1 of Druceiella hillmani. NCBI lineage: Eukaryota > Metazoa > Arthropoda > Insecta > Lepidoptera > Hepialidae > Druceiella > Druceiella hillmani. The sequence continues at coordinate 12,558,450 of JAYKKI010000072.1, read as the reverse complement.
CCTACACCAAATGTCATTTGTTTCAATATAGCTTCAAATTTTTTTATGTACGAAAGTTAAGTATTTAGATTTTTTGACAATATTTTCCTTGGGTGAATTAGGTAAACCGCCATACAAATATAAATTTGAAAAGGTGTTCTTATGTTTGGAGAACTGTTTCTGAATTTCAACAATCTACAAGGTAAAATTAATATTTTTTGTAAAGTGGGAATTTTCCGACATGTCCATTCTCACCAACTGATCCTATTTTTTTTTTTGGTTATAGTATAGGACTACAGTTTATTCAAACAAATTATTAAAACTTGGTGCAGGATATTCTATTACTAATTGACCTAATATCGGAAACGAAAAGCAAGTAAAATGCAATATCGGTGCTATAAATATTCTTATTATGTTACATAATTTGAGAATAATCTGTGGCTCTAATTAAAATAAAAGTTAACCACACCATTCACACCATGATCTAATATCCACTATATACTTAAGGAAATCAAAGGGTCGCAATTTCTAATTCAACCCAATATTTCAATAAAATCTGACAAATCAATTGAATGCCGAATATTGTGATACATGATACCAAATAGAAGTTAGGGAAAAGATCATATATCATTTTATTTATGTATATATACCATTAATATTATATTATGCATTCCAATTCCATTCAGAAATGGTATGTTTTACTGATAACACTAGTTTATGACATATAAACAACAAGTGCGGCCATTTTATTTATATACATTTACGAAATGCAAAATTGAGCAAGTATATTTTGATATAATTAATATTTGTAGAAAATGTATTTATATAAAATATATTTATTTATAATAAAATTCCAATCATTTCAAGTGAAAAAAAATATATTCATAACAATAATTAAAAATACCAATGAAACTTCAGTTTGCCTTAATTATTACTATGAATAATTCATATTTTTCCTTACAAGATCAAATTCATTTTAGACAAAGAAAATATTTTTGTTACATAATACTTCATTAATATCATACCGATTAAATTAAAAGACAAAACATCAAACAAATCATTAGTAAAAAACTTATAGACCGATAATTTGAAGTGTATAATTCGGTATCAAATAAAAGCTTATTGGTATATATATAAAATATAAATGACTCTCAGTTTACTTTACAATTGAAAATATTTAATATTTTGCAAATGTTTGCAAATTTTCAAAATATTGTCAATTAATTTTATTTGTAATTTCTATCATTAAAGCAAATAAATTTTTCTTCATGGAATCTTGGAATATTTTTCAACCAACTTCGAGGAGTAGATTGTCAATTTGACTGTATAAATATATAAAAACTTTCAAAGTTTCTTTTCTTATTTAGAATGTTGTATCTCAAGTGTGATCCCATCTCAGTCTGATCAAAATTTGATTATTTCTTACATTAGACGTTTACCTTATTGTTACATATCTCAGAAGACAGACGTGAAACTCCTTAACGGATGACAAAACATTATTTTCTAAAAAGTCCAAACAAATATGAATAGAAACTATTTCAACCCAGAGGTTTGAAATCACTTTCATAAGAACAATATGATTATATCTCAATATTTTACATTAAAGCATTCTTTCGTGATTTCTATTCGCACTTGTATTGTTTTACTTTTAATTTAAGGTTATATTTTTATGTGTGTTTATGTAATAAAGTTACCTAAAATTTAATACTGTGTTTCATTGATTTAATGTGTGAGAAGTATGGATCAAACGAGTTGACTTTATTTAAACTCGGTACCATGCATCGGTTTCTTCTTTCATCACCTGTTTCTTTACCATGATGTAGAGGGGACATCATATAGGAAACCAAAAATATCTATGTCCTGAGAGCTTTTCTTCACATAAAAGGTGGCGAGACGCACAAACAAAACGTGTTTGCTGTAAAAGTATCAACTGCAGTAAGTTTATACTTACTGTGTAAATTTTCAGTTGCTTCATAGCTGGTGAAAAAATGTCCATTGTAATTTTACTTGAAAATTAAAAAACGCAATTTATGTTTCATCCCTATATGATCGACAACAAGCTATATGATTGTCAATGTTATTGGTCTAATTACTGGCCGTTAAAGAATTAATGTCACGTTTTATCTAAAAGCTTAGAGTAGTATGCATTTGCATATATTAAATCATAAATTTTTGTTGCATATTTGGCTAGTTTCAAAGGAATATACTGTCCACATTTTACTTGAAATGCAAGAAGCTCATCATCTAGTGATTGATATTAAATGCTGTATACACATTCTGACATTTCCAGTTTAATAGTTGGGAAATCTCTCGAATCGTTGCCAAACGGTTTGATTTTACTCTCTTACCCTGAGTGGTACTATTATGAAATCTCACATTATTGAGTTAAAATGAGAATCTATGTCTTGACATTGTTCTCCGAAATGTTTCAACTCCAGTGCCATCTAAAGTTTGTAAAACTTAATTGAAAGATGTAAAGTTTTCAAAATTTATTGTAACATATAAATGGACGTCCGTAATTCAAATTTAAGTATGCCAGAAATACCGACGTTCATATATACTAATTTTACTCATGCAGAATACGTTTGACAATGCTGAATTTCAAAATAATGGTGATATGTACATAGGAAAATTGGTTTTTTATCAAAGCAATTTTGAGAAATGTAATTAAATGAAAATATTTTTTTGAATATAATAACAATAAGTTACTATTTTCATTCAAATTTAAGTGAACTTAATCTGTTTTATTTTTTTTTGTATTAGCATGGAATATATTAGAAACATATCTAAAAACTAGCACCACATTTCTACAAGTGTAATTTTCTAGTCTTGTGTATAAAAACCAAGAAATTGAAAGCAAAATAATGTACGAAAAAATGATTTGGCAGAACTATGTTACTAATATTCATAAATGAGTATTGTGTAAAATCGTGGAAATGAACTAATAATGTAGGAGAACTTTTATTTTACAATTTTGAAATTAATTTATTTAAAAATTAGTAACAATCAATTCATTATATCAAGTTCTTTCACTGTTTGTAATAAACTAATCCTGATATTTGCCAAAAGTTCTCTAATAATTACTTTTCACATGAGATTTTTATTGAATGGCTTTCGTTAACCTGCTGTTGGTCTTGTATGTTTTTTTGTTATTGTAAAATGTTTTACTTATTTATATTTAATATAAATAAAAACAATTACTGATAACTTTAGATTAAATTTGTATTCAATCATTCATCTAAATTAGCTATCAGGTGCAGTTGTTTAAAAAAAATTTAAATTTTTGTGTACACATAGTCATTGCAGAAATTACAAAATTTTCGGATCTTCTTTACCAAGATAATGTAGGTACATGTCGTCATTTTATAGTATTTTATCTGAATGATTTTCAATGTCTCCAAGCAGTGACTGTAAAATTCCGTGTGGTATTCCATAGTGCAGTTGTTTTCCATGCTCTTATACCATCTTCTTCGTCTTTTTCATTTAATTTCGTCATCATTAATGACCCCTTTTGAGTAATTAAATAAACTTAAATTTTGTTAGAACATTATATTTCAAGTGATCATAAAAAAGTTTTATAATTTATACCTTTGTACTTTGCAATATATAGAAAGAGTTAATCTTAGTGTCAACCACGAGTATGCAATTCTGAGTAGGTGTTGTGTTATAACTGCTTGTCATTTATTACATTAAAACCTTATAATTAAAATAAAAGCAAACAAAGCTAACTGTATCGAAGAATTCTACATTTACTACTTGAAATAAATATTAAAAGTAGTAAATGTAGACAGACTGATACCTACGTCGGATCACAGGAGCAAAATATGAGAAAAGGATAAAATCATCATCATCATATGTACAGTTGTGAAGTTCAATCATCACTCATTTTTGATTATCATTTTAGAAAAAGGTTTGTTTTTCAAAGACATGCAGTATAAATTCTTCAATATTGAGTCTTTCCATTAATAAGCACTTACATGCCCGCCCAATAGTAGATTATCACTTTATGTTTTGATTTTAACTTGTACACCGTTATAATTTAGTTGCAAATTTCCTTTATTATTGTACTGAATTCCAGAGATCGTGATTTTACATAGCCATATACTTTAGGCGGTGACGAATTCTAAAGTCTATTTGTTACACTTATGCTACCATTATAATTTCCAAAAGTGAATACAGCCAGTTTCCTATAGACAATAATACATACACACACACACATATATATATATATATATATATATATATATATATATATATATATATATACACATATATTGCTGTAGAGATGTGGAGAGATATTATAGGCTCTAGAGGAGCAACAAGTTCTAAAGCCCATTTATTACAGTTAGCATGCTATCATGGTGTCATGAGTAAAAATTAATTTTAATGTGTTACAATAATATTAGCTTGTTACTGAGTTTCTAAAATTGTATGCTGCTCTTTCCCTGTAGACAATAATATATGTTGCTGTAGAGATCTGGAAGGACATTATTGGCTCTACGGGAGCGATGAGTTGTAAAGCCCGTTCTTTACAGTTATACTAACACGCTGTCATCAGTAAAAATAAATTTTAATGTGTCCAAGCATGTTTGCTTGTTACTTAGTTTCTAAAAGCGGTTGCTATCATTTTCCTATAGAATAGAATATATATTGTTGTAGAGATCTGGGGGATATGTTGACTTTAGGAATGCAAAGAGTTCTTAAGCCCATTTTTGACAGTTATGCTATCATTATTCTGGTATCACGTTTCAGTTATGTATCACATATCAGTTATGTTAGCTGCCGTTTTCCTATTTTACGTGTTGGCACTAAATAGTGTAAGTTAACAGAGAAACATTGCTAAAATATTGTGTCTTGTAAAATAACCTTTAATGTGAACCGAAAATGATGGTCCCTCTAGTATTTTGTTGAGATTATATAATATTGTTGCAAAATTATCTACAACATTGGCTGAGCAACTAATGGTATTAAGGAAAATTATAGTCTTAGTAAGTTAGAAGGAAGATAAGCTTACAGCATAAAATGCTTTTTAGTAATAGGGGATAGCAGTTGGATTTATAGTGAAATTATTTTGGAATTTCTTTTTGTAAGTGAACACACACATGCAATGCTTGTATCCAATGATGTTGGAAAGTAGTATTGTCCCACATAATGATGTTGGAAAGTAGCATTGTCCCACAAGCACTGTGCTGCCCTTACAATGAAATTACCTTCTAGTTAAAAGCTAATGTTGATTACATAAATACTGACTGTATAAGTGTATAGCGTTCTGAGCATTTTCGTTATTCCATATGCCTGTATTGTGTAAACATTTTTGACATTAGTAAAATAACATTCAAGTCATTTGACATAAAAATAAATCAGAGTAGAAAATGTTAAGTAACATGTGGTTCCTTAGCATTACCTACTCCGTTTAATACTATGAACACTGCTTCCAGTAACAAAAATGTTCTATGTTACAGGAATATATATTTCATTAAATACATTTTATTAAACAGTACAATTACATTTCTTCACAGTGAACCAAAAGTTGTTAGACTTGGTGACGTTAACATTAAGTCTGAGGCAAATCCTCGTCGAAAGGATTATAATGTTAGTGAATTCATTGTTCATCCTGACTACAAAAAACCCATAGGAAGATATAATGATATTGCTTTATTGAAGTGAGACTATTCAATAATGATACATCAATATGGAGTGAATAGCGAGAAACTGGTGTTTGAAAAATAGTATATTGAGTAGGATTTAAATGACCTTGATACTTGAAGTGACGACACATTGTTTTATTCTTTGTTTGCATGAATACATACCCTCAAACATTTTTAAAACTTTTTCAAATAAATCACTATTATTAGAAGTCTCTGCTTTTAAAAATTTACTTTTGTGTATCATTCAACAGTTCGACGTATTTTTAAGAAATCTATTCAGCTTTAGTGAGTCATTTTTAGAGCCTCAAATTTTTCTTGCATAAAATCATGAAAGTCCTACATTTTTTTAGGTTTTAATAATTCTAATGTTCTGTGGATACCTAAGGCCATGCATAGACCAATGAAATAAGTTTGTTTTTTTTTTAATAAATTAAGCTTGTGTTTCATGTATCACTTTTAGCTTGAACATTTTTGTATGTTTACTATTTTTAGAGTATCAGAGGATTTGACATTTTCTGGACATATTTATCCCACTTGTCTTTATACAAGCTTCGATGATCCTATAGATGAGCTTATAGTGACTGATTGGGGTATCACAAATGTCCCAAGTAATTTACATTTTTTGGTTGATTTTTATATATCATTGGGATTAATCTGGACTGGCATTATTTAGATGTACCTGAATGGTTGAAGTGAATTTGTTGAAACATTTCATTTACATTGTGGGCACTTCTTATGAATAAATTAAAAAAATAGTTTATTTAGTATTGTATCATTTAAAGATTTTTATTCAACTACTATGCATTGATTTTGTATAATTTTTCAGGATATATGGTAAGCAACAATTTGCTGAAGGCTTATTTTAGAACAACACAACTTGGCAAATGCAAAACTGAACATGAAACTTACTTGCTTGAACGACTGCCAAGAGGGTAGTTAATACACAAATTTGTGCCCACAATCCCAATAATAAAAGTGATACTTGTCAAGTAAGCATCTATCATTTAAATTATTTTGTTTATAATTGTTGTCATTTTAATGAAATTATGTAAATGAAAATATGTAGTGAAAGTAAGAGCCCATTTGTTACAAGAAAGCTTACAAAATAAAATAGGAAAGTAGTCTTAGCAATCACCTCTTTTCTAAACTATATTAATTTTTGACTATCAGGGAGACCCTGGTGGTCCGCTTCAGTTGATGAGATTGGTTGGAAGTGCCTATATGGTGGTAGGAGTGACATCATTTGGTGCAGGTTGTGGTGTAGGTTCAGGTATACATACCTGCGTGGCTCGCTACTTCAACTGGATTGCACCCATCGTGTGGCCTTATTAGGTGTGTTAGCTTTATGTTTCATTAGCATAATGCTGTACATATTTTATCAATGTTATGTAAGTTTATATTTTCTACCTATGTAACTTACAATGCTCAAATAATTATTAAAATGTGACTATAAATTTGGTTTTTTCTTGGAAGTTTGATTAAAAAACTTGTGTCATCCTCAATATTATTTCCCTACTAAACTTACTCTAACATCATCTATTGGCCCCGCTAGCAAATAACACAGAAAAAGTTCCTTCCTACACACACATAAACAAACATAAACAATAAGCTTGAAGCTGGTCATCAGAACTCCACAACGAAACAACAACCCCCTCGAGCTCTAGGTGGTATCCCATGTCTGATGATAGTGTCAGCAGGTAACCACAGGAATCTTCAGTTGGATGAAGTTCCTAATCAAAGTTTTGTTGTATAACTTCTTTAAGAATGATTTATGTCACACTGGGAATAAAACATGTGCATGATGTCCTGTGTGAGCCCTGTTAATCAGTAAAATTAGGCACTGGGATAGCAAAATGGTTCCACCTTCCTATATTCATGCTATATCTATTTATAACTCATGTGACTATATGTACATTATTCGTGTTTATAATAAAAATTTCATTTTTGTGTTATTAGAAATGAAGCTATAAAAGGTTTATTAAACACTGTTGAATACCACCAATATTAAAATGGGCTTTTCATGTTTTTAACATGTGAGAAAGAGAAAAATGCCAGCTAGCTAATATTGAGTGAGATTAACTTTCGGAGCATGCAAGTTCACAATATCTAATATTATGACAGGCAATATTGTGACATGCACGCTCCAAGGGTTAACATACTGTTTAAATCTTAGGAAGTGTTAACGTTAAATGATACAAAATATATTCAAATTTATAAAACCTAACTTTGGAAATCTATTGAATTATTGCTGAAAGGATTAATTGGATTAGTTGGATTGAAGTCTTTATGAATTGGCGGTAATTTGAAAATTGTGTTTATCACAAGAGTAGACCAGCTCCTTTTTTCACTGGTTCCATAGAATCAAATTATGCATAGAATATACAGGGAATATTTTGAAACAATTGGTTCCATTTTTGATATTATAAAAACTCTCATCTTGCTTTTAAATTTTTGAAATATAAAAATCATTACTTATACATTAAAATAAAGTTTGAATTTCACGAGTAGTAGATTTACAAAAAACAATACTTTTTTGGCTTACTCTGGAATTGCAATGACACAGAAATAATTTTTAAGTCATGTAATGTGAATAAGGTTAAACCACAACTAAAGAAATTTATAACATTTACATTTATTATCGATAGTCAAATAAACATAATTTGAGCAGTTAAAGTATTTGAAGATTCCATAATAATCAATCATCTAGTTGGGCCATACAATCGACTCGATCCAATCCAGGTAACTTGATACTCTTGTATAGACTCCAGGCATTACTCCGCAACCTTGAACGAATGAGGTTATGCCTACAACTGTGTGAGCACCGTCAGTTGATTTCTTTAAAATTAATGGTCCCCCTGAATCTTCCTGTGTTAAAGATAAATTAGCAAGGCAATAAATTAATAATTAGGTTACAATAACAAATCAATTATTATTTTGGTTTTAACTTGTCAGCCAATAACTTGACATTGCGCAAATGTTTTTAAAACAACATTACCAAATTTTTATTTTTATTTACCAAATTACCATTTTATTTGTATATGTCAATTACAGTTTTGCTGTATTTCAAGAGGTTAAATTGATTTTTATGGTATTTTTGGCTATTTAATTCAGTGTTTATTACTGGTAGATTGTTAAATATTGATAGTTTTCTCTGGGATTTAATACAAATAATTTTAAAATAATTTTGTCATTTTATAAATTAAACATAATACAAAAAGATTAGAGAAACAAAACAAGGAAATTATTGGAATTTTTTCTCAATTACATAAAAATTACTGAATAATGGAATATGAAGCTTTAGAAACAAAAATATTCTATAACTGCTCACTATTTTAACTACTTGTGCACAAAAGAAGAAAAATTTTTTCTACCATTATAAACTATAACAGAGGTGTGTAAACCTGGAATAATACTTTGGGTTCAAATTAAAATGTAGGTTACTTTTTGGACATTTTAAATTTTTCCCAAGGGACATTTCGTCTGTCTACTTACCTATTTGGCAAGTTTATTTAAGCATCATATAAAAACTACTAAATTATTTAAGGTATAACTAGGGTTAGGTTAGGTTTGGATTACGTGGGGCTAGATTAGTTTAGTTAAGTAAGATAGGGTTAGGTTTGGTTATGTTAGATCAGGATGGGTTTGACTGGGCTAGGTTAGGATAGATTGGTATAGGATGTTTATGTTGAGTTAAATAGAGTTAGTTTAAGTTAAGGAGATTAGATTGAGCTAGGTTCGCTTATATTTGTTTATATAAATTAGATTGTGCTTGGTTATGTCAGGTTAGGTTCTATTAGGATACTTATGTTAAGTTAGGTAGGGTAAGGTTAGGTTAAGTAAGGTGAGATTAGTTTAGGTTATGTTGGGTTAGCATGGATTATGTTCATTTGTTTATTTCTCGAAAATTCCATGTCCAACGTAGAGATTTTATGCAAAACGTTGGATATATGGAAGGATATAATAACAAATGGTTCAATACAATACATAAAAACAAAAACTAAAATTATACAAAAGTTGTAACAGTAACAAATAAGACAGCGACAGACAGTAATTTAAATAAATGTAATTTCAACTAGTGATTAGTTGTGGACCACCTGAAACAGCCAACAGAGCAGAAAGAATACCTAGACAGGGTGCATCTTGCCATACCGCATTAAACAATGTGAGTGCAACTAAAACAAGTGAATGCTGTACCTACAGCATTGAATACTAATACCTTTGTGCACACTCTAGACAGGTAAAATAAATTATGATGTCGTCTTCTCATATTGCAGTCAGGAGAATTAAGTGTTTTCAAACTCAAGATCAGGGGATTATTGGTACGTAATTTAATAATTTAAAAAAATGTATGATCAAAAGCCATTCATGTCAGAGTTGAAGGGAATTACCTTCGATCTTTCCTATTATAAATTCAGTTTAAGCTAAGTTAGGTTAAATTAGGTTTACATTGTTTTCGAGCAGAGTTTTTATCTATTATGAAAGTTAAATAAAAAATCTTCTAGCTGAGTACCCATATTTGTGGGATATGGTTTATAACAGAGGGAAGAACTCACCCTCTGTCTCTGTCCTCGCTTTCCGCTCAACTTGGATTTCTAAATTTTACTATTATTTTTATTCTGATCGAGGGTACTTTAGAGATGAAAAATGATAAATTGATGCAAAAGAAGACTATACCCATTATGATAATTTGCAATTTGATGAAAACAACAATTATAATTATTTTTCTGATAACGGATAGTTGCTATAGTATAAAAATATGAAAGTCCAGATATACTCAGCAAGGAAGAACTTGAATGTACATTTTACAGGTATGTAAAAGATTGTCCCATTAACAAAAAATGGTTAAAAAGCTGAATATTGGTTCAGTTTTCATTTCTGTAAGTTATTCACGTATTGTGGATATTGTGTAGGATATTATTGCCTTGAACTAAACGTTGATTTTGAGAGTTTTGATTTATGTCAAGTTTTTAAAACACAAACTATTAAGCAATGGTTGAGATTCTCACACGAGATTTATTTATATAAACATTAGTATAAACATTAGTATAAACAGTATTGCAAGCAACTTGCATAACACATCTATGAGTTTTCTTGCATGTGGAGTGAAGGCCTTACAATATATCAAGATATACTCACCTGACATGTATTTTTCTGCCCTTCGGGATCAAATGTACATAGTTGAGTGTTCAAAATGGTCTCCATTTTGATTTGAAGATATATGTTATTACAGTTATCTAATGCCAATGGTTCAAGATCTTCACTCTTTAATATAGTGCTTCGACTGTTTTCTACAAAAGAAAAAATGAACTTGTAATAGTAATGGGAAGGCATTTAATTTTATTTTGAAAGCAATAATTTAAAACTTTGATTTTGATATTTGTAATTTCATTTAGACACAAGCTAAAAATTCATCATAAATATTTTCTTATTGTCAATATTTTTTATAATGTTTTTAAAACAATCTTAATTTAATTCTAACATTAATCGCAAGACAAATAAAAGTCTCTAAGTACAACACGGATCCCATGATTTTATATATACTAGTAATGGGCAAATCACTATCAATCTACTTGAAATCTTAATAGCAATTGTTCAATAAACAACCTAACCTTTTAGTTCCAATTCAAAATTTTTAAATGTTCTTGTTGCTTCCATATATTATTTAAAGTGGAGTGATCCAAATAGCAAAGAAATTAAATTTTAATTAACAAATAATAAAAATCTGTATAAAAAAATCCCAGTAATATTACATGTGGTTGAAAAACAAATCGAGCTATACTGACAGTTGCTTTGCTGTCATAGACAGATTACTTCGGCGACTCTTATTGCATCAATAGTGCTGCTGTGCTAAAAAAATTGGAATATGAAGAGTTATTAAACCTATTAACTCAACCAAAATTCAAATATGATTATAGTTCGCCAAGAATGAGAATGAATCAGTAAGTTGCTTTATTACTTTACTAGTTGGGGTACCCGGCTTTGCTTAGGGAGTTGATATGAGATTGTGTGGTAATTGGACTAAAAGGACAAAGTTTAAAATATATGAGGTAAAAAAATTTATTGAAAACATATTCTAACTATTAACAATACTTGTTTATAAACAACATTTTTCATTTAGTTATCCGGGGTATATATAATTCCAATCATATATTTCCGGGGTATGGTAATTTCCTTCTCGAGATCAAGCTATGTATAGTTGACCGTAAGAAAAGCAGGATTCTTTGAGGTTGATGCCGCAATGTTTTAATGTTTGCCCGTGTGCTTAGTTAATTGTGAAACTAAATGCTAATTTGATTGGAATTGCAGTCTTTTAAATTGGAATGGCAGTTCAGGTGAGATCAATGGTATTCTGGGGATAAATACTGTGTGTCTTTTGTTCTTTCCAGTCATAAGTTCGGCTTCGATGATGTTATTTGAAAGCTGTTTAATGACCATCCTTCTTCCATTACATAGCTTTGGTGAGTTAATATTTCTGAGTAGTATGATTAGAGATCCAATTTTCAGTCGAAGGCAGTCTAAGGGCATTCCTGGAACTTGCAAAGAGCTTAAAAATCCTGTAGGGAAGTTGACACTTTCTTCAACATTTACCATCGTGTTGATTGCTTTGTTTATTCTCTCTTCACCAGGAAGTTTTTTTTAATATTAAAATTGACATGGTCGACAATATTATTTATAGTTGCTAAAATTGCCCGCTGATATAGCCACCCCAGATTTGTATAATTATATACATGGTATAGTTCTGAACAATATTTGGATAAATTTGGTCAACGAGTTTGTTCTCAGTAGTGGTTCAGAGTTCTCAGTATATATGTATGTATATCTATACAAATATATATATATATATATATATATATATACATATATATATATATATACATATATATATATATATATATATATATATATATATATATAGTAGATAGTTCAACTCTCATATTTTTTGTTAGTCGTAGTATTTATATGTGTGGCCAGAGATGTGATTTTTTAAAGCATGCATTGATTTCGTCAGCTGATTTTAACTTGGGGGTAACTGGAAGTGGGGATGCCGAAAATCTCCTGAGAGTATGAGTAGAGCTTCTTCCATAACTTCAGACTTTCCTCACAAGCCTTATAATGTTTTGTCCATGGCGAGTGATTTTTTTATGTACCATTATGTATTCATCCCAGAAGATAATTTTACTTTGTTTGAGAAGTTCACCCCGTCCAGATGCTTTTGAGATTTTACATATAGGGAATTGTTCTTCAGCTATGTTAACGGTAGTTGTAGGGAATGGAGCAATGGCAGGAATGGGCAATTCGTCCACCTTCCATAAGTGTGGTGGCAAGGCCGGATGACGCCAGCGTAAGTGCGATGTGTTATTTAGCACATATTTCTGTAGCAATAAATTTATTAGAAATGTTTTCTTGGTGCCGTAAATAAAATAAATAATTCCGTTAGTGTTGTTGTTGATCTTGTCCATAATAATGTTGTTGTTGTTGTTTTTGACTCTCATTGAGGCTGGCATCCCAAGTTACACAAAGGTTTGGTTTTTTTTATTGCTAAAATTTATCTTCTGGGTGAATGAGTGTTTCATTGAAGATGTCATAGTTGAATTCGATGGTCAGTTCTGGATGAGCTTGTCGGATTTGGTGCAGTACCTAATCACTGATACTCTCTTTGAAGGAGTCCCATAGCTGTTTTGGATTCTATGGGTTACAGTTGTTAATATTATGGCGAATAAGTCTCTGATTTGTTCAGCTGGGGCTGTGAGTGTGAGGTTTCTTGCAGTGTTAATTCCCAGTGGTTGTCGTTTTCCAGTAGTCCTAAGCGTTGGCATGCTTCTCTGTACGTCTGGCATAGGTAACCATCAACAGTCTTGAGATCTGTGAAATTTGTTGGTCCCCATATTTCGTGTATCTACATCCGGGGATAGAAACATTTGGTGTTGTTCAGATGTACAGTGTATACTCGGCCTAGTGGGTTAGTTTTCGTGATTCCTGGATGATCCTCTACTGGAATTCTTTGTTTTCACCGCCAAAAGATTTTTCTTGTTGTTGTCCACATATAAGGTAGGGATGTCGACATGTAGTAATGTTTTCGTGCACGGATCCGTTTGGCATAGTTGGGAAAAAGCTGTTAATGTTGTGTTCTTAAGCAGTTGGCTTGTAATTTTTCTGGTGGTTTCTTTTGTGAAGTAAACTCTCTGTCCATTCTCCAAATGTACTGCTACATGTTGCACAGTGGTTTGCGTACGTGTATTGGAAAACCTAAAATCTGCCACGCTGCTTCATTACTGTTGATATATCTTCCCATTTAGTACATGCGGATCTCATTGTTTCCGTTTTGCTGTTCGCTGTCTTTGGTTATTTGAAATACTGCCATGTTTACATATTTACAGACATATTTAATGGATTTCCCTGAATTGCAGTATTCTACGCTTATGTGTGTTTGGAATATTTTGGAAAGTGGTTATAAGATACTACCCATTGATTATCTATTTCCACTTTATCTCTGCCTCATATTCGTATTTTTGCTGCAAAGCCACCTTTTTTGGGTGATCGTCTTTTGTATTCGGTATAGCCATCATCTCCGATTTGTGTATTGTCCAAGTATGGTTTTGGGTATTTTTTTGTACATTTTCATAACTCATACATGGCGAATTGGGGTTTAATAGCCCACATGGTCTGTGAATCATGTTTTTTACAACTAAGTCGTATAGTTGCAGATCTTCTTGTGGATTGGGAAATTCAACTTGGGTGACTTTGTCAATATCCATGCGATTAATCCTGTCGTGTAGCCATATGAGGTTGTGTGAATGAGGCACTCCCCATTTTTGCCATTCGGTTATATCTAACGTATCTAACGGTTCTAAAGATGGGGTATTTTGTGATGACTTCAATAATTTGTTTTTGTCGGAAAACTCAGGCTATTATGTCGTATCGATCCATGGGTGCTTGTCCGTATCTTAGTTGTTCTTTGATTTCTGGTCACGGTAAGTTGCACGTGAATGTTCTGAAGAGGTCAGGTTATCCATATTTTCTTATGTTGGTCATGGCATCTTGAGTGTATTCGTACATGTGTCTTGGACTTCCTAGGTAATATGAGGGTAAGATTACCAATGTTCCAATGTCATAATTGTTTTCATCATTTATGATCGCTTCTCGAAGGTGGATATACTTCTCCGTGGGTAGTTACTTTTCATTTCTTTTGATACATATCTACCAGGAATAGTGGTAAGTGTTGAGAATGTTATTGTATATTTAATTATCTCTGATCATTAAGCTGTAAGCATAGAACTCCTCGGAAGTGATTTTTTTCTTTGTTTCTATGCCTGTTTCAGGTTGGATTTGTTTCCCATTAAAATGACATCAATCCTCTTCGTGCAGGAATATTAATGGATGTTGGATGGCATCATATGAATGGTGTGTTTCTGCAATGCGTTATAGTCCTTCTCTTCTTCATTGTACAATTATGTCACGGCTTATGTTTTCATTATCTGCAATTACAATGTAGTGGTGCGTTATATGTGCATTATATCGATGATCGTGTTCTCCAGGTGGTCTCTTGTCAGCTTAAAGTATAACTTTATAGTCATCAGAAATCATTCGGTTTAATGCTGTTTTGAATATGTGAATATTTCGGATTGTATTTTTGTGTAAGATCCTTTGTACATCTTGCATTATTTCTCGTCTTAATCCAGTGATGTTAGTGCATCATTGATCAATTTCTATTTCTTCATTTCCGATAAAATATACTTACAGAAATTGATAGTCCTTGTTGGGTAGTGGTAGTAAAGATTCCATTTTGTGATAGATTTGGCCTTGGATGGAAAAAAACACAATCAAATTCATCTCTGTTAAGGTTGATCGAAGTGAAACTAAAAGTAGTCATTTGGAAGCAGGCGTTGTACATTGTATATTTTGAAGAAAGTGTTTTGATTCTGGAGTTTCTCCGGTCATAAAATATAGAAATTCCTACAGAGGTGTTTCCAGTGGTGGTAATAAAATTTTTCCATTAATGTAACAGATTCCTGGTGTTTCTTCACTGAATTTTATCGTGTTGCAAAATTTGCAGATGTTATCCATTTTTCTGATTACGATGTGTTTGTGTTTGTTATATTCTTTCGTTGGGTCATAATGATTTAAGGTTCGCACTCTTCGACTAGTTCATTTTTTCGCTGCTCTGTTTGTTTTCGCCGTCTTGCTTCAGAACTGGCAACATTTTTTCCTTTTTCATGTTTGGGCATTGCATAAAATATAAATCAAATAAACGTTTTATTAAGAAATACACTAAGTATACTTACACTTGAAACACTTTTCACACTTTATTTTCGATTTATGTTCAGTCACTATATCACTTCGATTACTCACACTTCACTGTTTGTTTTTATTCATCCACTGCATTTCACTGATAAGAAACTGACGTTCAAACCCAAGATCTTGCTTTATATACCACTACCCTACCAATGGGTAGTCACACCCATACAAAAAAGGCTTCGAATGGTCCACAATGTTTCAGAACATTCAACAAGATTCGAGAGTGTTCTGGATGTTCCAGGTTGTTCCCGAAAGTTCCAGATCATTCCCAAACATTCTAGAATGTTGCGCGATATCTCGGAATGTCGTGTGATCTCGAATGTTCTGACCTTTTTTAAAAATTTCTAGAGGGGAAACTTCCATCCTTTAAGCATGCCTTCATATAAAAACAGTAACCTTTAATAACCTAATTCCCTTGATGTATAGAGACTTGTATTGGAATTTTAGCAGCACACACTTTTATAATATATATTGATTAAATTTTGTATCGTAGCATAATTATGATTTTTGGACTGATGAATTTTTTTATCTAATATCATAATATTCTATGAAATATTTATTATTCTAGATTTTTACATCAAATCTAGGTGATAGGTTAAGAATTTAATTTGTAGCAATGAGAAACTCTTGCTTTCATAATAATATTGTGTTAATGTTAATATGTTGTTGTTAATAAAATGACTCGAAATCACTACATTACAATAGAGTCGTCTCATAATACTATCTCATTACATGTTTTAACAGAGGTGGTGCCTCTGATATAACGTATTAACAAAATATTGACTAGTTCTTTTGTGTTACACAGATACTTGTGTGTAGATGGGTGTATAAAGCCACTTAAAGTTTATATGTCTATTAAACAAAATATGCTTAACGACAGAAATGGGTCTGTTATTAAGTTTTTTTATGTTTTGTGATGTTAAAACCAAAGTAATTATTGACTTTATTATATACTAGGAAATTTGAAGACCAAGTTGATAGGTATAACAGGAGCCGTAGTGAGTATGCATATGATATATATTCGTAGGTGATAGTGCTTTAATAATTGGTACATGAACCCTAGGTCATGGCAATACCTGTATGATAATAAAATTTACGCGTGTGGAACCCTGAAACTTAAATGACTTTAAACAGAGGAGGGCTCCCAATTTTGTGGTCTTCTTAATAAATATTATAGAGCCAAAGGGCTCCTCGAAATGAAGTCCGAAAAACAATAATTTATTATAATTACAAAAAAAAAACTCTCAATAACATTAACTTGTCATTGCTTTAGGTTCATAGTCATTGCAATACATTCAATATGTCGCAAAAACTCAGGTTATACTGATAGAGTTATGCTTTTTAAATAATTTCACGACCTTAGCCACATGCCAATTAAAGTAGATGCCTTCGTTAATTGAAAAAAATATAAAATGCTTCAATTGGAATATAGTATACCTACCATGTCTAGGTCGATATATCCATTAAATTTGATGGCATTTCGACTAAATTATTACTGAAAATTTCATAAGCTTTTGTGTTTTAAGTGGCTATTCTCAAATGAGTGAGGAGTAACTGAAAATACACCAAGAGTTAGAGAGAGACTATGTAAAAGAATTTCGACACTGAACAGGATTGCTACATGCCATTTTTATTATCTGTGAGTCTCGTGTGAATTTTTTGGATATAATCTACCTTTCTTTATTAGCACAATTATTTATTTAGGAATAATTTACTCTTCCATTCAGACTAGGTCTGAAACAAAAATCTCAGAAAATTGTTAATAAATGTCTTGAAACTTCAAATTTTAGATAAATTGCAAGTGGCACAGTGGCACGGTTCCAATGGTTACTGGTGTATTTTATGTTGCATAGGCGAT
This sequence comes from Druceiella hillmani, assembly GCA_039881145.1. Classification (NCBI taxonomy): domain Eukaryota; kingdom Metazoa; phylum Arthropoda; class Insecta; order Lepidoptera; family Hepialidae; genus Druceiella; species Druceiella hillmani. The sequence goes on along the minus strand of JAYKKI010000072.1, from coordinate 12,540,669 downwards.
TTTAAAATAATATGCTTAATTTTATCAATATGGATAAAAAATGTTCCCTTGCATGTTTAACCTGTTATTGTAAAATTGCTGTTACTACGATGATACTTCTGTGGTACTTATGTCTGCAAAAGAAGAAGTATATTAATGCTAATGAAGACAAATCTTCACCAGTGTCTCTTTTTATTCTCCCACAGGAAAGAGTAAGTATTTTAAAAAGTCTACAAAACTGCGCCTTGTTATGTGCATTGTGTAAGGATTGATACTGAGAATTTAAATTTCACTGATGATTTTTCCAACCAAATGCAATAAGATGCTTGTAATGGACATTTTGGTTCTTTGATCACCTTTGATATGGAGAAAGACCACCATATCATTGATCTTAAGTTTATTCAAGTATGATTAATTTGATTTGTGTTATCGTAGTGAACAAACTCTAGAATCATTATTTTTAACAACCTAGTGCCTACAATTCCATTGGGACTTTGGTTTTGAAAATTTAAAAAATTCTCTTACGGTGATATTCAGAATGCATTTGTTGTCAATACAACAATCTCATCAACACGACATGGGTGTTGCCACAATTTCAATATCTTTCATATATTGGTGAGCATGTATTGTGCCAGAGATTCTCATGTAATATTCACCGAGCCACTCAGGTGAGTATGTGAATTAAGTGATGTACTAAAGAATTGTCTTTAGTGTATATAAAAAATTACACTATAAGGATTAGTCATTTTTTAAAATTCTTCACTATTTTGTGCTTATTTAAACATATTTTGACCATTTTTGACTTTTGAGTTTTCATTAGCTTCGATTAGTCCAGGCTATTTCAGTGTATGTCAAGTTAGGATAGGTTAGGTTAAGTTAGGTTAGGTTAAGTTAGGTTAGGTTAGGTTAGGTTAGGTTAGGTCAGATTAGGTTAGTTTAGATTGGCTTTACGTTTTTGCAGTGCTGTTGCTATTTTCGGCCAATTTGACAATTTTTTGCCTTTTTCGCCATTTTTCGCCAATTTCGCCATTTTACCATTTCTGGTAAATTTTTTGAAAATTTATCATTTTTTCACATTTTTTTAAATTCTTCACTATTTTGTGCTTATATAAACATATTTTGACCATTTCTGACTGTTAAGTTTCCAATAGCTACGATTAGTCTAGGCTATTTCAGTATATGTCAAGTTAGGTTAGGTTAGGTTAAGTTAGGTTAGGTTAGGTTGGGTTACGTTAGGTTAGGTCAGATTAGGTTAGTTTAGTTTGGTTTTACGTTTTTGGAGTGTTTTTTGCTATTTTCGGCCAATTTGACAATTTTTTGCCTTTTTCGCCATTTTTCAATAGATATAAACACAGTACCAGTTTCTATCTGTTGAGCCGTATCACTGGACAGCTTACGATGAGGTAATCTAAAGATTGGCGGTGAAAGGGTTAGAAATATAAAACTTAGATAACTACAGACAAGTTTATTCCATATTGACTTAATAGAGACGTAAAAAAGGATTATTATATTCCAATGATTTTTAAGTTTTTTCTATTGGGCAACCACTAGCCGGTGTGTAAAAACATATATATACTGTAACTGTAATAGTAAACTTACTTTTATCATTTATTACTCCCCAACCAATGGCAACTAAATTCTCATCCGGGTCAGTCAATTCTGTATAAAGGCAGGCCGGGAGAATTTCAGTTGTAAAAATTACGTCATTGGCCAGTCTACAAATTCATAAAAATTATAATATATTAGTTGTTTTTCCAATAAGGGTCATTCATATAAAAGGAAAAGCCATAGTTTTCATTTAGCAACAAGACAAAATTTAATTTGAAAATAATCACATAATATTGTTAAGTTATAAAATGTACATACAATTAAGTACCTCTAAGTCTAATGAGAATTGTTTTTATAATAAATGTTTTTATTAAGGATTCTGTATCATTTTAAATAACTAAAAATAAAGGATCTTGGTTATTTTTCAGAATTTAATACTGGACTGAAATATGGTGCAAAAATTGGTTGTTCCTTTCAAATGTGATTCTGTAAATATTATTTAATGCAAAAAAAAATGTATTGAAGCCAATCAACAGGGGAGAAAATTTTGGAACAATGATGTGATTGGACAAAAGATAATTCAAGAACATATAAGAGCTTTTGTTAATCATTTTCATTTAGTTCTGGTGGAAATGACTATGCAATACATGTTGATGGAAAATATTTATGTATACAGAAAAGTACAAATTAGTTTTTTTTTCTGAGAACCTTAAATAAGGGAAGACCACTAGTTAAGCTACAAATGTTAGTTAATATTGGTTGGCCAATAAGTAATGAGTTTTTCAAAAATTATCCAGGAAATATGGGTACTTATGAAAATATAAGAAAATATGAGAGCTCTAGAAGCTTCTTCTGGATAATTTTTGAAAAACTCTCATTACTTATCATGGTCGAGAAACAGCTTGGTACGCTCACACTGATTTAGTAGTAAGTAAGATGCTGCATTGTTAGCATGCATAAAATATACATGACATTTATTCACTTTGCTGCCGAAGCTATGCATAACATATGCCAAGACGTAGCTTCTTACGCAATATCTGAAGCTACTGTAAAACGATGGTTCTAGCAGTTTGGCATTGGTGATTAGTTCCTAAGTGATAAACCACACTCTGGCCGACCAATAAAAGTGGATAGATACAGGTTAAAATTGTTAATTGAAGAAGATAGCCAATTAATGAAATGCTGGCTAGCAACTGAGCTTGGGTGATCCCATGGAACTATAGAGAATTATTTACACTGCTTGGGAAAAGCAAAAATATGGTGCATGGGCACCAAATGAACTTAGCCCGGACCTCATATAGTCAAAGAGACTTAAAGTTTTGAATTTTGGTTGGACACAGATCCCTATATTCCCCAGACCTTGTATCCACTGTTTATTCTTTTGTTTAGATCGCTCAACAACACCTTACACAAAAAAACCTTGGTGATGAAGACCACCTATGACAGTTCATAGGTCAACGTTTTCAACCCAAACCACCTGAATTTCACACAGATGCTATCCGTTCCCTGCCAGTGGCTTGGAGACATGTAGTACAAAATGATGTTTTATTTAGTATGTTGACGATTAATTAATTTGAATAATTAATGACAGCTCATTACTTATTAGCCAAGCCAATACAATCGGTTACATTACAGATATCATTAAATGCAAAATCGATAAAAAATTAAAAAGTGACTTATGTGCAATATTTTGATTGTAGACAGAGGTTACCTAGACTTCTTTTGATTGTAGACAGAGGTTTTCTGCCTTTCAAAAATGTTTTTTACAAACTCAAACAGCATTTGAAGACATAGGCAATTGAAAAAATGGAATTCTCTGTATGATGTGATCCCTAACAGTTAGATTTTTCACATATCCACGAATTGTGTATGCACTACTCAACGCTTTCCATCCGAAGGATTAAAAAAACTGCTAATGACGAAATGGTTACTCCAAGAAAATTGCACATGTGAAACAGCCAATATAATAACTTGAAAATTATGTTTGACTAAAATGGTTGGGAGAGGAAAAAATGTTTCTCTTTATAGTGAACAAAACTGAGGTATCAGATTTTTCTCATTTGGTTTTACTTGAATTACAATATTTAGATTGATGTGGATAGTTTTTGAGATATAGGTTTTGTATTTACATCAGATAGTACTGAAATGTGATTATATATTAGTGAAATTACTAAGTAGGGAAAATATATGATTTTCAATTTATCCTGTTGATAGTGTTAGTTGGAGACATGTTAATTGAAATCTAGTTGGAGAAACGTTAGTAGAAACTATGTTATAAAGGATAGATGTATTAAATATTATATGTAAATATAAGTTGTACTTATTGTAAATATGTCTTGTATATTTTTAAAAAAAATGTCAGTTAAAAAAAATTGTTTTTAAATATTGCAATAAGTCAGCGGCTTCCGTTCCTCATATATCTTTAAGTCAATAAATCTCATAACAATATACCTAAATATATGACTTTTTAATAATTTACCTCAATAAACCAATGTCGTTGTATTTTTCTGAACGTCTGTACTTTGGGTGGGAAATAGCATCCTCAATTTTGTAGTCCTTAAAATTTCTGTTTGATGGGGATAGGTCAATAGTGCCCATCCTAGCAATCTGTGGCCTGTAGATAAATTGATGTAACTGAATAAGTGTTAAGTTCTCATAAATTATGTATATATGTTATCGGCCAAACCCAATTTCATGCCAAATTAGTTTGTCCTAGACCAAATGGGATTAACGTATGTGTATATGTAAATATACCACAATTCGGGATCATCCTGTTAGATTGTAATGTAAATAAGTATATATAATAAGTATTACTTTCCAGTTTCGAAAAATTAAATTTATATTTTATAAAAAAAACGTAAAGAAATCACAATATTTTTTGAAATTCAATCAGCGTCGCAAATGCCCATTATTGATTAAAAGTCAGATGATGTCACAGGCGAGTAAAACGCATTCACACCAAAATATACTGTTCTTATTCTTTTGGTTTATAGGCATTGATATTATAATAATATTTAAAACACAAATATTACTTAGATTGAAAAGATCTTCACACATAAAAATATTTGCATGAGCTATAATGCTGTTTGGATGTCTTCGGGCTAATTGCAGCCACTTTTTTCATCTTTTAGGATTCGTTGATACTGAAACAAACACTTTGTGTTGACTTTTTATAGACGTATTTCTACATTGTGGCACTACATACCATTTATACAACATTTTAGTATGAAAATAAATAATGATACCCTTCAACAGGCAGAACTATTTATGTTTACATTGTGTATGACATCACGCTAGCTGCCATTACAGAAATTGCGTTTTTAGCCCGAATTCAAAAACTCAAACTATAAATGTGTTTTATATAAAAAATTCGGCATATCTCTTGGAAATATTTATGTAGTATGCTTATAATGCAAAATAGAACAATTTAAAAGAATTTTAAAAAATCATGTCAAATAGCCTATTGTTGTGTGACAAAATATTTCCAAGAGATATGCCGAATTTTTTATATAAAACACATTTATAATTTGAATTTTTGAATTCGGGCTAAAAACGCAATTTCTGTAATGGCAGCTAGCGTGATGTCATACACAATGTAAACATAAATAGTTCTGCCTGTTGAAGGGTATCATTGGAACCTAACACGTAATAGGTAAAAGGGTATCGTTGGAACCTAACACGTCCATAGTCCATTCACTCCTTACGCATAATCGTGTTGTATTTTGTGTCATTATGGGTGAGCCGTTGTCTAGTGTTCAATTTGATCAGCTAAAATGGAGTGAGTGGTTTTTAAGTAAAATCTTACAAAGTAAAAATATAAAATCTTCTCATTTTTATCTTTAATTTGATTTGGTCTGTGTTTCTTTTTCTGTTTTATTGATAATTTATTATATTGTACTGTAAACTATAGTTCTTTTCACATATTCAATATTTGGGGCAATCTGTAAATTAAACATGAGTTTTTAAATAAATAAATATATAAACATTGATACATTGATTAAAAGTTCACATCAGAGTCTGACAAGATTTTATATTTATTTAATTTCCAGATTTCAGAGTAACAATAATTCGACATTACTACAAGTACTTGGAGACTTATTCTTAGAAAAATGAATCAATACCACACAGAGTTAAAATGCTGTCTTTTTCCACAGTTATAACCGTAAATTATGAGATAAGTCTAGAAAAATAGATAGTATTCAAACAGACTGCCACAGATGGGTAAAAATGTTTCAACAAAATTAACATTACTGCGAAATTAACATTACTATTTTCATTTTGCAATAAATTCATATTAAATAATTTGAATTTCTATTTAATAGCAAGAGGGTTGTGTTAAAAAAACTGTTGTGCAATCTTCTGAAAATTTTTTTATGATCTTGAGGTATTGACAAATCTGAAAGAATTTCATGTATGAGAAGGATTCACTATGAGTAAGTCAATAAGGGTATATCGGTCAGTACTAAAGTCAAAAAGCACATCTTAAAACTAAAATGGATTTGTAGGCTATAGTTTATCTATACCTATTATAAATTAAGTGATTTTTAATAATGCTTTTCTGCAGCTATACTTTTTTATAATTTATATTTTTTTAACACGAAATCACTTCCGCAATACTACATACATACATTTGATACTATGAAACATCCAAAAGTGTAGAGGATTATTTTAAATAATAGTATACCCATCGCTTCCTTTAATGCAATGAGCGGCAGTCAAAACATATCTTTTGGATATCAAACTTCCACTGCAAGAAAACTCAACTGTTCGCTCACTTCTGAAACCCAAGGCAACCTAAAAGAGATTGAAAGATAGCTGTTATATAAAGTTTACTGTAGAATTTCATGCACAAAGTCTAAAATTGTAGAAACTATGAGCCTGTGACTGACGGGTGGATGGAAAATATGAGAAAATTATAAGAGTTCCTCATTTCACTAAACCATTTTCAAGTCATATACGTCCAAAATTTAAAAGAAGTAGATTTTTGACTGAATGTATGCAATCCCTAAATTTATTTAAAATTTTAATATTGTAAATAAGATGTAAATTAAAATATTTCATTTATAAATAAAATATTAATAACATATGTTATTACTGTCAAATAAATGAACCACTTACAAATTGATTAGTCTTACCATATGTGGAAATTCACCAGCAGAACTCACTTCACCACCTATTTTGTGATAGAATATATCAGGTGGGAATAGGTTTGAGTAAGATTTGCAAACTGAAAATTAAAAAAACAGTATTTTATTACATTTAAATATTTTCAAACAGCTAAATGTCTTTATTATAAAAGGTGACTGAATTATTATATTACGAAGTATTTAATAAAATAATATTTACTAATAAATATCACATCTTCACTCAAATAGATATATATTTTAAAATTAGCAATATAAATAAGATAAGATGGGAAGCAACTGAGACAATAAATTTAACTTTATCCCAAAAAAATTATTTATGATATTGATATGGAAAACAATTTGTATGCAGAAGAAAATATTACTGTGTTGCAAGTTGTTTTATATATTGGTTTCGTCCACATGGATTTTTTATCAAGGTGACTGGATTTTCACACAGGTTTTGGGCTTTCACGACAAGTGAGCCACTGATTTAATATATATGTAGCATCATCTACTAATATGTTGTAGTACTAAATTTTCAATATTGAGTAAACAATTTTCACCTTTAGGCGCGCGTGTGTATGTGCATGGGTGTGGCATGTGTGTGTAGGTGCATATGTATTGTTTTTACTATTACTTAATTTGCACAATTAATTACAATTTACTATAACATTGTTTACAATTCTTCGTTTAACTGTAAGAGATTGATCTTAAAGCACAAGTCTGCCTCTTGAATCACTAACAGATATACACATGTTAAAAGTTGTAGATAAATAATTTGACAAAGGTGGTTTGTTATAGGGTGGTGGTAGTTGTAGATAAATAGGTGGTAGTTGTAGATAAATAAGTGGTAATTGTAGATAAATAATTTAAAAAGATGGCAACAAGTTTTAAAGGGAATTTCTTTTGTAAAGTTTTTATCACCAATACCTACCTCCAGTCCTAGTCAATTCAAGATAGAGGGACAATAATGGAATAGGAGTAAGGATGACAGGAAGGGAAATATGATAGAGAGGGATAATGAAAGGTTTAATCTGATGGATCAAAGTAAAGTGTGCCTTGAAATGTAAAGGAAGTACTACTTACAGTTAGCTTTTGGCATGTTGGATATTGCAATGAATGTTATTTACTACAAATTACAGGAAATAAATCACGTCGATAGCTTTTTCATTTGTTGAATTTTCTCAGTTAATGTCGCCTCAAGACAAAGACTGCTACTTGTTGTAAGAACGAGAAAGTGCATAAGTAACATTTACAAATATGAAATATTTCTTCTGGAAAAAATGTGTAAATTATGCAAAACTAGTGAAAGTTATATCAATAACATAACAAGTTTCACATTCAAAAGAAACTTATTCAGTGTATTTATTCATAGTATGTTTTTCTTCATTACATATTGTGGGATGCGTAGGGTTGTCGATGCTCCCGTTTATTATGAAAAAATTAATTCAATTTACATTATTGTCATAAACTATGTGAATCTAATTTTTAGATGTTATGAATGCTAAAATTTATATTTGACTATAGTTAACATTAATAACTTCACATCAAATCCGTTTTTTATAATATAATAAGACTTTTTAAGAGGTTTTGAATTTATTTTCAATAATGATTTTATAGTTTTAATAAAATTAATTTTTAAATGTAAACATTAAGCTAAAGATTATGTACAAGTACATAGAATAAGAAATATATAAAATTACCTTGAGCTGCCTTCCTAATATTACCGCCATTTTTGTCTGGTTCATCTAAAAGGTATGTTTTCTTTTAGTTTTTTTAAATAATTGCTTATATTTTGGCTAATTTTATAAATGAAAGATGCAACATCATTTACATGTATAATTAGTTTATGTAATAAATACATTCATTTCACTTTCCGAAAATTTATTTTATGTATGTATTAATTTATTCTAGTCTAAATATTTCTGGGACCGTTCAAGATGTAATCATTTATTTTGAAAACTTAACACATTACTGTTGAATGGAAGACTAAATTTACGTGGTCAAAAGGCTAAATATCTCAAAGAAATAGCAAAACGTTGGGAAAAAAGATTATCAGAGCAATAAGTTATCATTTCCACTTTAACTGATCTCTCTTTGAGCCTCGCAAAAGTTTGAGACAAAATATATAATCAGAATAATGACTGGTTTATTATTTTTATCTTTTATGTCAAGTTAGAAGAGATAGCTAGGCAACACTGACTTGATTGTTTCTTGATGTGTGTCATTAAAGAAATTCTAATTTTAAAATTGATTCTTTTTATTTTTTCATTTATTTTGTGGCATTAATTTGTCTTGACAGAGAACCTTTACCAATGTAAAATTGACTAAATAATTTCTTGGATATCTGTCATTAAACAAAATTATAAATTTAAAATTGATTCTATTTATTTTTTATGATAGAATGTTTTTACACATAACCAAGCAATTTGATTTTCACCATTTTGGCGCTGATAGTGAGTGTTCACAGAAATTTGTGTCCGCACAACAAACATTAGAGATGAAACAGTGTGACAAAATAAATCTATAAAAACTATGATAGATTAAAGTTGTATATGGCCGCCAAGTTTTTATTGATATCCTTATACAATTAACCTAATTACACTAGCTGAAAGTTTTTTATGGTCAATAATAAAATATAAGATATATAATATAAATAACATAAGTAACACTGAATGAGAATCAACTGATTACAAACATTGGAAAGCTCAAAATTTCCGTCTTAAAAAGTTCCATACATTAACATCCATAATACATAGTGGATAATTGTTTGTTTCTGTGTTTACACAGATATCTACATCTTTCGTCTTAACTTGTTTTACTAATATATGAATGTGGCCATTAAAATTACCTGATACCAACTATGATTAAGGAATGTACATTCTTTACTCATACTACACGAACAATTCCTTAAATTTATCTTGTAAATCTGAAAACAATGTTTTTGTTTTGTATATATAAGATCCTTAAATACTTTCACAGTTAATAGAGCAAGAAAGTTTAATCCCATTGGAGGTTTAACTTTATTATTTTTATAAGTTTGGCAGAATAATGACTCTACCAATAAACTTGCAAAACGTACGGTTAAACCGCCCCTCTATTTTTGAACAACCAGTGCTATACCGTTTTTACAATTCAAAATGAAATCATATGGTATAGATTCGCATGTAAAACTAAGCAACTGTCGATTTAAATTTCTTTCGATTTGTTTGAATAATAAATCCTGCAATATATCCGATACATTGTTTGAATGCTTCGTTCGTGTTAGAGACTGTATCTACATTCACACACACACACACACACACACACACACACACATATATATATATATATATATATATATATATACATATATATACACATATATCCATAATATTACATGAAAATTATAATTTTTTAGGTAACTATCAAAGTATTAGGTTATACCATAAGTTTTGATTTTTTGCCCATGAGAATTTACATTTTTTGCTTAATTAGTTCAAATCGTTTTATTTTTATGTTCAAACGTCTACTTTTTTATAACAGACTAGATAAAAAGATATTTAAGCCTAAGTAGTTTGTTTTAAACAATAATAATTTGTTTCATTTATTTGATATTATAATGCTATATGTATTGCAGCTTCATAAAAAAAATATTTATTTGATTTCATAAAATTTATTTTATGTGTATAAATTAAAGTAAAAATAGTATATTGTTTTCAAAAAGGATATAATTTTTAATCTATGGTGAGCGTAACATAGAAAGTACTTCAAAGAGTTATCATGAATGTTTTGTTTTAAATCTTGTAAGTCAATTAGAAGGCAACTTTATATATAAAAAATACCTGTGTCAGTCGTAGATTTTATATTATCCACACAGCAAACTATTTGATTAAATTCATGATAGCCACAAATAACAAAGTAATTCTTTGTATGGCTTTTTATTAATCTGTAACAAATAATGAATGCAGTTTTACATAATAGAAAAACAAATGCAGAAAATGACTGTAAGATAACTTTTTAAATACACAAGCTGCTAAAAAATATTAAATGACACAACTTGTGTTTAAATGGTTTTTTGATCATTCTCATTCCTAAACAAAGATATGATTTTTACAAGTTTTAAATATTATCAGGTGTCATAAATAAAGTGTAGGGTGTGGTTCTCGCTGTTTCTTAAAAAATGGCTTTAGTAATATTATTTTAACCTATGGCTGTAGTGAAAACATCTGCATTGGAATACCGATATAGTTATAAAAAGTTTAAGATACTTTGTTGAACTGTAATAATACTGTACTAGCGTGACCCGTGCGAAGTCTTCGCATTATTTATTCCATTATGAAGCTCAGATGACAGATCAAACAAATATTTTACTAAAATTGACATATAGAGGCGCAAGTATCAAAAGCATTGAGCTAAAGCGCCACTTTATTTATACGTGAGTGGATTTGAAATTAAACAAAAATTTTACCGACCGTCAATCATATTGACGTCGAGCCGTTAGATGGCAGCATTGCTGTTTTGTGTATATAATTTTAATAATTAATTAATTTGCAAAAACAATAGCAATAATAAATTTTTTAGTTGTGGATGCCGGCAGAGCAAGCAATTATCTATAAAATGACATATAATTTATGTGGATTAGTTGTGAGGTTTTTTTCTAAAAAGGGAGAGTAACATCTTAACCTTAGCGTATTAATATATATGATGATAATTCTACTAAATTGAAAAAAATATTCATATCATTGTGTATTTTGCTTGCAAAAGCTTTTGGTAAAAATGTTCTCTCTAAAACTTTTTGTAGAGGATGGCATTCAAAACTAAAAAACTGAAATATTTGCTAAATGAATTTATGCCAAATATGCAAATAATTAATAAAATCATTAGATAGCAGCTGTTAGCAAATGTTTTTACAAATAATAGGAATTATTCAAAAATAAAGAAGAGGTTGACTGAAAGGTAATGGAAACACAAAGGAAGCGACAATGAGAAAAACGTTTTACTGTGTGTGTAAATATCTTCGACAATTCTTCAAGGATCGACTGAAAACATCCTACCTATCCTAAATCCTTTTGCACTCTTGTCCTTTCCTTCTTCCACTCTAATTCAAGTCAGTATTTGTATTTAAATTATTGGTCTTTTTCAAATTTTTATTATCATTGATTAAGGTTTTGTTTTCTTTTTTCTATATACATATTTTTATATTGTGACTTCTTTTATTGTCTACCAAACAAGAAATTTTTTAAAACTTATTATGATTGTTTGGAAGATTGCTCCTGTAGTAATAAGTTTGTCATTTGTACTGCACATTAAAATTGTTAGGTAAATAAATAAAAAATTACAAAAATTCAGTCCTTATTAAAAAGGAAATAATTCTTAAATCAAATTAATTATTGATGATTATGGTCATAATCTTAAAGGAAGAAAGTCGTCGATCAATGTTAGTTTAAATTTACCAGGTAATTGATCAATATTAGTTTAAACTTTCCCCCAAATTCCTTTTTTCATAAAATTTTTTGATTTTTGGATGGAAGGCACATCAATAAAATATTTATTATGGGTACTAATTCGCAGTGGTGTACTAAAGTTAACACAGGCCCAAGGAGACTTCATTTGGTGCCTCCAAATAAAAAGTTTCCTTTTAGAAATAGTACTTATATAAATAAATATGTAAATGCAATAATATTGTTCTATCAAAACAAATATAATAGTGTTTAATTTGGACAATAAACCATAAGAGTAAAAATTAATCTAAACTAAATGAATTTTTGACACTAAGATTATATAATACAAAATAACTATTAATATCTAATTAAAATCCAAGCTTCCAAGCTTTTAAAAATGAATGTCGATAATATTATCAAAGTATAAATTTCTATTTTTTTTCTATTAACAAAATTTGTTAGTATGTCCTTCTTGTTTAACTAATCATTGATCTTAAAAAATATTTGATTAATATGAGTTTGAGAAAGGCTCTCTCACCTGCTACTGAGACATAACTTGTTAAAAAATATATGTTGGAAAAGATTCAGTCAAATTTCATTTAACACTTATATGAAGTGTTCATTTAGCAGTCCGTGCTGAAGAAGTACTTCAGTTTAGTGTTAAATATTTGTATTTTCTTGGTCCAATTTGTAGAGCCTACATGTCGTCAAAACCCTTTCACTTCTTGTATCATCTGTTCGTAGACATGATTAACTTTATCTGCAGCTAACTCCAAATTATCATCTGGGGCCTTTATTGAGTATTTTGTCTGTACAATGTTAAATGCGTTTGCATTACCTATTTCTTTTGCGAACAATCTTTGAGACAATTTTTCTATAAATCGATCTAAGCATTCAATTCATAAACTTCCTCTCGTAGAAATAAGCCTCTATAATATGATCGCTCTTTAGGTAGTCTAATTGTTTATTTTTGTCGACTGCAATTTTTAATATCAACACACATTGATACACATTTTTTAATTCGAAAGTTTAAAGCTTTTTGTGCATTAAAAAAGAAGTTTCAAAAGCTTGTACTAACCTACAAAGTGATTTTCAGAGTGTTTCTAATAATATTGTGTGCCAGAATTCTAAATAAGTCAAATACGTAATAAAGTTAAAAAATATGGAAATAGGCATGTTTGTTCTTGATTATCTAAATTTTCTTTAGAATAATCGCACATTTCCTGTTAGGTATGTACTAAGTGTTCTATACTCTCTGTTACAGTTTTAAATGGCATATAGAAAACGAAGAAATAATCGTGGAAAAGGAAGAATATAATTTCTTTCAAACATTAGCCAAGTTATAAGTCAGGATCTTGCTTAAAAAGGCACAGGGACTTTTCAATGAGTAAAGGAAATAATCTTTTTGGTTTTAGCAGTAGTTTTTGAGGAGTAGTTGTAGTCATGTGAAATTGAAATGTTTGAAGACAAAGTTTAATTATAATAATTATAGTAAAAACTATTAATAATATTTATTTTGTACTCAGCATGATTTTATATTTATGTGTAACAAATGTTAAATAATATAGTTGCAGTTAGTGATAGAAATATACTTTGGAAAGTGATAGAAATACTTTATAAATAAATAATACAAACATAAGTTTCATTTCTTTATATATTTAAGATTATTAAGAATGTTAACAGGACATAACTTTTTTGAATACAACTTATAAAATTGGTTTGTTCGGAAAGTCAGCTTCAAATTAAATTTTGAATGTTATATGAAATCGGTAAAACATATTTCCACTGAAATGTTTAAAAACAATAAAAATAGAAATATCCTTACAGAATGGATGCCAGTTATCCATTCCCATGTCCATTTTTTTTTACAAAAGCAATCTTTGGTGTCAAAAGTATATCAAATCAAAACTGGTTTAATTGAACAATCCACTAAAATATACAACTTTACTTTCACTATTCGTAAGTATCGTTTTCAAAGTCAATGATAGTATATAATGGGAAAAGGAACACTTTATTTATAATGGATTATGTTTTATTGTGTAGATATTCAAGTTAAAGATGTGTGATTCCTAAGATTATCTACGGTGACAGTACCAAGAGGGTGAAGTGTACACTTGTTTTATTTGACATTATTCAAGGTCATATGAGTCAACCTATGTTTTATTTCAGAAATGTCTAGGGGTTATAAAAACTATATCTGATAAAAAGAAGGGCTACAAAATAGCAGGACATACGTCCTGCTATTTTTTATGTTTATCATTTACCATCTATTCGATACTGCGTAATCAAATTCATTGTGGACACAAACATGAATCAAGAAAAATTGTTTCAAAATTATTTTAAATTTTTTTAAAGAATAACGACATTAAATATTTAAATTGATAATGGATAAAAAACTGAGTAAGATTGTATCAAAATATTATTCTTGCCAAAATGGTAGATTCAAGGTATCGAAGTATTAAAATGCAAACCTTCTTGATTGTATCTGATTTGCACTGAGATTATTTCAAGTAAATTAATCCCAAACTGCTGTTGCTACAAAACTGTAATGTTAACCTTAAGTGTGTAACAATAGCAATTGGATAAGTTTGTCTCTATTAAAAGAATTTTTATTGGCTTGACCGTATGTATGTCTGTTTGAAAAAAAATTTTCGACTAATTTTTTGGCCATTTCAACTTAAAATTTTGCACATGTATTAAATACCGATGAAAATACAATAATTTGACATCAATGATGCTGCCGCCAGGATCATTAGCTCCCTACTATATGTACTATAAGCAAAACAAACTTGTAACTCTATTGTAAGCTATATAAAAAACTTAATTTGTTAGACAATGTAATGAAGTAAAAGTTAAAAAACACTTTCATTATAATGAACTAAAACATATACAATAATTTTTAATGTATATCTCTCACTCTGAATTCTACGTACCCTTTCAAAGTCAAGAATAGGGTGAAATAAGTTATTGGTTCCAATTAATATATATCTATAATTACTTTAATGGGCTGTTAAATAAGTATTAATAATCAATGTATGGGCTGCTATATAAATATTAATAATCAAAACTTTTTATCAAGTTATAGAGTTATTAAAATAATAACATGTACATTTAAAAGAGCTTCACATTTTTTACGTTTTAGTTAATATATACATAGTGCAATTAAAATCAATAACTTTTATTGCATCCTCTCCTTTGATGAGGCAGGCAGAGATCAAAGTGGGATGTATAGTTAAAAAAAAATTTTAAGTCATTGCAATAAAAGCATATTTCTTTAATTTTTTTTAAATTATCATTTTTTTATTAAAATATCTTTTTTATTTTGTAATAACAAGAGTGTTTTGATCTGTGCAGCAGACTGTTGTTTTAAACAATAAATATATGAATATGGTTCACATTATGTATATACATATAAACACATTTAACATTGTACAGACAAAATACTTAATAAAGACCTCAGATGATGATTTGGAGTTAGCTGCAGATAAAGTTAATCATGTCTTCAAATAGGTGATACAAGAAGTGAAAGGGTTTTGACGACATGTAGGCTCTACAAATTGGACCAAGAAAATACAAATATTTAACACTAAACTGAAGTACTTCTTCAGTACGGACTGCTAAATGAATACTTCATATTAGTGTTAAATGGAACTTGATGAAATGTTTTCCAGCATATATTTTTTAACAAGTTGTGCCTCAGTAGCTTCAGGTGAAAGAGCCTTTCTCAAACTTAAATTAACAAGAATTTGAAACACTATGAAAAACTATGAGGAAACACTAAGAAATTTTCACATTGAAATGAAACTACGTATGAAACTATGTAGTAATATTACTTTCTTTAAGTTCTTTACCACGACCTAGGTTTCGTTGTATTACAACATATTCAGGTGGGATATTAGCAAAGATGGAGATAAAGATATCAATCTTTGATAATAGCCCACCTGAAGATGTTGTAATACAACAAAACCTAGGTTGTGGTAAAGAACTTAAAGAAAGCAGAAATAATACTACGTCACGTAGTTTCATTTCATTGTGAATAATGAATTTCTACAAAATTAATGCCAACTATATTCATTAAGAAATTTTGTCAATAGAAAAAAAATTGATTTTTATACTTGATAATATTATCGACATTAGTTTTTAAAAGATTGAAAACTTGGTTTTTGATTAGATATTAATAGTTATTGTGTATTATATAATCTTAGTGTCAAAAATTAATTTAGTTTAGGTTAGTTTGTGTTCTTATGGTTTATTGTCCACATTAAACTTCCTTTCGTCCAATTTGGCTTATCATGTATTAACAAATTTATTATTTAAGAAGAAATATATTATTTTTGTATATATGTATCTGTAAGAACCAAATATTTCTAATAAAGGTAGAAAAATAAAATAAAACTCAACATATTTAAAGTGTTTAAAGAAAGGGTTTAATTATCATAAATATAATACAAATAAAATACACAACTTAAAAAATAAGAACATTAAAATTTACATCACTATGAATACTTTTAAACAAAAATCAGAAAAAAAATTTTTAAACTAATTTCTCATAATATTCTATCCCCTTTTGCATTTAATTACTTTTTTTAGCAATCTTGACATTCGAGCAATTGATTTATTTATTGTCTCGTATGAAATTTTTGCAGTTTCCTTGTAAAGCTTTCCACATCTCCTGATGTGAAGAGGGGCATTGATCACAAACATTTCGATCAAGCTTTTCCTACAGAAGTTTTATCGTGTTCAGATCGGGATCTGCAGTGATCATATCAAGATTTTAACATCCGTTCCATTTTTTTCTTTTTTAAGTAATCACTACATAATCTTAAGCTATACTTTGAACCATTATCTTGATGAAATATGAGTCCATTACGGATTACGTTTAGTCTGGAGGGAATGGCATTTTTCTCTAGAACCATTTTGTACCGCTCCTTTTTCATATTTTCTTCAATTCTTACCAAATCTCCAGTTCCATGACCAGAGAAACATCCGCAGACCATAATAGAGTCACCACCATGTTTGACGGTCAGGACAGCACAATTTGGCATCATCTTTTCTTCGACGTTACATCGAACGAAAATTTTTTTTTTTGGACCAAATAATTCAAATTTTGATTCGTCACCGCAAAGAACTTTTTTTAAATTTTCTTCTGTCCATTCTCGATGGGTAAGAATCCATTTCATCTTGTAATAGAGGTTTTCGGATGGTAATTCGAGCAAACAACTTAGCGTCCCGCAATCGTCTTTTGACTGTAATCGCCAAAATTGGTTTCGATAGAGTTTTGTTGACTTTGGCATAAATTTCTAAGTGTTTAATACTTTAGTGTTTTAATACTAATTTCGCAAACTTTTATCAGCTTGAGACATCTCGATTGTAGAAACCACAAATCAAGACAAAGCAAAATTGTTCGTGAATAACTTTATGAGTATGGGATAATAATAATATAAATAAAATATGTTTTAAAAAGCTGACACAATCACAAATTTAGGTCAGTATAAACAAAAAGGCACAAATTGTACTGATGGGGTTATACAACTATGTACCTAACTAGTTCTCTCTCGGCACTCGTTGAAATTTTGAAACAATGTTTGGTTGTTGCGCCTGTCCTTGAATATATAGTAAAGAATGACTCTTTAGATATTCCTTACAAACAAAAGAATATGCATGTGTGCAGAGTTTATTTATATCACCAATGGTTTTGGAATATTTAGTACTAAATATTGTAAATACAATAAAAAAATTAAATAACAAAATTTTTTTGTTAGTGGTCTCAAACTTTTGGTTGGCTGCGTGTCTAAAAAATATATGAAAGTAGTGAATACAAAATTAAATATATGAATCTAATACGAGTGCTTGTAAAATGTATAATCTTACCACTACTACGTTACATGCACGGTCTATACCATAAAATATCAAACTCCTTGCGCCCCTAGACATTTATGTACGAGTTCGTGCAGTAGAATTCCCAAATCTGAAGTCCTTCTACAGACACATACAGTGTTATGAGTCATATTTCTAAGTTTATTTGTTTTGAGGTCAAAATGGTATAGCAGATCCGTTGCTATGGAAACCCAGAATGGGTTGTTTCCGCTTTTCCTCCGTTTGTTCACCACAGCTAATTAGTAAAGATTATGTTAGTTACTTCAGGCATGGTAATTTCTATATTACCACATGTTTAAATAATACTACTTAAATGAGTGATATAAATTACAAATTAGTTTAATGTGCAGACAGAGTACATGTCCGATAACTTACTTTTACTTATGTTGATAAAGGTATTACAAAATCATAACTTACTCAATAGCCATAGGACAGCTCATGAGAGCAGTACAAATTCCATTCTTTCCAGTATGTGATACGCATTGATCACCTGAAAAACAAGTATACCTTATACAATTAAGCACAGATCTTCTGATGGGAAGGATAAAAAGTAACGATAATAAAAAAAGAGTTCCATTTTTATAATTAGAATACAGTTTTCCAATATCAAGGTTAAGTTGCCAGTTCCTATGACTTCCACTATCACTTACAGTTAAATTTCTGTTAATAATATTTATAAATGTAAGAAGGGAAGCAGGAAGCATTAATTTTAACATTTATATGTTTAATTCATCTCGTCCCTCTATATCAAAATAGAAATGGGTAATATGTGCCTTCCAGAAACTCCAGAGTTTTCTATTTATAATAAGTGAGTTCCATCATCCTTGTACGATGTGTATGAACTAGCTCAATTTAATTACAATTTATATAACTGCTGGGAGGTTTTGTTGTATATCCGATGTCCATAAATAATTAGTAATACCTGCTGGGTATGGGGACAGGCTGTGAGTGATTAAAATACGAATGTTGAATTGGAAATATTCAAAAGTTCTTGAAGACCTCCAACTTGTTACTCACCCCATTTCATTTGTGGAAGAAAGTACATTTCTAATTATGCTTCATCTGACATTTTTGGATATTTTTATAAGGTGCCATTACTTAGATAATGTCAAACGACTAGGTGAACTGATTGATTGTTGATTGCAAGATACCTTCACTTGAAAAATGTTGATATAGAAGATCTTCTAAAGAGATGAGATGATAAAGTTTTGAAAGATTTGAGAAACAATAAGCTGACTGATTATAAATGACTGATTATTGCAGGGTGTGTCCCTCCATCGAGGGTTATTTAAACAATATGTTTATAATTACCATCAACATTCAATAATATTTTTCAAACTATAGAATAATTTTGAAAAGTTTCAAAGCGAGGAGTGCTTTGATGGATAAGGGCAGTGAATTCATACATATACCTAGTTTTTTTACTGTTTCTTATTGATAAAAGAAACACCTAAAAAAACTAGGGGTAAATATTAAGTTTTAAATGACATACAATTTCTTAATCATAGAACTGAAAAAATTCTAGATTAATTTTTAAGTAAAATTATTTTGGTTGACTTGCAAGAACTACGGAATCCTACTCTGTGGGTGTTCCAACACGCATTCAACCAGTTTTATTGTTATAACTGAGAGTTGGATGTTCCATATCTTTTCTGTGAAAACACTTCTATATACTCGTGTGTCACTTTCCTTTATGATGTGTGGTTTTCTATTGTTCTTAGTGTGTATTAATTTAATATCATTCATAGAAGGTCCCATTAATTAAATTCTGTAAGCGTATTTTCTTTTTAAAATTTTCTTTTTTGTAATTATAATTTTGATACTATTGTATATAGTTTTCCTTCATATTTTTTTAAACTAAATACGTTTTTCTATTCTTTTTTTCATTTGTAATTTTTTTTTCGTAAGTACCAATGGTGCGTGCACTTTAACGAAAGTGCCTTTCTCCCATTTTGCTTTATTTATTTGAAAGAAAACGTGAACTAAACATTGTTATGGATATTTCCAAGTGCCGCATCCTGTTTATTTAATTAAAAAAAATTAATAAATAGTTAATTCTCACACAAATTGCCTTGTTGAAATATGTACCCGTTTCTTAATTATTTTTGACTTAATTACCACTTTTTGTGTCATTAAATACTCAATACGCAAATACCTACACAAACAGACAAAAGTTAAACACCACATAAAAAGCATAAAACATTAAATAAATAAATACATCATTAAAACTCCTTTAAAATTTGATGTTTGACAGATGTTTAATTAAAACGGATATTGTTTTAGGTAAATTCTTTATAATTTATGTACATCAATTTTTACATTCGTCCATTTAAAGAAAAAAAGCGAAGTTTTCTTATTAAGGTTCATTCACGTTTACCATGAACAAAACGACTTTATTTTTGTAAAGTTAGTACTTTTGTATCAGCCCAGTAGTTTTTTAAAATTTTGAATTTATTTTCCATTTAAGTTAAACTAATTTCGCGAATAAACAAAAAAATTATATAAACGTCCAGAAAGTAAATAAAACAATGACAGGATAAAATAAAGATAAACAACGGTATTTAGAGATTGTAAATTGCGTATTAGATATAAAAACGGCTAGAACATTTATTTAGGACCTTTTATGAGTTCTATTCAGTTTGAGAATACTTAGTTTGATTTTTACTATAAAAGCATATAAGTATAGTACTTTGTTTCTTTTGTCTATTTTGTCCAATTTATTTAATGAATGAATATTTTGCAAACATATTATTACTCTGAACTTTGAATATATGCAGCATGTTAGACTCAATACAAGAAAACTACGCCAATTCCATTTATAGATATAATAATTTATTATATTTGCAGAATTAACGAATAACTAAAAAAATTGAAAATTAAAATAAATTTAAAAAATAACATGTGCGGAAAGGTCCATAAAATATGACAAACTAACCTTCATAAAGTGTTTTTGCACCGTTCACAGAGCACAATAATAAAAATAAGAAATTGATTGAAATAACAAATAAATAATAGGCCATATTAAACTACAGATCTGTATTCTATTTATCTGCCAACAAGTTTATAACCTGAAACCCACTTATTATGTTTTGCCACTAAAACTTTATTTTAATTCCACGCCTATGTGTTTTGCATGAAATTATCATTTTAAAAGGAATTTATAAATTCACCACATATTTATTTACGTCAACAAAATAAGAAATATAACAAGAAAGGATCTGGTAACATTTGAAAATTGATAATTATTTAGTTCACGGATCAAATACAACAATTTAATATTATATTAAAACAAGTGAACAAATGAGATGCAAGCATTGCGTCTAACCTTCACACCCAACCCGGCCTCTATCAAGTAAATTATATGTAATTTTAATAACCGCACGAACAATTTTGTGGTCTATCTTTTTAACTTATTATTAACCTTAGTGATTTTATAGCCGTTTTCATTGAGATACGTGTTATAAGAGATATTTTAAAACGTCAATAGACCAACGTTCATTTCTTGTCGTTTGTGATTATGACGTTATACTTAGAATATAAAAAAATATTGACGAAATTTGCTAAAAACGAAATTAAAATCGTTACATTATAATAGCTGAAACGATGAAAAAATATATAAAATTAAATGGTAGTCCTACTGCATCAAATGTGAAATTCCATATTATTAATAAAATAAAGAAAATCTGAAAATTATTCCATAATTTTACATAGCATTCCTGACATTAGAACATTGGAGCAAATAACTTGTAATCAGATGCGTTTCAACTAAAATAAGTTTTATTAAAATGGGATTGAAATTGAAGAAAATGTTTTGTGCTTCCGCTAAAAGGTCTACAGGGAGACAAATGTACAGAGAATATAATGACTTTGATTTAAATTAGCCGGATATTAGAGGGTAGAGATATAAGAACAGGTGCTATGCATGAGCGAGATAAAGCAGGAGTGCAATCTGAAATTTAAAAAAAATATATTCGCGAGAGTAAAATTAGGAACGTAGTTTTTTCGAACGTAGAATTTTCGTCCATTAGCTATTTCATCAGTGTGCTGTTAATGATATGGTAAAAGCACCCGTGTAAGCCGCTAATTTCTTTAATATTGTCTAAAAAATAAATAATTTTTTTCTGCAGCTATTTTCAATGGACAATATTTATAAAACGTGTCCAAGGAACAGCGTTGATTTAATTGACGCGAGAGTAAGATAGATGCCTTAAAGCCTTGAACATTTCATATGGTTATGTGTATCACGCTTTGATAAACATTCAAGAATATTGAAAAATTTATAATTTAATAAGAGACCAACCCTCGGATTTATTAAATTGTATCAAAAAGTTTAACTTGTGTTCAATAGTTGTTTGGTATAACATAGTTGGACCAATCGTCTGCATTTCATTTTTCACAAAACTTTTTCAATAAAACCATTGTTGATGCGTACGACACTTTGTGATGTGATTCTGTTGACATAATTATATAAAACATGTATATATGTATATATATATATATATATATATATATATATATATATAGATACGTATATATAAATAGATTGTAAGTTTGTTGTACGAAGTAAAGTAAACAAATGAAATAAAAAAGGAGAACTTAATAAAATATGAGCAGACCTTTACATGACAAAATGCCCATTGGAAGCGATTGCGACCGGTATTGCAATAGACGAGAGGATCTACTGGATTTCAATGTATTAAATTACGTTCTGTTCCCGCGTCCACGGGGTCATTCCGTTGTTAGGCTAAGAGCCAAGGGAGCACACTTAATGTTTTTGAACAAACCCTATATTTTTATTGTCTTTTTCACATCTGCTCTGCATGAAATAGGGACTCACTGAGCTCGGCGGCAGTTCTCAAAGAGTTACTTAGATGTTCTCACCGGCTGTATTTGTAGTCCTGATTTTTAATAAGGGGGAAACGCCCCTCACGTTAATAAAAACAAGCATTTGTAGCTCTCGTAACGTTAATTTAACGGAGGATATGTTACAAGGACTTTTCAACGTAATTCAAAAGTATACTTGTGAAATGTTAAATGTGAAAAATCAAAGTTAAATGTTAAATGTTAAAAAAAAAATTTCCAAAAAGACCCCAACTCGTTTAACTCGGTGGAACATGGTTGGATAGAACAAGCAAGCTCATACATTTTCAAATGGTTTGGAGGTCAATTTCCGAGTTCTGTGAACGATTTCATTGAAAAACTTCCATATAATTTGATTTTATATAAATCCGCATTCTTTTCATCATTTCTTTTCATGGAAAATGTTGGTTGTATTCCTTTTATTAAAATAAATTCCGAAATGTGTTTAAGATTTCCAGAACCAACTACCTTAAATATAGTTTTGGGATTTAATACATCAGAAATGACAATTTTCTTTGCTAATCTCGAGACGCTCATGGCAAAGCATGATTTCGCAGCCAATACAATTTTTAACGTTGATGAAATAGGCAACAGCAATGTTCAAAAGTCGGGCCAAATTTATGTCCCAATAGGCTTGAAACGAGTGGGGAAGGCTACTGGTGCCGGACGCGGCCAGAACGTAACAGCGGTTTGCACACTAAGCACAACATGAATATATGTTCCCCCGATCTTCAATTTTCCATAGCAGAGAATTAAAGCTTCTCTTAGGATTGGTGGCTCGCCGGGAGCGATATACGAATGCTTTAAGTCAGAATGGATAAATGAAGAGCTCTTCGCAAAATGACGGCTCCAGAATTTTACTACAATTATTGATACGCATTCGCAAAATCCAGCGCTTCTTATATTGGATAATCATTGCTAACACCAGTCGCTAACCGCATATGAATTTTGTCGCGAAAGTGGCATTCATCTCCTTTTCTCTGCCTCCTCATAGGTCACATAAGATGCAACCACTCGACGTAACATTTTATGAACTATTAATTCAACGTCACCTTCTTCATTTCTGAAGGTCGTGTCTATCCTGAAAAATCCTTCGTTTATTAGTTTTTTTCCCATTCTCCCCTGTCCTAGGCTTTCCTAAGAGTATATGTGATTGGGAGGCCTGTGAGCGTAGTGTCTTGATCAGTCCATCGAGTATGATAGGCACCCCTAGGTTGTTTAACATTGATTTTCTCGATAACCATTAGCTTTCCTAAGTTATCTGGTTCCCTGCGTGCAGTATGACCAAAGTAGCCGAGGATTCTTTGTTGTTCTTGGTTTTGATTTTGAGTTGTTTTCGAATCGATATGTTCATTCTTTCGGCCGTTCAAAGTATGCGCAGCAATTGTCTCCACCACCATATCTCAAATGCGTCTATCTTCTGAAACTGTTTTAAATTATCGTGTAGTCTATAGTAAGCACACTATGTTTATATTTCCAGGATACAAATGGCTAAAATTTGGTAATTTAAATTTAAAATTTAAATTACCAAAACTCGCGCCAAAAACGCATTTTCTTGATACGCGTACGACATAAGAGACCTGCACGCTGAAGGAACATATTATTTATTTTCATAATAAATATGGTTACTATTAAATTTGACATGACATGAAAGAAAATACTTAAAAATGACGGATTTAAAAAAAATCTGCAGCTGGAGATTATTTATTATCAAAAATCAATTTTAAAAATTTCATACCTGATGATTTTGTTTGCAAGGGAATATGTTTTAACTTTTTCTTTTATTATTAAGCATTTATTACACAATTTGAAATATTCTTACAAATTATTAAGTATTTACAATAGGAATATAAGTCATTTTAATTATTCAGCTTGAAAATTTACTTAACTTGTCAATTCCAACAATTACATCTTGTTTCTATGGCACCGACAACATTCAGGAAACAGTAAAGTCTATTTGTCTACAGTTTAAATTTCAAATAATATAGTGTTTGCGTGCGATGTGTTTGGGGGGTTTTGTTAGTTAAATATTAAATAGTTTTTAAATTTTTTTGGTTATTTTTTTATCTACCTTCATTATGTTTTTTTCACTAAAACAAATTATTTTTATTGATTTTTACTATTTTATGTATATATATATATATATATATATATATATATGTATATATATAACGTATTAAATTCGTATAATAACGTATATATTATAAAAAAAATTATTATAAATTAAAAAAAAGAAAAAAAAGACCGTAAATCAAAAATTTAAGGACAGTGGCTATAATCGGTATGATCACAAGTTTGAGACGTCATTTGACTTTTAACTAGTAACGGGCGTTTGAGACGCTCATTGAATTTAAAAAAATATTGTGATTTCTTTACTTTTTTTTTTACAATTATTCTTTTCCTTTCTACTTATTCTTTCGAAACTGAAATTTATTCGAAAATGAAATATTCCCTATTTTTTTAGATAGATTACTTTGAATACTATTTTGCAGCTTGTTGAATACTATTTTGTTAACCTGAAATCTAGTTTTTCTCCATTTCTTAGGAATTCCATTCTCCATTTTTTATCAATATCATCTCCCTTGTCTCAACTGGGTATTATATGTCAGAAAAGACCTTGTTTGGAATAGGGGATAGTATGTATATATATATATATATATATGTGTATATATGTATATGTATTTATGTATATATATATATATATATATATATATATATATATATATAGGTATATATATGTACATATATTTTTTTTAGTAATAAGTAATAAAAAGCAGTTTAAGACAAAGACGTTAATTTTTTTTTAACGTATTTTATTTAATGTCAACAAAGCAGCGCCATTACTGTTCGAGTAATATCAAATAATATAAACTAATGTTTACAAACAACGCTATTCAAGACGAAGCGTCATTTTCTGTCCACTCGCGTTTGCATAAACCCAAGAACGATGTATGTATCGATTCATTCCTTTTACATTCCCAGCATAAAAAATAGCATTCTAATTTCTTGACTCACTCCATGTCGTCGGCATTCCAAATGGAAGCCAAGGAGGATGCTCCTTGGCTCCATTATCGAAGTGGTTCCAAACAACCTTTACAATTTTTATGACACCAAGTTATTGTCCTCTTGTCCAATTTATTTCCCAAAACATGAAAATATTTACAAAAATAAAATATATATACGGGTATGTATATATACATATACATTATATATATATATATATATATATATATATATATATATATATATATACGTATACATATATTCTTACATATATACGTATATACGTACACATATATTTATGAAAGTAGTAATAAAATGAAGAAATTGAGAATTTTGTCATTACTATATAATTATGACGCAGAAAACTTACATTTGCGACTGGTTCTAGTTTTCACGAAAAAGGAAGGAGATCAGGAAAAGATTTTATAAAAGAAATACCAACTGCAGCATCAAAGAGGCCCCCAAATATAAAGGAAAACATTTGAAATGGCTGCTCCAGCTCAAACGCAATTTAAAAGTGAAGAAGCTTCCGTATTTTCGATGAATAATAAACTTAATATATAAAAAATATGCAAGAAGGGGCTACAGAAAGAGAGTTAAGGCACTGATAAGAGTAGATTAAGCCATAATTTAGTAGTATTTAGCAAAAACTACTAAATTTATGCTACGCTATTCAAGACGAAGCGTCATTTTCTGTCCACTCGCGTATAGAAATATATTGTATAATTTTTAATATAGTTCTTTGTATCAATGGTTGCTTTTTAATAAAATTCTTGTGCTAATCTGTATGCTTTGTAATATACGGGTTGTTAAAATATATTTAATGGCCTTGTCGTGAAAAGTGTGAGTTTTTTTCTGTTTGTTGAGATATCAATTAAAAAACTCCCAAAAATCTCTTGTAAATCATAAATACAATGTCCGCCAGTCCGAGCTCAAAAACCGGGGATACTCCATTAAGCTTACACATATGTATAAATATATATTTATATATGCACAGTATCCGGAAACAGTTGTCGGATATATAAAGACGCTATTTTAAAACATTTTTCCAAAAAATATCCACATGAGTCAAATATCCTATTTATACTGTTTTTATTTTTATTGCTTTTTGAGCGGGTGGGAAAATAAGCGACCTAGGTCCAACTAACATCGACTCCAGCTCACACTATCGGTTTACGTGTGAGTAAAAGAGAAGCAATGGAAATCACCAAAAGCCTCTTTGTATTAAAAAAAATAATGTGTTTAATTCTTTTTTATTAGCATCGTATTTACTTCAGTGAAAACAAAAAAAAACAACCAAGGTTTTAAATAAGACATGAACAGTTAGTCTTTTTAATTTTATTGATATAGACTCATAAATAAAAGAATTAATTTGGTTTAAAATTTATGTTATGGGATTTTTTTTTCAGACAGGAAATATATTTCAGTTGTGTTTTGAAAACAACCAGAACTTTAAAAATAATAAGCATTACATTAATTTTTTTCGTGGCCATAAATTTAGTAGTTTTTGCTAAATTATGGCTTAATCTACTCTTGTCAGTGCCTTAACTCTCTTTCTGTAGCCCCTTCTTGCATATTTTTATACATTAAGTTGATTATTCATCAAAAATACGGAAGCTTCTTCACTTTTAAATAGTGTTTGAGCTATAGCCATTTCTAATGTTTTCCTTTATATTTGGGGGGCCTCTTTGATGCTGCAGTTGCTATTTCTTTTATAAAATCTTTCCTGATGTCCTTCCTTTTTCGTGAAAACTAAGTTTGTAAGTTTTCTGCGTCATAATTATATAGTAATGACTTAATTCTAAATTTCTTCATTTTATCACTACTTCCATAAATTTTTTTAAGGATATATGTATACGTATATATATATATATATATATATATATATATATATGTATATGTATATATATACATATATATATATATATATAAAGTATATATATACATACATGCCTGTATATACGTTTTGGGAAATAAATTGGACAAGAAGACAATAACTTGGTGTCATAAAAATTGTAAAGGTTGTGTGGAGCCACTTCGATAATGGAGCCAAGGAGCATCCTCCTTGGCTTCCATTTGGAATGCCGACGACATGGAGTGAGTCAAGAAATTAGAATGCTATTTTTTATGGCGGGAATGTAAAAGGAATGAATCGATACATAAATCGTTCTTGGGTTTATCCAAACATATCGTCTAAATCCAAAGGAAACCTTTTCCTTTGTGTCCTTGTCCTTTTCTGTCTTTCTTTTCTCAAATCATGTCAATAGTTTTTTTTTACTTTACTTTTGTTTTTTTTTCGGCTAAAGAATTTTCATTGTAGAATCTCTTACCGTCTACCAATTAAATTTCAATACAAATTGTTATGGTTGACTGGAAGAGATTGCTCTTGTAGCAATAAGTCCGCCATATGTACTATACATAAAAGTTTATAAATAAATAAATAAGTCAACAAAATTCTATACTGAAGATTTGGCAGTGCCGATATTTATTGCCTTGTCAAATGTTCTCTGTGATGATGTTGAAATGTCAAACATTCAGAAAAAAAGCAGGAGCAAAAATGCATTTGAAGTGTACAGTTCTATACTTCAAGATTTTTCCCAAAGTGAAGTCAATGACTTTAGTCTAGTTATAATTTCATTTAAGAGACCAGCTGAATTTTTCGTGTCAAGTTTTAAAGAAAAACATTACCTTAGCTTGACGTAACAACAACATTTTATCGACTTAAAGAGTAAGATGTTCTTACATATTTTACTGAGGAGAATAATTTGTACATGGTAGTAATATTTCTAGGTTTTTAAATTTAATAGCGTTCCAAAAAACGGACCAAAAGGATATTCACTGATAGCTTGAAAAGTAGTTTCAAATATGTGCTATTTTATAATGGAAATAAATTTCTTTAAGCCCGGGGTTACTCAACGAAACTTAAGGACGAATATATAGGTAAACTTTTTTTAAAGAAAATTTCTTTTTTTCAACATTAGCAATAAGTTTGTGTAGACTTAAAGATGGTAAATTTTCATTACGTCAGCAAGATGGGTACACTAAACACTCGTTTTCTTTGCCCATGGGAGAGTCGTGGAAAAAAATACTACTGGGATAGAAAAACCGACGAAAATAAATATGACATGTTCATAAACCATTCATAATTCGGGAAAACATCTTTCTTTCGCCACTTTACATTAAGCTCTGACATATAAAACAGTTTGGGACTGCTTTGAATCAAAATGGTGATTCACATACAGTATGTAAATAAACTAAGTTCTCCTCCGCAACCACTTGATTGAATGATTAATGGGAATTAATCATATGTAATCCGGCAAAATGTTATTTTTTATATTGACAGCCTAGTTTATAAAATAATTAACGTTTAAGTTTTGTATGAAATCGCCATTATGTATAAATTTACAACTGTGAACCATAGTGCAAAATTTCAGTTTTGCAACATCCAATGTTATTGTAAACTGTCAAGGATCAAATGAATGAATAGTTTATCTGTTTGAAAAACAACTGGAAAACAAAGCGCACGTTTCGTTTTTAATTAACTTATCAGACTTCACTTAAACATTGCAACGGTGGTAACTAGTAAATTAACGAAATAATACGCTTAATTCGATAAATTCCCATTTCCTTTCACGATTACTTCGTTTTCTAAGTACCTAGATGTTTGTACGATATTTTTGAAAATTACTCACACTCATTGAAAATTAGTTTGCATAATAAATTTTACATAATAAAAGAAGATTCGAATTATTTTGTTTTAAAATATGTTTTAATTAGCTTAATTTTAAGTTCGATTGTAATACCGCACAGCACACATTTTAAGTGCTTCCCCAGCATTTTAATTTCATTTGGTATACTCTAAAATATTTGCTTGCACTAAAGAACGATATATTCAATAATTCCTAAAACGCACAAATCTACATTTTACAAAGAATAAACACAAATCCATATTTAAAAAATAAAAATTATTCTTGTAAACTTCAAACGTTCTCGCCTTAAATGACATTTGTGAGGTTGCCATATTAAATAATAAATTATCCGTGAATATTTTATTTTAAATCGCAATTAAAATTAAAGTAATATTATTAATAAGAAGTAAATAATAATTTATCTAAATGACAAATGAAACAATACTGTATTATAAGTTAACCCGATAAGCTTATTTTAAAAATGCGATTACAATATATTTTATAATCTTAAATATTTGAGTGAATTATGGATGGATGTTAAAGATTTTCAAATGGCAATAATTAGTAACAAGTAAGCAAACAAGAAACAAGTTTGACTTTAAAATTGAATTATTTTATCCTTTTTCAACCTTTTTTTGTAAAACGATGCAAATGAAGGGGATAGTTAGAAATGTTAATTCATTGTCGATGGCTAAGAGGGGTAACTGTGAAATATTGCCAAATTTCTTAGGTTTATCGAAATAAACGGTATAGTTTGATGCATTTCCATATTAATGACATGCCAATTTTTAAATTAAACAATCATATGTAGAATGTTATTCTTTTATTTCCATATATTTTTTTAATAGGGCTAATTCTCTTTGGATGGTTATTTATAACGCTGTTGCCATTCGACAACAAAGTATTTTAATAAATACAATATGTTTATTTAATTTTGTTTATTTTAATAAATACAATATACTTATTTCATTTTGTTTCAATGTATTAGCGTTGCATTTATCGAATAAATTAGAGAAAATTCGGCAAATCTCTTGTATTTTTCGTCTTTAAGAGGACAGAATTACCGAAAATCGATCCCTAAATCTCACTCCACAAAATCACCGTTCCGCTGTGAGGTACGTAGCTAGATGAAAATCATTACTATTAATATTAAAAAAATGTTAGCGCTTCTTTGTTTGTTTATTACTTAAAAGACCTTAAGAAATTTAACTTACATTTAACAAAAGAGAACGTTAAAAAATTGGCCTGGTATTACAGAAATAGAACATAACTTTAAAAAAAGATCGTATATTTTAGGATATAAATCGTACAACTCAATTATTGCCATTCAGAAACGAGCAAAGAACAAAATATGATTTGCAACCATAATGTAAAAACAAAAGAAAGGGGTCACCATAAATGTGCACTTTTAACATTTTTTATATATCAAGAATTTTTACTAAGAAATAAAAATAAAAATTTAATGAAGTGCATAATGACTTTTTAGAAACGATTAGAAAATATAGTCAATACGATTGTTTTCTTTTTAATTTGTAGTTGTCTAATTTAATTAAAATTGATCACAACGAAACGTCTAAATCAATTAAAATTCGTCACATTGGAAAAAAATCTCAGGTACGTTAACATTCATTCTATTGTTGTCAAAATGAATGTCTTTTGCTCTTTCGAGTTTTATGTGCTATTTCTCAACAACTCTGTAAGCCTTGCCTGCTTCATGGATCAGTATTCTACATCTGTGAGTGGAGGATACAACGAGAAATAATGTGCACTATGGTTCATCTTGCTGGTTCAAAGAGTTTATAGAAACAGTATTTATAAATTATTATGAAAAATAACTTGATTTTTAATAAAAAAATACAAGATTTTTCGTTTGTCTGGTTGTCGATCCAAATAAATATATCAAAGAACTTATTTTTTTTCCTTTCTAAGAATATCGTTTATTTTGGTGTAACGCCTAGGCCCAACACTATATGGACTTTTGCCGGTATCTTTTGGTCCATTAATAACCGTATTATGGTCTAATCTGTAGTGTATATTTGATTTTGTAACAATGTTACCTCAAAAACAAAAATAACAGCGGATATTTTAGAGCGCCACTCTCTATGATTATTCTTATATCATTTACTTATAATCTACGGTTACTACACAATTTTAATTATTACAAAATATGACGCGAACAAGTTGCGGGCTTAGTAGCGTGTGATAGATAGTTTAGCAGTTGGATAAGAGGAGTTACAGAAAGCTTATTTAATAAAAGTTAAATTTTTTTTTTCTTTAAATATGCAAGAATATTATTTTCAATGGTCGAATAACGTAGAAGATTTCCTTACACTCACTACGAAGTGACGCAATCAATCAAAAGAACCCTTCTTACTCGCATCTGAAGCAATACCCTGAGCAATATCGTTCAGTATCGGAGAAATTGTACGTTGCGGAATTTGAGAGAAAATATCTTCCTGCTGTTGCCTGGATGCCGAGGCATACGGCTCTATTCCAGTTTCTCGAAAGAGCCAGTCAGCCTGACTCGCCGCATCAGCGATCAGGATGTAATGTCGGGGGTCGCATAGGCGCGAGGGTTGACGAGCTACGCTTAGTGATATAACTCCTCGCAGGAACCAAGTCACTCGGTTATCGGACATGGTTATAGGAAAGGCGAAGCCACCACCGCTATCACCATTGCAGGCACTCGTCACTGGTAAATTAAAAATAAAGTAAGTCAGTTTGGTTACACTGTATTTTATTTATCAACTGTATGTATATATATATATATATATATATATATATATATATATATATATATATATATACATATATATATATATATAATATAATATAATAAAATAATGATAACAAAGGAAAAAAGAGTTGAAGGTCTGCAATAGAGTTTCTCTCTTGCAAGTCTGTAATTATTATAATTTGCGACCAGATAATCATATGCTCATATTTATAATTTCTTAAGTTATAATTTAATATAATTTTAAAGTTACCTTGCTGCTTGTTTTACTTAATTTTTTTAAGTACTTCCATTACGATCGATCGAGAAAGAGCTAAACTTACAGTTAGCTAAACTTATAGCTAAACTTACAGTTACTAGTGTAAACTTACAGTTATTGGGTCCATTTCCAGCACAAAATGAATTAGAATTGAGGAATCTGCTAAAGAAATTTGGTAAACTGTCTAAACAGTTTTCATCTGGAACGACGCGCATGCGACCGGTAGTCAGCTGCTCAGACAGTTCGTCATCTTCATTGGTGCCCCAACCGACCACCTGGAATGGAAGTAAAAATTATATCTGCTGTGTAGATATTTTTATAATATTTATATGATGCCTCAACTTGCAAAAAAATTATACAAAATAAAATCGAAGTATACTTGATACGTATTCTGAATTTTGTCCAGGAAAAAATAATTTGTCCAGCAAAGAAATACTAGGTTGATGCATCGTCAAGCTTGATATCGACAACTGATAATGCTTAACAAGAAACGGCATTAAATTTATGCTAGATAATTATTATTGTTCTAGACCGCAGCTTAAGATGCCATCAGTTATTGATATTTCCAAATTTTTAGATCTATTCCGGAAAATCTTCCAATGACTTCCAGTCACTTCGCAAGGTCTGATCGCAAAATTGACTAACATTCACTCTATTTTGCAGTATATTCAATCGAAATAGTCAGTCTACATTCCATAATCGCCGGATTAAATAACCTAGTAATTAAAGATTTAATAATTGACTGCGTAGACATTTAATAATTAGAATATATAGAAACATGTTTTGCTTACTGAGCCAAATTCTCCATATAATATATTTTTTTCAACTTGATTCTGATTCCAAAGGCAAATAGGCTGGACGAATTCGTTGAACTCAACACTCTTTTTTGTAAAGAGGAGAGCTAAGTCATTTCTCAGAGTGTCTGCATCGTAATCAGCATGGACTTGAATTCTCTGGACCTGAAAATATTGTGAATTTTTATAAGTCTATATAGAATTTTTGGCGTGAGTGAAGTTTCTGAACGATAGCCCACATTTTGCAACACATTTTTCATGCAACACATGATTCAAATTATTTTGTAAGTTTATTAAGGTAATTAAAAATAAATTTAGATTAAAATAAAAAAAAATGAAGAAAATGTCTTACTTGATAAGCTGTTGACTGGTCGTCTTTTTGGTTAAGGTTATATTTTCCCAAGACTACTGTCACTTTATTTGGAGAGAGCTCGTTACCATTATCTACCACACAATGAGCAGCTGAAAACATAAAAGAATAAAATATGAATATTTTAGTTAAACATTTCTAAATTAATACATAAGACAAGAAAAATAATTTGTTCCATTATCAGCACTATAAAAAAAAACTTTACGTAGATAAAAATACTAGCGAAAAAGCATGTTGAAAAATTCTTCGAAAATCGTTGATATGATGTGATATGAGTGAATTGAAAGCACGTAAGAAATAAATTGGAGAATATGGGAGTAGAGCACAAATATTAATGGAATATTATTAATGTATTCCGTATAATTATAAAATATGTCCGATTGTGTAAAATAATGCGTGGTACTTTTCCGACAAAATAATTTTATTTTTAAGGATCCCTAATAACTTTGTCATGTCGGTCTATCCGTACATTTTTCTGCGACAATAGCACAGTTTCCATAGTTTGTATATAACGTTTTGCAAGTAAATGATGCCTCGGAACTTATGACACATGGGACCTCATTTAAAGCAAAGAAAGATATTTTACGTTTTTTAACGTAAGATACATGATTGTAAAATAATATTATAAAATTATTTTCCCACACGCGGTCTGTTAAAAAATCATTAGACAGTCTTCCAAAGTAAAATTGAGGCGTTATTTGCTCTTATGTACAATATGAACCCCTCTCTCTCATTTTTCAATCACGAACCTTAAAAAACCTAGATATACTAGTACCTAGGTTGTCTCATTAGAAGTTTCAGTAGACTCAATTATGCGAGTGAGTCAACAAAATCAAGGGATATCCTATTTCATGCGTGTTTTGATACGCACATCACCAGTTTTTTTGATAAAATAATAATTTCGTCATATTTAATGCGGTGGTGGAACAAATATTGTGAATATATGTTTTCTATTAAACGCCTTATTTTGTAATTAACCCTCTTGGGTTTTGTTTGACTTATGTTCTTTTAAAATAAATTAATGGAAGAAGAAATTATTATATGTAAATCACTTATCTCACTAGAAATTTAGGGCGTACTTTTCTTAACGCTTTAAAATATATGAAGCAAAACTTTAAAATATAGAGTCGTTTAGTTCAGTGGCTATTTTAAAGTTTTCATACCCATTGAAACGACTTCTCATTTCGATATTTACACCTCAAATTTATATTTCTCATAAATCAGTATAATTTCAAATAAAATTGTTTAAAATTTATAACATTGCGACATATATACAAAAAATAACAAAATTTTGTTATTCATAATATTTTTGAAGGATTTCTTAAGATAATGATTTATACATAAATAATTACTCAAACACTTGAAATACATTATATCAAACTATGTGATATACGTAGATGGGTTTTGGTATGTTTTGCCATCAGTCTGTCTACCGGTTTGCTAAGTTAGTTCCTATTATAGTTTTCAAATTATATAACAATTTTGATGAAATAACTGAAATTATATTTCATTTTGATATGTTCGATCACCAAATTTTAATAAAACAATATTTGTTTACTTTTCAAATTTCTACTCATTTTATTTACTATAGATGAGACAACATTTAAGTTTTCTTCACTTTATTTGGATGTCAACCAGAGACTACACGTATATGACAGTGATTGTATTTACCAACATTAGATAAATAAATAAATAAACGTTTACCGCTCAATATTGCATTGGAGGAGACAAGAGTACCACCGCACTGGTACTTGGGCGCTTGCCGTCTATTTTCGTGGACCAGAAGAGCAGCATGCCAAGGCCAATCACCGGGTTTGGTGGGTTCACCGTTGGTAACTAAGGGTGTGTGCTCTACCTTCTTGCGCCCACAGGGCGGAATAAAGCGAGTGGGTGGAACAAGGACAGAGGAGACGGCTAGCGGGTCTGGTTCGGATTCTTGCGGGTCCCACTGTTTATAGATAATTTTAAATCATTAAACGATGTAATTATTTGGACCAAAACTATGTGATTGATTTTCGATCAATAAATACTATGAACAGCTTCTAGGTTACTATGAACAGCTTCTATTTGGACCAAAACTACGTGATTGATTATCGATCAATAAATACTATGAACAGCTTCTAGGTTACTATGAACAGCTTCTAGGTCTCCTTCGTTTAGCATAGTCGACTATGAAAACTTTAGGCAAGATTCTCCAAACGCGCTCGTACTCGTATTTTACCAATTTTCATCTGCATGTCTACATGATTGTGATCACTTGACACAAAATTATATGTTTGTTTTAGGTTAATATCAGCAGGTCTATAAAATGAGTTTTGAAAAGAAATATATTGTTTAAATTGGATTATTTGTTTAAATATTGGGATTAAATACTTGAAAACTAATTGAAAGAAATTAAAAACTAATACTTTAGCTATCTATTTCATTATTTTTAAATGATTTTATCGTTAGTTCGATTTTATTGGCTGCGGATTTCCCACTAGTAATGAAAAATTTAAACAAATACACAACAAATCCTATTTGTTGTGCAATTGTTGTGCGCAATATTTTATAAAGGTCGAGACAATGACGTGAATGCGTAGCTATTTAACTGGATAAATAAGACCCAATCACTTATTTAGTTCGTTGTATCGTAAAATAACAAAATGTAGCTGAAAACTTCACTCCACCAACATGATTATGATGTCTTTACATGGTGCAAAATTCGAAAAAATCTCTTACGCAGCCTAACAATAATTACTAACCTCTTTGATATTTAAGCAAACTGATCGTCTATTAAATGTAATCTCTCTGATTTCGGGGAATGGTTCATCCACAAACCCATTTACAACGAAGTTTAATTTCTCCGTTCTTCTTGAAGTCTTTATCCTATACGTATTCTGTCCCAGATCGTGAACGTTTGCCAAAGATGGATCCTGAAATTAAATAGAAAAAAATTATACATTATAAAAGCCGTCATAGGATCATTATTATACGAAGCTTTCAAAAACACACTGAATATTTCGATTACAATTGATTAAATATTATTTTATATAAGTTAAATGTAACAAATCGTAGCGATAATATATTGAAATATTATATTGTGACAATTCTAGGTGAATTGACTGCAGACTAATGCAAACTTCTACGTTAATATTAAATAATTTTTATATAAGATATTTTATAACTGAACAAATGGTAAATTATATGAAAACTGTGCGTTCTTTGCTATGAAACGCCATGCAACTTTTTACAGTCGCCAAGGATGCAGCAGATGGCGAACGGTTGCAGCGTGACATCAGCGTCGTCGTTGAGTGAGTGGGCTTACGGCTTAACGCAAGCAACTGTTCAATATTGAGTTACAGCGGAGCACACGATTCCATTAAATACACTCAGCGGAATCCCACTGCATCGTCTGCATGAGATCTTTGATTTGATATTGATTCGTGATTGACGTTCCGTGAGCACGTGGCGGAAGTAGTAAAAACAAATTTGGAAAAATGAATTCGTTTTAAATAATTCAAATTATTTTCAGTCTATGCCATCAATTCTTCTGCTGTACATTTCATAGTATAAAAAAAAGTTCTCCTAATTTCGATCGAGAATATTGAAAGTAATATTTACTTTCACTATTATTGATCGAAATTAAACCCTTATGCTAATTAGGATAAACATTTTCATTTGAAAATATTTCACAAATATTTCTAAATATTTTTTTCCTTATTTTTATAATTTCAGTTAATTGCTGTTTAAAAAAGAAACACAAATATATTTTTGGAAAAAAAGCTTGGTCGATTTTATATGTCTTAACTTATTTTCTCGGGAAGTAGTTAAGCGAGTATCGGGATTAAGTTATCTTCTATAAAAAAATTGTGTTTTAATTTTATTATTGGCATTAAAAATCTTGCAGGGCTATATCGTATGAGAAACGCAGTATTTGACACTTTGATGAAGCTGACTATACAAATATTTTATGAATCTAATTGTATAATAAAGTTTTTCTGCAACGAAACGCTTATACAAAATTGTATATTTTATATTAATCACAAATATAAAACTCATGGTATTTCCAGAAATTAAAGAACGTGTCTCTGGATGTATCATTAAAATTGGTTAATTATCTGATTTTGGTATTTACTCCTGTTGATGGACAAGTTTATATATTCAGATATGGATGACTTAATAATACGCATACACATTTTTTATGTAGATAAAAAAGAACAAATATATTTAAAAAATGATATATAAATATATTTGCAGTATAGTCTTTGGTTAGCTTTGGTAAGCAGATAAAAATGGAAAAATTTATATCCTTCAGAAAATGTTGGATCGAGCTTATTTGTTTATAATTTTATTAAAACTAGCGATGGTATCCAGACGGAATCGATTTTGTCATATTACAAATTACTAGATAATCCAACTTTCTCACTCGAGGAATACCCCGGGACGGTGCCCTGTAATGTAACAGATCATTTCGATATAAATTTTGTGTTAAATTAAACAAAATATGTACTGAAAGTAATCTGGTGGAGAATTATTAAACTACACATTTAGTACAGATGCTTTTTAAAGACACATATACTGTTGTCGATTAATTAAAAAGTATCTGTTAAGTAATCGATTATTAGTAGAATTGAATCACGGCTTTCATGTTTTTTATTGAGATTATTGACCAAGCTTCTAATGCATAAAACTAAATAGTTTCATTAAAATTCATCCAGTGGTTTTTGCGCGACGTAGGAATAGACCTGCTTCTTTACCATATTATTATGCATGTAGATTTATTTATCATACAATAATTTTTCCGTCGCAAAAAACATTTTCTTGTGTTATGTATTCACATATTAGTCAATAAAATATTCCACTTATTTGCGAAGCGATTACAAAAAAAATGTTTATTTTATTTTAAATTTTGATAATCACTTTTCTAATTATTTCATGAAAGAATATCATCAGATATAAAATTTAAATTAACATATATAGAATTTAATTATACAGATATAAAATTTAAGGCCTGCAATGATCTAGTTCTGGTAAACAAGATAAACCCTGGTATGAGAAAGAGGCACAAAATGTAATAATAGAACTTTGAAATACAACTCATTAAAATATCGAAACAAGAAAGAAACACTTTTGCTCATGTATATTAATAGTAACAAGTGTTTTGAAACGACGAAGTCCATCCCCTAAAATCGCCTGTCAAATCAGTTGTATTATAATAAATTATATAAATTTTTTTGTTTTATTTTGGTCAGTATAGTACTCTTTCTTGTCTTAGATACAATATTTTTTTACTATATTTTATTATCGCTTAATCTTAAAATTAGTTTACTCACAACGTCAATGGTAATCCTCGTTGACATTTTCAAATTTAAATCCACTCGATTAACCCCCACCAGAACTCTCGGGTTAATGGTCACATTGAAATATTTGTCCTCAGCTTTCACCTTCCCCACGTACCGGTTGACCACTAGGAACCAGTCGGGACAAGGTATAGCCACGATTTCCACTCGGCGGATGTATCCCATTGTACTATTATCTGCATCTTCTGGATCAGAACTCTCATCGACCAGTAATGGTCCGGCATCTTGATACGTCAAGATCGCAAAGTAACTAAAGTTCTGTAAATTATCTTGTTCTTCAAAGATATAGTCGATTGTGTCGGCGATTGCCGGTTTATAAAACGCAAACAAGTTGAAGGTTATTAATAATAAATATTTTAATTCCATTTTTATTTTTTTCAACAAAAACTCTGATATTATATTATTATGTTAAGTCACGACGTGAAGACCTCACACCGCGGAAGCAAACTATTTATCTGTACTGTTTTATGTTTTATTTATATAGCGAACGATAATAATCATCGTGTTGATTGCCATATATGAAGACATGTATTGTAATATGTACAACTACGAGATAATCATTATGGCAATTGCCACAGATTCCGACGTAGAGTTATGTGAGGTAGATCTATTTGATAAAGACTAATGCACACTAGAAAAACTGTTTGGAATTATCTTAATTAAAGTGAAACAAAATATTAAAAAAAAAATATACCTCTCCATATATGTTTATAAACTGGAGGTGATTTTTTTCGTACCGTATTTTAGTCATAAAATTGCGTTCACAGTGTTATTATTGAATGGTTCACTATTTAAATAATGTTACAAGGCATTGTATGTATTGAGAGACTCGTATACATTGTTATAGTCATCGATACAGAAGAGAGACGACCTGAAGTAAAAATACATAAGCAGAGTGGAATAATGAAATGCCGATTGCTAGAAGGCAATGGGCTTGCAAGATCTCCACAGTTGTATCTATTGTGGTTGTAACCGGAAACGACAAAATTAAGCATAGCAATTTAAGAAAATTGTTTATCAAAGTTACATATCCGCGAGTGTGAACTATGAGTATATTTTAGGCACGTCGTTACCCTAATTGACGTTCTTTATATTTTCTTCGATGTTGTTATTTAAAATTAAGAAATTTAAAAATAATTTTACTAATTTCCAGCAAACCCATGTACGACTTGCTAACAACTAATTATAATATATCGATATAGATATCTATGCATTTACTATGGCATTGTAATGCAGCATTTGGGTGAAAATTTTAGTTTAAAAGATGGATTTCATTTATTTTCAAATATCACGAGGAAAACGTTACTTGAGACTGAATCAGCCCTAATGACAGTATCTACTCGTACTTAGCAAATTGAAAAACTCGGATTTCCACTTTGTAAGCTAACATAAACTAGACAAGCTTTCGTTTAACCTTTTATAGTAATCTTTTTGATGACACTGATCTGAACGGTTAGCTTCAAGTCGATTCTTTGGTTCGCTTTGCAACTATATATCCTAGGAATCAGTTGTTTAATTTTTAACAAACACAAAGACAACTATGAAATTTTGTAAAACTTCGATGGTTGGGCGAATTAATAATTGTCATTTAAATGCTATATTGAAAACGCAATTTAATTAAACAAAAAAAATATTTTCCGCTTTTATTTAATAAATAATTTACGGTTAAAGTTTAAATTCTTTTGCTGCTAATATATATACAAAAACTATGTAAACAAATTTCAATTCATATGAAATAAATTTACTTTAAAAAGTATCAATAAAGGTAAGAACTTGCAATTGATAAATTAACTAATCCAATGAAGTACCAATAGGTTTTAGCACTGAAATATTAAGCGATCAATCTTCTTTCGTCAACCAAATAAGTGTGTCTACTGATTATCCTCAAAGTCGTATATTTGAATGTCTAAATTAACGATGCGTAACGGATTACAGAGATACAGACAGATTATGAAATTTTTAGAAAACTAGTCTACTACTAAGTTCAGTCCACTACTTTCTACCCACCAGTTCAGTCCATCCACGTGGGGCTATTATCTTTTTTTATGATTTCATCTAGATGGGATTTATAAAGAGAACGTGTGTTGTGGTTAATTTTACTTAATATATTCTACGATAGACACATTTAAATTTTATTGACGTATTTTCGCATAATCTGGTCCATTATAAAAAAAACACGTGTGACGTACGTTTAGGTCATTCGTTACTGAATTGTTAGTTAAACTTTTTCAATGCATAGACAATTCGAACTTTGTTACCTCGATATTCAGTAGAAGGTTTTAACGTGAGTACAGTGGAAACAAATTCGTTTTATTTTAAGAATCTTTCTCTATTGAGAACCTTTGTTTCGAAATATATAAATGGAAATGGTGATAAAATGTTTCAATTAAAACCAAATATAGAAAAAAAAACGTATGAATTAATTAGTTATGTAAAGTGACTTTTATACGAGTTGTCATGTATTATAATTACATAGTAATATTCAGAAAAAGAAAATTTTACTTTGTTGTAAATATTTCATGTAAATTTTTCTAATCTATTACATCTTGTATTTTATTTACAAAAGAAATATATGATGGATTTTTTTCTGCTCGTTTTATATCATTTATCATGACTTTATTTAAATATACAATTTAATTTTTAATATAATAAAAATGAAAATTTACAGATCATATTTCTAATTAAAAACATTTTTTTATTAAATAATTGTTACAGACAAATTTCATCATATTTACATAAATATCCAGATGCTGTGAAATTTCATTTGTCTCCACCAGTAAAAGTGCAGATAAAAATATACTTACAAAAATCTAATGTTTAAATTTAAAATTGAAAACAATACCTATAAAAGTAATTTTGGTACATTGTTCATAAGTATGAAGCACCCCTTGTTTGTTTGGGTGTTCAAAGATGTCCATTAGACATACCAAGAATTCCTGCCTCATCAAATTATACGTCAAACTACCACATCATCTCGTTAACTTCATAACGGGAAATAACCTTGGTTTATACTTAGACTCGCGCGCGCGTAAACACAGCGCACACAGAGTGTACACAAAATTATGCGTTCGAATGTAAACGAGAAACGCAACTTGTTGAAAAAGACGGTTTAGCCACCTATAACCTGGTTCCGTTGAAATAACAACTGATATTATATTATAGAAATATTAGCTATCAAATCGTTGTTAAGTGACGCTCAAAGGTTTTTTATTCTAAATGTAATAAACTGTTTGAATTATTTTTCTTTACATTAGATAAAACTCTCTCATACATTTCTGATAATCTGTTCTCATTTTATTTAAATAAAATTTGATACATATTTTTATAAAACTGAATAAGAAAAAAACGTTATAAATTACATTAACGTTTTGAGAAAATATTAACTTCATGTCTTTCCTTCTATACCCAACGGTTTTTTTGTCCTAATTTTTTGTCAATTAGGTATAAATATGGTATTAATTGTAGACTATTGAAAAATGCTCTATATCAGTTAAGAAAATATGTGAAAAACCAAATAAGTTAATGGAAATTTGTGATAAACAGAATATGTGGAACACAATATAAAAAAAAACTGGCAGATAATTCTTTTTTACTTTGTTTAAATCTAATGCCTCGTCATGTACGGCGTTTTTATCTGACACTCTTGTTGTACCTGCAATAAAATATGTTGGCCGCGCAGACCAAATTGCTTATACATATCATATGATATTAGATACATGAAGATATATCAAAATCAAAACGAATGTTACCAATAAATTAAACGATGCCATAAATTATTTCTTTTCGAAAATGAGTTCCTGGTTCAGTGATGCGTGTTTGGTTTTAAATGATTTCTTAAATTATATTCAATTATATTTTTACTGAAAGCATGATATAATAAAGTGGACAGCAAATTTTACATTTACAGAATTTTGTCGATATTTAATAATTAAAAAATACACCTCAGTTTTATCAAACATATGACATTTCAAAGATCACGTTGTAAATTAATTATTGTAAACAAAATACAAGCATTTAGTAACATACAATGGCTAAATCGGTATAATAAAAAAACTGCCAGTAAACATTAGAAGACATCATTTCATTAATAAACATATTTAACAATTACTATTTTAGATAGAGTTCTCATTGTCTTTACAGAATACACATCTTGATTGAGTGACGTAACAAATGGAGCAAGGGAGGCAGCAAGTATTTTAAAATATTTCTCTTTTATTTAATGAAGGCATACTTAACCACAGCCAATACCGGCTATAGCTCATAGTGACTTCCTGTTCGATAGCAGTAGACTTAACTACATTCAATACTCACTATAGCTTATAGTGACTTCCTGTTCGATAGCAGTAGACGCGGCTACAGCTCACGCGGCATTAATTACTTTAGACCTGTTTATGACGCACGTAAAAACTGCACTTATGACGTCAGTGTGACGTGTCAACGTTCATACGGTAATTTTATTTAAATGAATGCATAAATAATAGATATAACCTCGCTCACTCGGGTGATTATGTCTGTATTGGTGTTTACACGTGTACTTGTAAATGTATTATGTCTGCACTGGCAACATAATTAATAGGTCTCATCTGTATGTTATATTTTGATAGGAAATAATTAAAATGTATGAGTCAAATTAAGTAAAGTAGTCAGAACCAAAATAATAAATAAATAGAAAATATTACATTTTGTGTACGTAGTTCGACAGACAACAAAGTAATGGACGTGTGGACATGCGCAGCTGTGCGCGTACGAATTTCCTATTATTATAGAAGGGTATTTTAATATGCACTATTCCAAAGTGTAGTGTGTTATCTAACAAAGAACACACTATGTGTTCTATTTGTTACTAGAACAATTCCTTGTTTATAAAATTCTTTGCGAAGAAACGTTAATAATTATATGGT
The DNA here is from genome assembly GCA_039881145.1 of Druceiella hillmani. NCBI lineage: Eukaryota > Metazoa > Arthropoda > Insecta > Lepidoptera > Hepialidae > Druceiella > Druceiella hillmani. Next base: position 12,496,764 of record JAYKKI010000072.1, on the reverse strand, counting down.
TATATAAATGAAATTAAAAAAATCTTTGCATTACATAAATTTTAACAACTAATAAACATTGTTTCATATTGAATATAATCCTAAAAAATATCCATAAATGTCCGTAATAATTTTTATAAATGAGAATGAATACACCAATAAGTCTAAGGAAAAAGACAAATCGAATTTTGAATAAAATATCATTAAAATCTGCATTATCCTTCTTCCAAATTAGCTTAGAACTTGAAAAACGCTAAAGAATTTCACTGAAACAATAGATTCTTTTGAATGTGCACATATCTACAAATGAACTAGTCTTTTAGTCCATCTGGGGAAGTTTGAAATATTAATAATGAAATATCTCTGCTAACCAGTGCTTATTGGAAGGTAAAATATAAAAGTATATAATATCATGACTATGTATACATATGGAAATTTAAATTATGCTGTAGGTATTCAAATGTTTAATTCCACGTTAATTTTTCATTCGATAAATGTAATGTAACAATAGTTCCTATTTATCCTTCAATAGACGACGCAATCTAAATTATTGAACGTTCACTATAGCAATATGAATTGAGACGAAAAAACTTCAAAATGTAATTAGAGTTGAATATTTTTTACGAATTAAAATTAAAATGGAAACTAAAATATTACCATTCACGATTCTGTTAATTATTTTCTGGAGGCAGCAAATAAAAGGGGTCGTGATATATAAATATAATTTACCTAAGGAACATTTAAATATATATTTAGGCAGTTTGTTGACAAATTATAAAGCGTCCGAAAAAAATATGTACCTAAATAAATTAAGTACAGCATATAATGTATAAAGAAGCAGACAATAAATTCACTGACAAATGTTGTTAAAAATCTTCAGGATTTAGCAATTCTATCATTGCGAGTAATTGTTAAGTTAAAGCCATTATGTATATAAATATATATATATATATATATATATATATATATATACACACACACACACATATATATATATATATATACATACAGATATTAGGTTGGCAACTTATAAACCCGCTATCTCTGTACACAAACTTTTCATGTGTACTCATTAAAATCAATCGTTAATTATATAAGCAATGTAGTTATCTAACACTTGTCACTAGCGTGTAGGCAAAGCTAAAGTTCCGTTCTTATAGAAATCTTTGAGCTTTTGACTGAAAGAACGGTGAAGTTTTTTGAGCGAAAAACCGACTTTGATATGACTTTCGTCTTTAAATTGTTTATCACGTAAAGTATGAAACAGATTGGAAACAGATGGTAATTAGATGACGGAGCGAAACAGGTGGTAATTAGATGGCGAAAGATCGAATAGTACGATGGATAAAGTAGCATGGCCCATCCAAGTGAAAGTATTTTCTCACGCGTCACTTTTGCTATGTGGTTTCGAGCATTGTCATGTAAACAATAAACTTTGCTTTGATTTGAAAGAAGTCTTGCAGTGACTTTGCTCAATTGTTCACAATAAATCTTAGGTGTAATTGTACTATTAGCTTGAAAGAGTTCCCAATGAATAAAGCAACGAATAAGTCCATTTATACCCCACCGTGCACTCAAAATTATCTTTTGTCCAATATTTTATTTTGTACTATACACACCTTTTTCTGCAGCTCCTGTTCACTGGCGTTTACTCTAAAAATTAACATAAGCCACCTACTTTTCATTTCCTGTAACCAGATACTTTAGCCTCTCATTGTTACGATAGGAACTCAGTAGCCCCAACCATACATTAGCTCTCTTATGAAGTTTATGAAAGTCTAAATTACAAGAAAGGAGTTATGAAAGTCTAAATTAGAAGCTAACAGTTATTTTTTAATCTTAGTAAATAATATTTATTTAATTTTGTTGCCTAAAACATAATTTCTGTACGATTTTACTTGTACGAATCATAAAAATCGTAAATGCCCTTTTTTGCAAATGAATATATAACAAATATATTGTGTTATTGAAAACGTCTATACAATTTATATAAGATAAATTAAGTAATAAAAGATAATTTCGAAGGATGCAAATTTGTTGATGGTATAAATTTAATCATACTCATTTTATTAAATTACGATTCGTTGGAAATTTAAATTACCTAAATATCGAAGTGGTTAGCATTATTACTTAGCCCCATGTATAATTGATTATAATATATTAGGGTTAGAGAATTAAAAAAAAAATTGTATCTCCATATAAATATAATTTAAATGTACTTTAGACTTAAAAAATTATGAAATGGAATCGATATATATGTTATAACTTAGTCTAATGTCAGTGTAAATAGTAAATAAAATACAATTAAACTAATATAATGATACTGAACAATTACTTGGAAACTGTAATTTAATCTGTTCGTGGGGTTGTCATTTTGAACGAAGAAATCTGATTTTGAGCAGATTGTAAGAGCTTTGGCTGGATTCCGACCAGATTTTACTGCAGACCGGGCTTCTCCTAATATCGATTAAACAGCGTTATTTTTTGTAAACTAACGTAACATTACAAGTTAATCGAGAGTAATCTAAGAGTGGATAGGGTAGCAAGGAGTTGATAGAGAATTTGATAACAGTGGAAGATTTATTGTTTGCCCCATTTGATATTAATTTATTGTAAAATTTAACTTATTTTAAAGTACGTATTTCCTTGTTTTATATTTATAAAAAGTTCAACCAACAATATTATGATATGTTTGATAATTATTTTAGTAGAAGATAAACAAAGGTGAACTTAGTTATTTTTTGTAGAAAAATTTTAATTTTCTCCAAAAAAAACGGAAATTTCTCCAACAAAATATGTAGGCACAGCGAATATGCATTAATAGTTGTTTATTTAATAAAAACTTAATTTCTATAACTAACAATCCTAAATGGAAATAATATTGTAAAACGGGGTATATCTAATCTCATTGACTATATTTATTGAACATAGTTCCCTAGAGGAATAAAAGCAGAAACTTAGTTTTATCGGAATAATAAAGTTCACTTAAATTTCGTTCTCACTGTTATCCATTGGTGATCTGTATACAAGTGATAAACATGAGTAACTTTCATATTGAAAATAATATCTTAAAGATATTTTGTTTATTAAAGAAGAATAAATGTTATTTAGGAAAATATTACAAACGAGAAATGAAAATAGAATTTAAAATAAAATTCTACCCCAATATTGAATAACTTTCACGCCATCCTCGGCATGTGAAAGAAAATTATATTTTTTACATTTATGACGGGTTTTTCAAAAAGTCATCCTGTCTTAGACAATATGTGGGTGTAATTGTGAAGCTAGAGCTTGTTATATTTTATTTGAATTAATTATTGCTTTTTACAAATAAAAGTGGAAAGATAAACAATACCACAGTGTACAGAGATTATTAAGGTTTATTGTAATGAAACATTGGCCAGAGTTTTCGTGGGTTACACGAAATTTACGGTATGCGCAATCGTCACAATATACAAAATTGCTATGCTTTAAATAATGTGTGCCTAATAAAGTTACAGGAATATTTATTGTATCCTAAAAAAGTTACTGTTTGCTGTGGACTTGGTCCCTCGATATCATCGGTCCTTATTTTTTTAAAGCAAACGAGGAGAGGTTATTGTCGTTAGTAGTGAAATGATTATTTTTAGTCTCAAATTGCCATACTTGCGACATTACCTCAGTAAAACATAAGGTTGTTAGTCTCTTATTAAAACTAATTTAATAAAACATTAACAACCTTGAATTATGTTTACAGTGCTACGTTCAATTTCAGGTTTATGTTAACAGATCACGGACAACTGATCACCTAAAAAACAACGTAACACGTATCAATCGTCATTAAAAATTTAAGTTGCAGTACGCTTCGAGTTTTTGTTTATAAATATTTTTTTCGAATGTCACTTAAAATTAAATTAAATTTAGAACTATTCACTGATGCAATTTTTTTTTTAAATATTCCGTATTAAAGATTATTTGGAAACAAAATTATGGAAACATAAATAAATATTAAAACCTAAAATTCGATATTTTGTTTTATTAAAAAATCTAAAATGTTTAAAACTTGAAAATGAGCGAATTCAAGAAATCGAATAAAACGGAAAAATAATCTTTAATTTTTTCTGATATTTTCTATAATTTTTATTAAATATTCAACGTTAACTCTCATTTTTGTGAGAGTTAATTTTAAAAATATGGAAGGTTAAAAATTTGTTAAAATATTGTTTATTTGTACTTGTTATAATTTTTTCGTAACCGTTTTTAAATCAAAAATTCTTTCAACTGTTGAGAATATTGTTTTATGATCTATGTAGTACACAGTTTATGATCTATGGAGGAAACCATATGGTTTATTCGAGCAACAGAACACGATAATATTGTTATAGTATTTGCATATTATGGTATCATCACACACGTTGTATATCTTTTTTATTGCTTCTTTGCTGCTTTCTTCTTATTTTATCAGTAAATTAGAGTAGAGACGGTAAATCTGTAAAAATATTTTCGACCAAAAACTGGTAATTCCCCAATTCGCAAATGCAAAAATTTGTCAAGACAGCAATATCTCGCATCCACATTTCTAGATGCACCTTGGTATGGTTCAAACCATAAGATATAGCTCCTCATTTTAGGCCTGTCCAAGGTTTGTGTCCGTTTCTTACGGGCTTCCTGCGATTAATTTGTTTCTGAGTGAACTGAAGTTGGACAAGTCTCGTCGAATCGCTTTGGTAGAGACAAAAATAATATAGTTTTTTTGCCTTCAATATGAACTAAATCTATTGTTAAGATTGCTCTACGATTGCCACTACTTATCCTCGAAAAACATTTTTATTTTTACTTTAAATGTTTGAGTAAAATCTTAAGTTATATATATATATATATATATATATATATATATATATATATACATATATATATATATATATATATATATATATATATATATATATATATATATATATATACATATATATGTGTGTGTGTGTGTATTTCTACAGAATAGGTCAGAGAAATATTAAAATTAGTAAATAGGAAAGAAATAAAGTAATGTAACCCTGAACATTCCTTGCGAGTAAACTTAAAATGTACTGTTTTTTAAATGTTTCTTCCGGCATGTAAACATACTGACAGAAATACGTATAAAATTATAATTTACTGATTTGATTGTCTATTTCGTTAATAAAACATATTCAGGTACCAGATCGGTATCGATATAGTAATATAGTGTATCAAACACTATTAACAAACATATTGACCTGTGAGGGAAATTTAAATTTATTAATTTTTTTTCAAGTTGCGAACAAAATGTTAAACAAACTTTTTTTTACTTCATTTTGACGGTAGTTTTGGTACCTGTATTCAAATGTGAAAGTAGTCGTCACAGCAAAGATATCAATTTAAAATATTCTAAAAAGAAGTTAAATAAAAACAGCATAATTTATGTAAACATGATTTTTTTATTGTTCAACCAATAAATAATGCCAATAGTTAGAAGCAAGTATCGATAAAAACCAAGTGTAAGATTATTTTAATTAAATGATTTCCCCGAGAAATCTTATTTTCTATGAAAGCTCCGCAGGTCCACTCATGTGTATAGAAATGGTTCACTCATGTGCATACGAGTGTTCAGGTGATGATTTTTTGAGTACTTCCAAAATGAAGAGGACAATTCGATATTGTTACTTTGTATATTTATTGTTTGAAGTAAAACGAATTTTACCACTTATTGTGCATCTGAACACTACGTATTATTACAAGTGAAGCTTTAAAATAGTCGAACATTAATATATATATATATATATATATATATATATATATATATATATATATATATTTTAATGTTTGACTATGTCAAAAATAGATGCAAAAAGCATTTAATCAATTACAATACATGCGTACAAACAGACATTTATAGAGACATAAATAGGTTTTTCAAAAAGTTGTACATTGATGAATTGTATCAGAACAACAGAATCATTTATAAATAAACTTAGTAACGTCAGCAATAACGAAAATCGAAGATCAAAAAGTTGCAAAACGGTTAATTGTCCCAGTTTGCTTGCTTCTATCATGTTTTTAATGAGCTTCATGTGACGGCCCACTTGCGGTGCTGAAAAAAAAACAATATTTCTTAATACGACATTAATATTTATTACGCCAACGGAATACAATTTCTTAGATTCCTGTTATCATCATGAGTTCTACAGTCACGTAATTTGTAAAAAGTTTTTTCAGAAGCAACTTTGAATGCAGCACTGAAAAAATTTAGATTACAAATCACTGCATCAAAATATGATTGAAAATTCGCATGATTACATTATTTCTCAATATTTGAAGTAAACAAACCTGCGATTTGAAATTCAGTGCGAATTTGCCTGGAACCCGGGTGAGAGAAAATCTTTTTAATTTTTACTGCCACAGAAAGGGCCATAGCCCATAAAACTTTCATAAAACAATTTTCTGAGTCATTTTGCACGATAACGTATGATGTTTAAATTGCAAGATTTATGAAAAAATATTAATTCGTAACTGAATCTATTCCCACTACTAAGCTACCGTTGAAAATTTTTGCCTCGAGGAAAATTTGGAGTTTTGGATTGGTAAATTTGAGAACGTCGACACGCCCTCTGGTACAGATCTAATTTAAAATTAAACAAATATTATATATTGATTAACTCAACATCAGTTCGATGAAATATGTCAATAATTAGTTGTCTACGTTTTAATGCATCTGGAGTGGTAAAAGTAGGTTATTAATAACGGCCAACTGCTGTTTTTGAATGTATTTAAAGTAAACCATAGAAACGTGACTGGATGAACGATCAATATCGGTGAAATTAATGTGAAATAATTTAAATATATTTTTAGGGTTCCGTATTTAAAAACAGAAAACTGAATTCTTGCAAGATCACTCACGTATCTGTCTGTCCATCCATATGAGTTCTATATTTTGAGACATACTGCAAATATGCAAAGAACCTGTCTCCTCATTTCGGAAATTACTCAGATGAAAATTTATGATTTTTTAAAAAGCCCACGTCAAGGTTTTAATAAAATTATAGAGACGATTCTAGTTGTCATCATTTTTTGAATAGATTTTTATGCATGCATAACAAATATACAACGGTAATATATTTTTGTCTACATTCACAGCTAATTTTCTTTCTTTGAAACAATGCGACGTAGAATTTTGAAATTTGACATTGTAATAAATATTATTATTCTACATACTTTTTTTAAAAATATTCTTATAAGAATGAAGGAGGGAGTAAAAACATTTAAATTTTTTAAATTTTATTTATAACGCAGGATATCATTTGAAAGGACTTATTACGAAGGAAGCGAAATTATATTTTTAATAATTTTTAATACATTAGAAAATTTATTCTTAAAAACATGACTACTCTTTATTTGTGAAACTACAGAGTTAAATATTACAGAAAACAGGTTTGGTGAAATCCAATTAAAAAGTTACAGAAAAACTAGAAATACAGAATAATAATTTCCGATTTTTAAACCTGTGAAATGCATAGATATTGTGAAAAAAATATTAATATTTTGGAAACTAAATATTTGCTAAAGTTTATCAGCGCTTAAAAGTATACGGAACCCTTATAATTCGAATTCTACTCGTGACTACATTTTCTTCTCAAAATTTTGTAAAAATTATTTCAAGTCCAGAAGGACTCCATACAGGTGCTAAGCTAATTATAGTGTGTTTGTATTGTATACAATCGTAATTATTATACAATTGGAATCCAAGGTTACTAGATAGATGGACACTGTCTATGTAATCAAGTACGCGCTCTGTCTTAAAACAGAAATCAATTGACGAATGTTTAAATCTTTGTTGTACTTGCGGGTAATAGACGGTTTTATTATGCTCGTTGTACACCGATATGATGTATAGAGAGTTAATCCTTCAAACTGCATCAATATACTAATATAGAAATCAAATCAATATTTTTTATGTATTCTTTAAATTTAAACACACAAGTCATTTTCTTTTTCGTGAATTGTTACAAAAATACTTTTTAGTTTTTACATATCGTATTTATCTCCTCATATGGCAGCTGAAATAGTGTTTTAGAACATTCCATTGAATTAAGTGTCATTGAATAGGTCCTTTAGAATTATAGCTGGTTTTGATCCGTTTGCGTATTATATTTAGCTTCAAAATATATTTGCGACATGTCTACCTCCTCTAATTTGGTCACTGTACGTTTGAAATACCGTTAAAAAATTATAGTTGGACTTTCATTGGATGTTGGCATAAAATTATTTAATTCATGTGTAAAAAGACAATTTTCTTACTTTTTTACTTCAACTAATGTCATGCGAGATTTCGTAGTTTCAAACTGCAGGTAAATTTTCTCACAAACAAAACACGAGCTCACAAGTGACACAATATGGTGCATAGGCCAAAGTAACAAGCCAATGGAAAATGGTCTGCCCAAATTCTGAAAAAAAAAATACTTTTTATACTTAACGAAGGGTCGGCTATCATTTCGCAGCAATCAGATTTAGGTTTCATTTCAAAGCGAGTTATCTAAGATCATCTTTACAAATTTCACATTGTTCTTTAATTGATATTTTTTTATGAAATAAAATTTTGTTGTTCCTGTCGATTGAAAGTTCTTTAAGTTCCATTAAAGTATAATATTGCATTCAATTTGAAGTTCTATTTATTACTATCTACTGTTTACTCACAGCTAATAGCTCCCCATTTGCCCTATAGCTCTATTCGATACTCCACCGCTTTCACTTCCTTTGTTAATATCAGAGTACCGCTGGATATGATAGTATGCACAATTTTTCATAGCGGAGAACTTTGTTTAAGCTATTTTTAGTAGATTAATTTGAGCAATGATCGAAAGCACTCTTGTTCTTCTTCTCTTTATCTTATTATCCATTTTGAGTGATTAGCTTTTCATTTTTGATAACAATTCAAGAAATCTAATGTCAATACTTATATTAAAATCGACATAAAAAAACTAAGAAAATACTTACATTTAATTTACAAGCGAGGAGGCATAGGTACAGACTAAGAATAACGCCATAAAATGCTAAAAAGAATGATAAGAATAACTGAAAAATTCAATTCGTGTAGGTTATTAACGATAAAAGGAAACGTAAAAATGTTTTTAAAGTTCTGTTTAAAAATATATAGCATACCTGGATTTGAAACATTTTATTAAAATGATGCCATAGGTCTGACAACTGAACGTAAAATTCAGATAAATGGCGAAGAGATTTTCCTTTAAGGGGAAAATTAGTTTTAAAAGTCGGGGAAGTATTAATATTCAATTGAGGACTTCCGAATGCGGCACCAGCATAAATAACGTTTATTTGATTATTGTTCAATTTCAAGAAATCGTTTAAAATTTCAACACGTTTTATGACACTCAGTATGAAAAGATAGAATAATACTATTTCTGAATCAAATATAACAGTTGCAACAACGTTAAATATAATATGAAATGTATGGAGGGTTGGATCGGTTATAACACTTCTTGAAAATTTAAAGTCAACTACAGCATAGAGAATATGATATATCGCTAGAAAACAAATAGTCAATAGATTTCTTTTCTTATCATTCTTCATTAATTTTCTTTCCCAACTAAATTCAAAGAGATCATCCAGTTTATCAATGTTCATGGTCAATTCACTAAATGCACCTCTATCCCAAATTATATCAATCAACAACATATACAGAATATGAATCAATTGAAGCCATTTGTAAAGAAAGAAATAGCACCGAGTTTCTACTCTCAAAACGGTTACTTCCAGCCACAGCAATGTAACCCAAATTAATAAAGTATATAATTTTCCAAACCAGAATATTGATTTCTTAGAAAACCGATTAAGAGTTTTTCTCCGAAGTCCAAATATAGATTGATATAATAAAACCAAACAAAGCGTATTTTTCACTAATTTTTGGGGCATTTTGTTTCCTATGAACGCTATTGCGTTACCAGTCTTCTTAATAAAATAGAATAGCAGACGTTCTACTTTGTAAATGGGCTGGAAGTTAATGATCATTATCGTGTTATTTTGAGGCCTTGTTATAGAAAACACTTAAAATTAATGAACCAACGTAAAGTTCATTTTTGTCGTTCCTAATTTATTACAAAATATATTTATTGATTTAAAGTATTTGTGTCACATTTTTCTGGCCTTGGATACAGTAAATCACCAGGTTAATGTAGACATACTATATCTACGTATCAATCACTGACCTTGAATATGCTTTCCTCGTCGTACAGCAACGAAAATATTTTTTTTGTTTCAGTATTCCAATTGTGATTAAAAAACTCTGTGCAATAAGGCAAACAAATTAAAAGTAATAAAGCTTTTAAAAAGCAATGAGACATTTTTTATTTATTATACATTTTTTTTGCAGAATATGTTAAAATTATGACAACGAATAAACGAGACTCTATACTAAGCATATTCATTGTGACATGGGTATATAACATACAACATAAGTACTATTCGATAACACATCACAAATAACTTGACTTCAAAGTTGAGTACTGTTTAGAAATTTTTAATAGAATTTTCCATTTTATTACTTAATGCCTTCACCATTTGATCTTCAAACTCTATCTATTTACTAATACCTCTACTTTGAAATATTATAATATATTTTTCATAATTTTTTAGCTTAAAAGAAATGACATATTTTCTCAGATTGTTTATATTTCATAGTTTTATATCGTTATGCAAACGTACACACATGCAAACGTACACACGCATACGCCCTTACACACGAACGTGCACGCGCACGCGCACTCGCACGGGCACGTGCACACGCACACTCACACGCGCACGTGCACACGCACACGCACACACATACACACACTTATTTTATTTTTTAAAAATAAAAACAAGGTAGTCAACAAATAGTTTTATTAAGACCTATTGATTTGAATAAAATTGACCTATTAAAGATTGACAAATAGAAATGTAAAAAATGAATAAAAATATTTGAAGATTTGCGTATTTTACATATTTTTATGAGCTGCGTTAATTAATATAGTATGGCCAATCCATCCCTGGTAAACCATTCTAATATTTATATCGATCGTTTGCATTTTAAGTACCAGTTCAGCAAAGCCAGTACAACATTACCAATTTGGAATAAATTACTTAATTACATTAAATGTTTCAACATTGATCCGTTGAAAGAAAATGCCTTTCTCCTGCAAAATTACTAAGAGCTGAATCAGCATATATGATGTGCCACAAAATATTCTTCCGTTTTTATGATGATCGAATGGATGAGTCTCTTAATTTAAAAATTTCGTTGCTCGTTTTATAGCCATCTGCCTGCTAAACGCATATTATTAGAGCGTTAGAGATTTGGGACCAAGACCACAGATTTCTGTCTGAAAGTATTAAATAATAATTGTGATGTAATCATTCTGATTGAAACATGGTTGAATCACTATATTTATGACTTCGAGCTTTTCGTCGAACAGTACCAGGTATTTTGTTGTGATAGGGTTAATGCTAATTAAGATATTTAATGGTGGTGGAACCACGAACCCTTATTGCTATTCTGAAGAAATATGAAACTATTCGGAAAAGTAGGTGGGAGAGTGATATAGAAGATATTTAGGTTTCTATCAAACTCCTCACTAACACAGAACCAAAAGTTATTAACGTTTGTGCAATTTATATTGCTCCACCCCCGAAATTGCTTGAGAGTTTCCTTTCAAGTTCAGATAACGCTTGCATTACCAATCCAAATTCATATATTTTAATATTTGGGGATTTTAACGCCGCTAAAATAGATCGGCGCAAATAAAATAATTGCACCTTGCCAAGAAGTAAAAAATGTTCATACTTTACTAAGTTATTACTAGATCACGTTAATTAAAATAACTTTACACAATATAACTATATGGATAATGCAAACAATTTCATTCTTGATCTGGTCTTGAGTAATATTAACTCAATATCTGTCTGCCGTTCCGAACGACCCCATAGTAAATTAGATTATTATCATCCGGCTTTGGACATTTCAATCCGTTACGAAGTGAAGCATTTATTGGGGAACTGCATTAGATCAACGTATAAGTTCCAAAAAGCCGACTATACTAAAATTAATAAAAATTTAAATATAGTGGATTGGAATTAAATTTTAGATCTGAGTAATAATCACAATATTGACAATGCATTAAATAAATTTTACGGAGTACTCTTTAATTGTACATCTGACTATGTTCCTAAAAAAATACAAAATCAATAAAATGTCCATCCTGGTATTCATTAAGTCTAAAAAACTTATAGCAAAAAAGGATCAATTTCATAAAAAATACGGTAATCCAATGGATAAGTTAACCTTCAACATGTTAAGACATCGCTCTAAACAATACAAAAAACATTGCTATAAATCTATTTATGTAATATTGAGAATAAAATCATATATAACTTAAAATTCTTCTGGTCATATGCAAAATCCAAACGTTAAAAATTCTAGCAGTTCACAATTAAATGAAACTACGTGATGCAGTCTTATTTCTACTTTCTTTAAGTTCTTTACCACGACCTAGGTTTCGTTGTATTACAACTTCAGGTGGGCTAATAGCAAAGATAGCTATATCTAGATAGATAGATCTTTGTTAATAGCCCACTTGAAGATGTTGAAATACAACGAAACCTAGGTCGTGGTAAAGAACTTAAAGAAAATAGAAATAATACTACATCACGTAGTTTATTTAATTGTCAATAATGAATTTCTACAAAATTAACGCCAAATATATCCAATATTCAAAATTCCGAATATTGAATATATTTGGATTTAATTTTGTAGAAATTTATTATTCATATTCATATAGGTTTGTAGAAATTCAACATTCTATCAGTATTCCATACGAGTTGAGCAACATGGAACAAACTTCTTTGACGGGTCTTTCCATTGCTAAACTTTTGGCCGATTTTTTTAGTTCTGTTTACAGCAAGAGCGCAGATGACAACGTCAATAAATGTAAAATGGCCGAAATCCTTTCAGATAACACGATAGGTAAAATTAGCTTATCACGGAGAAAGTCTTTTAAAGCCCTTCTAAATTTGGAAGTATAGAAAGGACCCGGTCCAGACCAAATACCTGGCATCTTTATAAAGAATTGTGTCCATACACTTGCAACTCCGCCTAATTGCATATATACTTTATCATTGCGGCCAAGTAACTTTCCAAAATGCTGGAAAATAGCTAACGTAACGCCTATTCACAAAGCAGGTAACTTAAACAACGTAGTTAATTATCGTCCTATATCAGTTCTACCTATTTTTGGTATAGTTTTCGAGTGTTTTATTTATGAAAATATTTATTACCATATTAAACAACATATCCCCAACCAGAATGGCTTCTTACTAAAAAAATCTACATCGGCAAATATGGTTGAATACGTAACGGATATTGCAAATGCTTTAGATAAACGCAAGCAAGTTGACACAATCTACACTGGTCACAAGTACGAAAATGGAGTAAGGCTAAGGGGTTTTGATAAAGTAAACCACGCTATTTTAGTAACTATGACAGGCAACTTCCGCTTGTAACAAAGTGATATTTAATTTATTGTTATGCTTACATTTACAATGTAATCAATAATATCCATTATTGATCATTTATTGAAATTAATTGAAATGTAAGAAACATTCGGAATAATATTATATGATATAATCATGCTGTGCCTACTGATTTTAGTGTTGCACAAGAAAATTATACATATGTCTGTGTATATATACATATATATATATATATATATATATATATATATATATATATATATATGTGTATATATATATTTACAAATATAATAATGTACATTTCTAGCTAATGTACATTTCTAATTAAAACCTGGTCTATAATCACATCATTATTTTTATTGTAAACTTTAATTTAAAATCAAAGTCAACAAACATAACATAATATTTACCAGCATTCATACACAGATATAAGTTTTTTATGAGACATTTATGTTTGATTGGTAGTCGTAATAAAACCAATCAAATGCTAGTAATTAAACTGTATCACTTTGAAATATTATATTTGAGAGTTAAACTTATCAATTTGATACAATTTCTTTGTCGAATTATGGCTTGCACAACATTATGATATACTCCTCTTCCTTGATACCTTTTGTGTTATCATACTACTTTTTTAGTTAGTAAATATATTAGTATTTAATTTTTTTTTTTAAATATTTTTTGTACCGAATCCCTATCTTTGGAAAATTAACAAAAATTTGCTTCTAAATAAGTGTGTGGTTAAAATATTGACAAAATTAGTAACAACCATAATTTTCATGTATATGTATAGTTACAAAGTTAACGTTGTAAAGATGAAAAAAAATTAATTTAGTATCTCAACTCACTTAATAATAGAATGAAAATATTTTTAAATTCTGTTTTATTTTATCGTATTTTGAATAAAACTGATGTATGGGATCAAATCTACTCCTATGTTGATCTAAAAAGTGTTACAGAAATATTTCATTAACGTTTTATCGAAATGTCCCAAGAAACGTAGTTGTTTACTTTTCTATATCTGTATCTAATACTATTCCAGTCAATTAACTAATGATTCAGATATATTAAGTGTAATTCACAATTGCGGATACAATTCAGATTGATACCATTTTTTGTCATGTCTTTAAGAGCGGATTAAAACATTGAGTTTTGTCGATTTTTTTCATACATTAATTAATGATTTTTGTAGTTAGCCTAAGTGTATGAGGAGTTATTAGGTAATAATGAAACAAAGTTATTTGATGAGTTTTCTGATAAAGTCAGCAATCGGTGTGATATTTTGGTAATCAATGTATTTGTTTGGTGTCCATACTAATTGGCGTACCAAGACTTTTCAGTTTTAAACTATTGTTGTAACTTGTATTTATCTCGAGTTAAAATAAAAAGCGCATTATGCATACAAGCATGATGGGAAACTAAGAAGATTTTTCTGTGGCGACCATAGGTTTTATCCTGATATTTTTAAGATGGATTAATTAACAAAATAGTAATCCACCACATATGTCAAATCAGGTCCAAACATTAAATAGTGCACTCAATTTTCGTACTAGCGATGTAAACTATTAAAATATATTATTGTCGACCTCCAGCCCTAATCACCAGTCTAAATTAGATGTGTTTCATCACGTTGACTCAATCTACTTCTGTGTTATAAATATGAATTTACATTTAATAAAACGCGAAATGAATAACATAATGAATAAAACCGCTAACGGGTCTGGAAATGGATGCACAAGTATAAGAAGGCCACGTATGCTTAGAATATATCACCTCCTCGTTTTAAGCGCCGATTAAAAGGTAAAAACGGCGGAAGTATTGAAAAAAACCTTTCAAACGTGAGTAGAACTGACACTATGAGAGTTCCGTGCACAATTAAACGTTTATAAATATTCAAGGGATCGTAGTGTTCCTATTAAAATATTTACAAATATAAATTTTTTGGAAAGTAAATATATTATCTGTTATATATAACCTTGACAGGCGTTAAAAGCACATTTAAACAAATTTAGGACCTAGTATATTTATTATAATTTTTCTAAAACTATTACTTGGGTTCCTAAAAACCTCATCATATTTTTAAATTTTATTTCAATTTCTTTCGAAAATCAATATCAGTGTGAACATATTCTTTTACGGATTTTTCTGCATATCTCTAAAGTTATAGTTTGTAAAATTATGAAAAAATATTTTAGAGGTCCTTATTATAAATCCGTTGAGTCATTCATACACCGCGTTATGTGGGGAAAAAAATATCTTGTGTTTAGATTTACAAATCTGCACATCAATATTTTTGAGTGTCAGCTCTTGAAATAGGTGCGGGTTAATAGTTTTATCTGCAAGGCGACACTGCATGAAGGCCAGTAAATGATCATTTAGTGAGTATAAGAATTTCAGACATTTTAAAATGACGCCATCTTAAGGGAAAAAAAGAAAAGAGAATGTAGTCACTGACATGACCGCATGACACTGCTCCTCAATTCGGTTTTTCCTTGTGAAATGTTCCAACAATAATCAGTAATACCTAATTCTTATTAACAAACAAATAAAACTACCTTATCTAGTATTATTTCTACTTTATTTAAATTCTTAAACTCGACCCAGGTTTCGTTGTATTATAAAATTTTCAGGTGGAAATTTGAAGAGATTAACTTGTAGAAATTTCTAACAACATTTAAATATTATACAAAACAATAGCTGAAGTGGGGTTTGAGCGGGTTTTCCCACTTTTTACATTAGTGAGTTTATGATATTTTTGATCGTTACACAATGTACAAATATTTTAGTAAAGTTAATGAATTAAATGTATGCTATTCTATGACGATATAGAAAGGCAAATTATTCAGATGTGGGTAATATATTAAATGGAAGTTATTTTGTAGTATGGTAGGGTTGATACAATTTGAAGTGAAAGGGAGTATAAATGTCGTCTAACTTTATAGAACAGCATCAATTTAATTCCTTACCCTCATTAAAATACTTGTACATTGAATAAGTTTCTAAAAAATGATATAAACCACACTACCACCCTATCATAAACCCACTAAATATTAAATTAAGTGAATGAAAATTATTAGGCTTTAGTTGAATTGCATTTATATAATGAAACAATTACTTTGTGTGAATAAATTATAGCAAAATGGAGATTAAGGATATTCCTCAAAACGTTATAAATATCATTCCTGTGAATCCGATAAGCTATGCGATTTAGTTAAATGCCCATTTGGTGAAGCCGTCGAATCCGATTAACGGTAAACTTATAACTAATAAACTTGAGGGCAGAGCATTGACATTTATTAGTACTCGAAATAGCAATCCGACATGGTCGGAAGTGAAGCAAATGTTGATTGATAATTTTAATGACAACCGTAATGAAGATTATCCAGTACAAGAAATAATGTGTTTAAAATTACGCAAATTTGGACGTTAATACAATTTGCAGAAAGAGTCAAAGACATTAGAAATTTATTAAAAGCAAAAGAAAAATATTAAAATAAATATTTTTCACGGGTTAACATTAAAAACTTTTATAAATTGTTTAGAAGGGGTTACAGGGCCAGCAGTGAGGCTACAAAAATCTGAAACGCTCGAACAAGCACTTTCAATGGTAATTGAAAAGGAGAATTTCACTCTAATAAACAAGACCTCACAACAAAACTTCCATTCATTTAATAAGCCTCAAAATAATTTTAATCCAAAGTACTTTAGTAATTATAATAATACTTTTAACTTATTTTTTTATCTTTGTGATCAATCGTTTATCCAGCCATTTAATAGACCAACTTTTAATAATAACTAACATAAGAACGTTTAATGTTAATAGGTCTTCTAGTTGTGATAATTCTGGTCGTTTAATAGGCCGCAAAATAACAATAATTGATAACGTAGGTCTGGCCCTTCGTACTGGCCCTCGCCTCGACAAACAAATTTTAAAATACAACTGAATAAGAGAGAGTGCTTAAGGAAAGAAGTAGCGTGTATAGTATAATGTAAAATAGTATACATACCCGTAATGGAAAGAAATAAACAAATTATTTTGAAAATTATGACTTATTTAAATAATTTAACGTAATGTACAATGACTTATTTAATCAAAATGGTCCACAATTCATAAAATGTATGGTAAATGTCACTGATAAGGAGGAACAAATGAATATAGTAAAAATTATCATCAAAAATTATCAGGGATAAAATACTCACAGCGATATAGGGGAGATTGTTGGCAACTTAGAATAAACTATTATTGGTCCAGTATGTAGGAAACTGTAAAAATATCCATAAATAATTGCAATAGGTATAAAAAGACCAAATATAACAGACCACTAATAATTCCACTTATGATTACCGCATTTATAATATATAGATAGACCCACTAACGATTCCACTTATGATTACCGAAACGATTGTAAAACCCTTACAATGAATTCATATCGACACGTTTCAAATAGAATGACAGGCATTCTTAACAATAATGGATGCATTTACAAAATTAGCTCAGGCTGTAAGAATTACAGCAAAAACCTCGACACAGGTTGCAAACGCCTTTATTAAATATTTTTCAGTGTATAGAATTCCAATGGAAATCACAACCGACGGGGGCCCAAAGTTCGACAATGAAATAATTAAAGACCATTGCAGTGCTCATGAAATCGCCGTAGATTTTACCACACCTAATAACCCAAATTCTAATGGTCTCGTAGAAAGATTTCATTCTACCCTATTGGAGTTGTGGTGTATTCTTAAACAAGACCACAAAGGTAACATTAAAACATTAATGTGCTATGCAATAATTTCATATAATAGTACTATACATAGCTCAACTGATAAAACACCTTTGGCACTTTTACTAGGATTTACCCAATCTAGGGACCCATTTAATTTTTACCATGAAAAATTATTCTACCGAGATTACATTGAAGAATACATGAATCGCATAAAACTGTTATACAAAAAAATAGGTGAACCTATGAGAATACGTAACGAGACTACAATTAATACACGAAACGAAAACCCAAAACATACTCATTTCGAAAAAGGACAATTGATATACCAAAACATAGGTTATCTCTACAAATAAAAATAAAGCGACTTGTAAATTTGAAGGACATTTTGAAAATTTACAAATAAATGACGATAATACTCTGGTAATAAATAAGCTCAATAAGCGTATACAAGTTCACTGAAAAAATGTAAGACGACCCTTAAATAATCTTAAAGAGGGTTCATTGCAGTTGTAAGCGTAATTAAGATCAACGACAACTCAGGGATGTACCCGCAAATCTTAGGCAGAGCAATGAACCAAGTTGACTAGTGGACTTTTAATCGAAGTTTTAATTTAATCGGTATTAAGTTAGAATTTAGAAATAATATAGATATTTATATGAAGTTGTGTGATATTCTAAAAAGTCAAACATAGTACTACGATAAAAATCATATTTACTACTACCAGGTAGACTACCTAATAATTAAGATGGGAGATAAATTTAACCAAGTAGCACCTACTAAGCGAACAAAAAGAGGCTTAATAAATTCAATTGGATCAGTAATTAAGTCGGTGATGGGCGATCTAGATGCATCAGATTCAGAACATTATGATAAAATAATTGACTAACTTAAATTTAATCAAAAACGTAATAAACAAATTATAAAAAACAAATTACCCTAATGACAGGTGCTTTAGATAAGTTCCAGAATGTAACAATTTTGAGTGTTTTACATTCAAAATGAAGAAATGATATTGGCGTCACAAATTATGCAAATAGAACAAACAGTAAATACTATTTATAGTAGCCTTGAAGACAGATGGGCTATCCAATTTACCAATACTTTTTTTTCAATTAACAACAGTTTTTAGAGCTATATGTCGAATATTTTTTGAGCTTGAGAATTCCACAACTTTTTTCAAGACTGACCAGATGCATCCCTCAATTGTTAATCCAATAGATCTTGCTAACGCATTGCAGAATATAATATTATTCAAATATTTATGAATCCCATATGAATTAAGCGTAATTAAATAACAAGAAAGTTATGGAATTTACACTTAAAAATATCTACATTAAATATTTTGTGGATCAGCGTAATCAGTACTTCCTTTTATTTATGTATTAGCTGTAAGCGTGAGAAATAAAAATGGATAAAATATATTTTAAATACCTTAGTATCTATGAAATCTTAACATGGTTTTTATTAAAAAATATACCTTGGCTCTCATACGTTTGTGAGCAAACTGTTAATTAGGTAAATAGTTTAAATCCATTTATATTTTAACCTCCTTTTAGGAGGTTAGGACATAAATGGACTAAAATAGTCTTATTTTTTACATTTAATAACCAAATTTGTATCCATACAAAATCTGTCAAAAATAATAAAGTTCGGTAGTCTAGTAAGTGGGATTAAAAAGCATTAATTGAATATTAGTATACATAGACGTTTTTGAGCTTAATCTAAGAAGTTTAATAATGTGCTGCATACGTAATCGGATTATAATCCGATTACGTATGCACAACAATATGGACAATAATCATTTTAATCAAATAATTACTTCTAAGAAAAAGAAAATAGTCATGAAAGGGAAAGTCAGAACTTTACTTAAGCTGATTACGCAATATATACTAATGAAGAAATTAACACCATAGAGCAAACTGCTAAGTTTATATAAATAAAACTTTTAATGCAGTTCGTATTAATGACACCATTTTCAAATATTTTGTTTCAAATATCAGTTCATATTAATGAAACCATTGTTACATATTTTGTAGACGAAGTCGTGTGAACGAATAACTCTCGGCATAGTCTAATATTACAAAATATTACTGCATTAAATCTCATATAACTATAGTGAATTGCAGGCATAATGACCCTTGAAGGAGTTCTGACTAACATAACTATTATATTGATTTCCATAATAAATTAGATACAAAAAATATTTTTTTTATTCTTTGTAATTCGGTTCCAAAGAAAATAGTAATAATGGAATTACAAAATTCTCTAAAGAAATGTCTTAAAGTTTTACTTATGTTATAATCATTACTCGGGGCCAAACATGACAGTTTTATCACACTCAACAAATATGAGTGCTACTTTAAAGACAGGTTTGTACTTGATATTCCTCTTATACCACTATGAAAAATTATTTTTTGAATGACTTTTTTTAACCGCGACTCTTATGCAAGAATGTTTGAACTCATAACTGAAATTGAGATAATGATGAGTTTCACTAACAGACAAAAATATGTATTATATTGAAGAAACGAAGTTTATTTTTGACTTTTACATGATTTATATTCATTGGCCAAAAGTGCGCCGTTTTCCGTTTTCTGATTTTACAACATATCCGCTATATGAAAAAACTGTTAAGCGCGAATGAAATTCGCACTTAGAGGGTTCTGTACACATATAGGCACCTATAAACATTTGAAGGCACATAATATTCCAATTACATTCGGTGTAAATATTAATTTTTAATATTGCAATTATAGCCTATGCCTACCATATCTTTCACTGTCGTAAAACATTGGGCATTTTTAAAAATATAACAGCAAATGAATGATTTTCAGATGTTTTTCTTTACTTCTGCTGTAAGTCCTTGCTTCTTGCCCAATTTCACGATTCTAGCCCCAGAGTTTTGGACTTATTTGATTGTCAAAATATGTGACGTAAATAGCCATATTTTTATTGTGCTTGATTATGTTAACTTAGAAGCTTGGTTTTTTTATAACATCAAAGATTTGTAAATTTTGGTAAATGATATTAATTTCAGTTTGATAGCTTCGCGCTTTCCGAGAAAAAGGATCTTGTCAAACCACAGATGGGCAACGAAGTAAACCTATAAGGTTCTTTTTTTTCCTTTTGAGGTACGGAAACCTGAAAATTATCATATTTCCGCATGTATTATGTTGAATTCAGAAACATTAATTTTTATTATGTTAGCCTGTTTTATAAGAATACAATTTTCTCAACTCAACAACGAATTATTATTTTTTGTAAATACGGAGTACATCAAAAGAAAGATTACTCCCAATTTTATAAAAGTGAAAAAAATTACCTTGGCCTAGATTGGATTCTGTAACAATTTTTGAATTCACATGTGATGGATATATTTCTAGGACATTCCTTACTTTACTTTCTACTGGGTGGGGTAAAGGTGACCTTCGAGATATACAAATTTGTAAGATTTGTAATAATGAGTGAATTAGATGGACTTGAACCATTTATAATTTTATCGCTTGGAACTATAATTATGTTATGTTCTAATTTATGGATCGAAAAAAGATTAGTCAATGGAGATTTAATTTATGTTGAAGATATAACTTATGAAGAAAATCATAGCCCCCTAATCAAACGCCACGGGTGAAAATAGTTTGATTTCAAAATTACTCTCATTCAACTTATGAAGATAGTTGTTGTGTTCCAATACTACCCATAACCCATAACATATTATATTCGACATCATGCAAATAATGAAACTATTACCCAAAATGAAAGCTTATTTTTTATATGCTTGGTATTATAATGATATCAATCATAAAACTATTAACCGGTAAGCTTCATTAATGATTATATAATTGCTCTTTATTGCATCGGTACTCTTTCAGACGCATTTGGTTCAAATTTTAAAGAAAATGCCTTTCTCCTGGAACAATAGTTATTAAGAACAGAATCGGCACACTTGAAATGCCACTCAATAGGTTGCTTTGGAAAACTTTACAACATGGAGTGTTTCTATCCCAGATGTCGTTTTTTTCTTTCGCAAAAAAAAATGACGAATTGGATAAAAATGTATATATAATCTATATATACATAAAATTGAGGAGAGCATTAATTTAAGAATGATCTTGCCATATTTACTGAAATAGAAAAAAAAACTTTTCATTATTAGAAAATGTCAACCTGTATGTGCCATTGTTTAAGCTTTTTATAGGTTACACATTTACACGTTTTTCGTATTTTATGGAATCAGTAGGCATAAAGCTGATATAATCGATTTACCGTGACTTGCTTCAAGCAAAAGGTAGAGAACTTTTTTGACTTTTAATCTATTAGCTTCTCGTTAGAGAGTTCATTCCAGCCGTATTGCTGCAATAATAATATTAAGAATAGCAATCTACATAAATTATTTTGCACAACTAGGCTGTTTCCAAAAGTTTCCACAGAAATGTTTTCAAAACTACATTATTTTTCAGCTGCCTTATATATACATATCATGCAGATCTTTATCAAGAGACAGAAGTAACCATTTCATATTTGAATTGGTTCATGCAATCAAAGGTCGGTTGAAAATAGGTGAGTTTTTTACGCATTAAATTATGAATAGCTTGCCAAAACAGAAACTGAAACAAAAACCTGATAATTTTAAAACCGATGATAGGAAATATTTCAGATCACGTAAGGGTCTTATTTGTAGTGTGGATAATTGTTAAAGCTTTAAAAATGATAATCAATTCAAAATCGAAAAAATGTTGGAGAAATAATTTACGTAATGAATATGTAATAAAAGTAATAAAATGATAGTCAGCCATTCGTGAAAAATCAATAATGTTATAAATTAATTGTTTTAAGTTCAGATGTATCTCTCCTCAGTAAGAAAAATAGGTCAATATCAATGGATCTGAAAGAGTGCCGATACCAGAACGAGAAAATGTCAGCAATTATATAATCATTAGTGAAGCTTACCGGTTAATAGTTTAATGATTGATATCTATATGATCTATATGATGCCTAGTATATGAAAAATACGCTCTAATTTTGGGTAATCGATTCAGAGGTATCTTATTTGCACGGTGTTGAATACAATCGTACACAAAATTATAGTTCAGAAATTTTAACAAATATAAAGTTAAATGTAATGTAAATTGTTTCCTGGAATGATTAGTATTACCGTTTTTCCGAAATTTAGTTATGGGTGGTATTGGAACACAACCACTCTCTTCATAAGTTGAATGAAAATAATTTTGAAATAGAACCATTTTCAATCGTGGCGGTTGATTAGGGGGCTATGATTTTCTTCATAAATTTTATCTTCAACATAAATCAAAGCTCCATTGACTTTTTTTTTTCGATCCTTAAATTAGAACGTAACATAATTTTAGTTCCAAGCGATATAATTATAAATGGTTCAAATCCACCTAATTTGTCTGAACTTGCTGATTTTGCTTTATAACTTTAGAAAACTCATTATAAGAAATTTTACAAATTTGTGCATCTCGAAGGCCACCTTTACTCCACCCAGTAGAAAGTCAAGTAGGGAATGTTCTACAAATACATTCATCATACGTCAATTCAAAAATTGGTACAGAATCCAATCTAGGCGAAGGTTAAACACGAAAACCATCACTTTCTTCTCGAACGTTCAATACACTATTTACTGCCTTTCCATTATATTCGAAGGTCACCGTTGGGACTCCAGATTTAATAACATTATCATACAATATATTTCGGTAATCCTCTTCCCTATCTTAATTAAATTAAATATGTTGTTTTTCTGGACTTAATACATTTTTTGAGAAATGAACATTGTTAATTATTTTCATCAATATACCAAGAATTATAATCGTTAAGGTATTTCAACGGAGCCTCAACATTAATGTGATTTACAATAAAATGTGTATACTCTTCACCATATTTTTTTCTAATAAAAATATATTTTGAAATAGTATCGACAGAATGAGATAAAGTGGTAGTAAAATCTATAATGTCTTGATAAAAATTGATGACTTGCCGACTATATCCAAACTGACCACCTTTCGGGCGATATACTGCAATAGCCGGGTGAACTTGAGCGTTTAATTGTTCTTCAAGAAATTTAATTTTTTCAAAACGACGATAACATAAATTGCAAAGTGTCAATTCCATTTTCTTTTGGACAGTTTCAAAATTAGCGGTATATTTAAAAAAATAAGCATTTTCTCGATAAGAATACAATTTGGCATCTCGAGTTCTTTTCTAACGTTCTCTCGCGTCGGATAACTGTCGCGATCTTTACGACCAATTAAAATACGTCTTCGTGACATTTCACTGTGACAATAACAAATATAAAATTATTTTAGACGATTAAAAAGTTTCTTGAGCGAAAATAAATTTAATTTATCCATACAATTTGTTTTCAAAAAAAAAAAATGAACGTTGATTTTTTTAAATATACATCGATTCAGTTTCATATAACAATCACATTATTGTAGGTATGAATGAAAAATCTGCAAAGTAGAAGTTGGTAAAAAAATAATGCCGACACAATTTGTATCAATTGACATGAAACCGAAATGAATTGAAAAGTTAAAGTTTATTACTATAACTTATAACTTTTAACTTCATCCCATTAAAAATGAAGTAAAAAATATTAACCTGACTTCCGATTGTAATATACACTTCTAATATAAAAATAGGTACTTGCCTATTTAAGTGCATACACAATTTTGTGATTCAACATTCTATATCTTTTTTATTCGATTTAAGTGGCTTATTTAACCTTCACGAATAACTATCCATTCATTTATCATTTGAAAACATCTACGTATCACGTTTCGATTTTGTTGGTAAACATTCGTTCTAGGAACATTACACATCTGCATGCCCTGTTAATTCCATAATTGTCTATTAGATAGCGCTAGTAATAATCTAGTTAATCAAAAACATTAACACGTCACGTATTAATTTTATTATTAAACCTTCTAGAAATATGGCACAACGGCATGCATTTTTATTAATTCCGTAATTTTCTAACAGATGGCGCTATAACCCATGTGCTAGTATTACGTGTCACTGTTTCGTATTTTTTTAAATTTATTAAAATGTTTAAATACAAATATAACAATAAATAACAAATCTAGACATGAATTTACATTATTTAGTGTAGTGGCTTTCCATCATCGCTACTGGCTCTGCATAGGCAGCAGACAGCGTACACTTCTTAATGAGATGTATGTCAATATAATTTTCAGAGTTCGTGGCCAAATGGCTTAAAAGAACCCTTATAATTTGGTAATGTCCATCTGTCCATCTATCTGTTCGTATGTCACAGCCATTTTACTCTGATACTATTGGGATTATAAAGATGAAATTTAGATACCTTCTATGAACCGTTATATAATGAAATAATGGAATGGCCAAAAAATAGATATTTTAGCGATGGCTCTCCATACATGTAACTGAGAAACAAAAAAAACCATTATATCTAGGCGTGTGGGGTATCGTTAAATAAGTCTTCAAAAAATATGTAGAGGTTATAAAATAATTTTTTATTTAAATAAATAGTTGATGAGGTATGAGCATCTAAATTATTAAACAGTGTGTCACTCCCTTCTAACTTTTCAAGTAAAGTATGTGAAATTCTGAAAACAATTAATTAGTAGAACCTAAAAGAAACTTTTAAAGAAAATTGCTTTCAATAGGACATGGTGTGTTGTTTTTGTGATTTGAGATATTTTCGATATCAACCCACAGCGATAACTTTTTCAAAGTACATTTGAGAAATAAAAACTTAGAAGTTTAATATTGTTTGGTGCTATGAAAACTTTTATGCGTGAGTACGCCTCACACTCGGCCGGTTTTATTTATTATAGGCCCAAGATTATTTTTTCCACTGTTACTTAATTGCAATTATTTCTTCGTTTTGGATTAACTGATAATCATTTACTTATATTAAAATTTCTATTATATTTGTATGGCATTTCCCTCATGAGATAATAAATATTTTTATAACAAAATACATTCGCTTCTAAGGGCTTCATTTAAATAACTAGAAAAATCATCAAAAGCAGATGACAAAAAATCCATATAATTTGAAACATCTCATTTTTCACGTGATTTTAAGCCAACAAAAAATTCGACTCAGTCACAAGTGCTTAAGTAACATTCAATCTTTTGACTTAGTGCCAACTATATCAAACAATTGAATAGTACTTCTGTCTAAGGTAAATGGGAAATAGCGCCTTTTTAAAAATCTGTGGCAGAAGTACCATTTAATGCATTTACTGTGCATATTAACTGGACTACGGTGCAAACGTCATTCTAGGGGTGGAAAAGTTTTATGTTTTCATTACAATATAACATTTTGTAAATTATAACGTGGAAATATTTCTAACTTCTCATTCTACATGGAATTATGCTATAAATGATTGTACAAGCGTATTTCGTTTAAATGTTCCTAATTTCATGTCTTCTTCTCTAACCTACATTGCTAAAATTGCCAAAGTAGTTTTTAATAATAAATGTAAATATTTTTAAAATCTATTAAAAATTATATTACAAATACTTTATTTATGTTGACCATTAAACGAGGTGCTCTTATCGTAAAAAAATGGAATATGCAGAGAAAGGAATTATCGTATAGGAAGTAATACTTTTGATGAACATGTTTGGTATTTTGGTCTGTGTTTTTGATCAGATATGACGTAAAAACTAATGACGAAATTCAGAAGGAATTTTTATTTTTGAGACACCTGAATTAACCTAAAATAAAATTTGATTTAATTTAATCAAAATCGGATCACTCAATAAGAATATATGCTAATTATTTTCAAAAATTGATTCATATTGCGTTAATACACCGCAATAACAAGTGTATAGCGATTCTACGCGTGGTAATAACTCAAATATATAGCGTTCATCTGTACGTCATTTGCTGACGATACATGATTGTTCTATGTAATTATCCCCCCGAACATAAATCGACCAACTGGGCATTGTAAAAAGTGAAATGTGGAGTAGTGCGGGCAAGGTAGGTGCTTGAATGGGAAACAACGTGAGCTAGAGGGCAAACATTATTGCCGGCGAGGTAGGTGCTTGAACGGGAAACAACGTGAGCTAGAGAGCAAACATCATTGCCGGAGAAGTAGGTGCTTGAATGGGAAACAAAGTGAGCTAGAGGGCAAATATCATTGCCGGCGAGGTAGGTGCTTGAATGGGAAACAACGTGAGCTAGAGGGCAAACATCATTGCAGGCGAGGTAGTTGCTTGAATGGAAAACAACGCGAGTTAGAGGGCAAACATCATTGCCGGCGAGGTAGTTGCTTCAATGGGAAACAACGTGAGCTAGAGGGCAAACATCATCAGCATGTAACATGTTGAATGTTCTTGTTATAAGTTTCCTTTTTTTTTCTTAGTTTATTGAAAAGTTCAATACATTGTCAATATTTACAATTTTATTATTTCCGTAGGTTTAGTATTAGCTTGTATATTTATTATTACGTACTTTCTAGTTTAGGCATATAATATAAATTTAAATTTAGCATATCCGTATGCTGAATGTATTTAAGAAAGAAATATTTAGGGGTATATAAACAAATAATAAGATTAAAAATATTGTTTTTGGAATATCTGTTGTTTTGCCTGTTTATTTTTTCGTACATCATTTAAAAACGGTAAAAAATATTTAAATTAAGTTTATACCGTTGGATTCTATTAAGTCTGTGGTAACATCAGAATATAATTTATCGAAATAGGCTAATTAAAAATAGTAATATTATTTTTCAGTAGAGAAATATTGACTTAAAAACAGTTTTTTTATCATTTTTAAATATCGTTAGGTATAATAATCTTACAATTAATTTACTAATATTTAAAAAAAAGTACGTATGTAGTCTATAACTTACCCTCATTTTATTATCTATAGCAAGTCGTAACTTTATAGGCAGTGACAATACATAATGAGCTTTAAAAACTATTGAATTAGATTAAAATAATTATATAAGTTCCTCTTAAAAGTCTTTTATATTTTCGATGTTTTGTTATCTGAACTTTTGTCTAGAGTTCTGAACAACCGAATTAATATTTATATAGCGCAATATTGAGTGATTAAGAAGGGTGTAATGGCAAAACCTAGTGTAATTCTGATACACAATTAAATGAAACTACGTGATGTAGTATTATTTCTACTTTCTTTAATTTCTTTACCACGACCTAGGTTTCGTTGTATTACAACATCTTCAGGTAGGATATTAGCAAAGATTAGCATTGTAGCATTTTTATAAAGATACTTTTTAAATTCGGTGGTAGACGCAAGTCCTCTTTCTAGGTCTCATACAGTTTATTAGGCAATAGCCAATTTTTATCTCATAAAATGAGATCCTTAATATGGTTATAATTTTTGCTAAAAATTAAGGATACTATATTCAATAAACGATGAATTTTACAGGTTACATGGTATGCCTAGGTTGGATTTGGTTGCAGGTTGCATTTTATGAATTTTATAAATAATTTTCTAGTCTGGAGTAAAAAGTTATTATTGTAATAAAAATTCCATTTACAATTCTCCTACGGATTAATTGCTCCAGCACATAAACATTAAAACGCCTATTAACGTCGCTGTCCGTGAAACAAAAGATGTCTATCTTGCTGGTACCACCAATAGTCTCTTATTCTCGTTTAAGCACTTCAATCATATGTGATATGTAATGGTATTTTCACAATACACATCTATTCTCAAAGCATTAAAATTGAATTAATTGCTTCTTTAATTACAAAAATCCAACTTAAGAAAGTAAAGTTCCTTATGTGTTTTAAACTACATTGTATTAAATTATTTATTTTCTAAATATATTCTAAAAAAATTTGTTTTTTAAATCCAAACTTTACGTTTTGAAAATCAAATGGTTACCCAACTATACTTTTTGGCACAATAACGGCAAATTCGGTAATCCATAAAACATGGCCTGCAAAATATATAGTGAAAGAACGAAAAAGTTGTTGTCGCGCAAGTTTAGAGATTACATAATCAATATAAAGGTTAGCGTAACCAATTGCTCGTTACATCTTCTGTATATTTATAAAGAATATTGAGTTAAAGTCTTCCAGATCAGTTAGAAATAAAAGAAAATTTTTGGACTGTTATGAATATCTAATTAGGACTAATTTTCAAAAATATGTTTGTAAGGATCTAGTAGCTTATAACATAGAAATATTACGCGCACCAATATTAGAGGGAGCTACATAAATAAAAGTGTTAAGAAAAAGGACACTTAATTGTACAATATAATAGGCATGAATACTCTATAAACCAAATAAAATTACGTCGGTATCCTATTTGCCCATAACAAAATTCAAAAATATTTACACCTAACCGAAGCTTCTATTACGATAGTACCATTTTTGAGAAAACGGAGAGTAACAAGGCTGCAATAAAAATAAATTGCCCTTATACTAACTGTACTAAAACCAAGAGAATTGTCATTTGAAAATATTAAGAGATATGTAGATTAATTACATGCTAAAGTTAATTAAAGCAAGTTCACAGTATTAAAAATTGTTCAGCGAAAATTTTTGTGTAGATGTGGAATTTTTTAGTAAGCGTGTGTGTGCGGACAGACGCGCACAAAAATTTTGGTCACGTTCTTTTCGTACGCTCTGATTGTTATGGGACTTTTAATGATTGCCGAGAATTTATACCGCATTGCATTTCAATACAGGTATCAATAAATTTAGAGATACCCTTTTCTAATAAATCTGAGATTTCTTTCAAGAATCTTTTTTTTATTTAAATGCCACATCTCTCTACTCAGCTATCGAGAATATCACATACTCTTTGCCTAATTCCATCAAGTTCATAAAAACAAATAATTAGTTCATTAAAGAGTAATTAATGTACCATTAATAGAGCACAGAACTTTGAACAATGGCTATAAGGGAAACATGTATCGTTCATAGAGCACAGAACTTAGAACAATGGCTGTCAGGGAAACAACTGGAACATAAATAAACAGATTCCATCGCACAGTTTGAGCGCTAAAACGTAGCACAAACATTTAGAGGGAAATGAATTTAGATCTAACCTGAAATTGTTTGCGGGAAATGTCGTATTCCACACATGACACATATTTTACCGGAAATAGTTTAATAAAACAAGGGTTTATGCACACCTACGGTTACTGGGAAAAAAATATTTTTGAAACGCCAAAAAATTTTAAAAGTTATCGCGGTATTCATCAACACTTGATGCTAATTAATCGTTTCAAGGCTGTGAAAGTTCCACGTAGATTAAGTTCTTTTCCATTGAGTCATTTATTACACGTACATAAAGAATGTGTTAATAATTGATATCGAACAAAATGGAATGTAAAAATATAAACTAATATATTAAAATGGACGCTAATCGATTTTTTCCTACCATTTCATTGTCTCGTCACACGTCTACTCGTAGTCACATATTAAACACGTTAAGATGGACAAGAAAATAAATATTATTGAAAATTCAGTTGGGACCATACTCGCTGCACAATCAATTTTAGGAATTAATAGAACTTCCGGTAGATATAACGGAAAATCCATGAAAGCAAAACTGAAAAAGATCTATAAATTGGCGCTTACTTTTTCCATTCTTATCTTATATTTCTGAAACATATCTAAACTTGTATCTTTAGTGCATTACAATACATTGATGTGGCCTGTTTTCTTTTTAAATTTTGTAATTGTATTCTTTTTACTTACATTCGATATCATCTGGCTTAAGGATATTTTCTCTGAGTGGCTCATTACTTTCGATGAACTTTCGGTGTATTACAGCGACAACTTTAAAAATCGGTGTATTGATAAATTTAAATTAACAACACGGATTGTGACCTTCTCTCTAATCTTTATTTTAATTTTAACAATTTTTTTACATCAAGTATTTTTATGGCATATCGATTGCATATTTTTGCTTGTTCATTTATCTACAATGGCAAATAGTCTGGAAATAATATTAATGTGCATTCTGAGAAAAATTCGCATAGAAATGTTAAAAACACTAAACTCCTATTTGAAACGTACCAGACAACAATCAGTACTGAATGTCATAAACATTATCGATATACCACTAGACAATTCGTTTAATGAAAATATTTATTTGGACACCACAAACGATCCAAAATGTTTAACCGTTCTACCCAATGTAATTATAATTCTTACAAAACGGTGCAGTAATTTGAACAAAATGTTCAACTTTCAGGTGAAACATGATATTTTCAAAATTCATTCTATATTTTTCTTTACTCTTATACATTTTGATTATTATACTTAAATGTTTTAGATGACGCAATATGTGGCTACCACCTTCTGTCTTTCTATACATGGAATTAAATGTGTCATAAATTTATCTAAGCAAGGGGTAAGTGCTATCTATGCATACTTATGTAATTGATTTATATCGGATTGATTGTTTATTGTATAGCGACTACTATATACCAGCGACTATAACCTTGTAAAACTAAGAAATAATCTGAAAAGTTTTAACATAAATTCTCAACACGAAAAAGTATCCACAAAAAACCTAATTTTGTATGTGACAACTTACTACCTTGTAATTTTCATTTCCTGTTATGAGAGTAATTTTTAAATAAAAGTGAAATGGTACTTTTTTCAATAAATTAGCTAAAAATAAGCAGAGTTGAATAGACGGAGGGATAGAGAGTAGGAAGAATAGGTGGGACGAGGGAGGAAGATGATAGAGAAGTAAACGAGTAGAGCGATAATTTTTTGATGCTCTCAAAATTTTGAAAATTTCGCACACTTGACAGTTCTTGCCTTTTTTGAAACACAAAAAGCAAAGACAAACAACTGGAAGTTTTATTTAAAACGTGATTCGCAACTTTTTGTTCCGCCGTTCTATTTGTACCTTCACATAAGTTTCCATGTAAGTAATGTGAGCGACAATTATAAAATATCACATTCTTCTTTCCATATACCATCATTCTGATTTTCATGTTAACATTACTTCGTTTTTTCATATTAAATGTGATAAATCCTTTTCAACATTCATCACACTTTTTTCACTATCACATTTTCGTCGCACATTTGTATTTCTGCTTTTCTCATGTACATTTTTATTTCTTATTACAATTTTTATGACCAATTTTATTAATTTATAAGAATGGTTTTAACTATGATACCTAATTATTTGCATTAAAAGACTAATGTACGAATACTTCCACATAATTTGGTGCTTTAATAAGAGTATACACTGATTTGATAAGAGTATGCATTCCCTTAGTCAAATACAGATATAGTTTTAGGTCGCTATATTACGATCAGTTCATATAATATCGTTACTCGAGGATAGGGATAAATAGACTCACGTACTTTTCCCTTAACCACATTGCTTACTTCCGTTTTACTCATTCTTTTGTAATAAATATTTTTAACCACTATTATATTTTGAACACACATATTTTTTAAAACATTCTAACTTAGGATATTTTTATAGTAAAAGACTTTTCAAATGTATATTACCTCAAGTGAAGAATGTAAAATGGTCGACTCAAACCTGAAATAAAGCCGAAAAACTTAAGCTTTGTGTGTGATGTCCATCATCAATTAGTTTCTGTGTGCATTTATCTATTAAACGACGAGGCATAAGTTCTCTATTTTTGGTGACGTGAAATGTAAAGCATTTATTTCAGTGTTTTTAATTATATATTTTTGTGTATTCATTCATTTACCCTTTCATTCACCCATTTAAATATAATAAAAAAAACTGCTTTTCCATTTAAACGTTTCTAAAAAAATATTTCGTTAAAGGATCTTTATGTGTGTGCATATATAAATACGAGCATGTACTATTGTATATGTAAATGTGTTATATTTCTTTTTTTTTACCCCAAGAAATACATCTGCACATGTACGAGTAAAGTTCATTATTTCAGCACTCGTCAATGAATAGAAGAAGAAATATTGACAATAACAAACTTAACATTAGCAGTCAAATCAGATGATAAAGACCCAAAGTAATTTATTATAAATGTTCATAGAGTCAATTGAAAAAGGCTATAAGCAAATACAGGAGCAACGCAGCTAGGGAAAATGAAAATTATGATGGTGCTAAGAAATGTTCATGGCGCAATATAAATTAGAAGAGAAAAGTTCAGGCAATTAACAAAATAAGTACTGCCCATGGCTATAAGTTACTGTGCAGAAGTATTTTCCGGAACAACGCAGCAACCCCTTGATACGAAAGTCAGAAACCTCCAAAGAACGCGTGTGAATCGATTTAAAGAAACCAGAGGCCTTGATAGCCACAGTCATTAGCGGAGGTCGATACAATGGTAGACTACTTAAAAAATAAATATTTAGGTATAGTGACAAACGCAAAAGATATTGGTTGAAAATTGGGGAGTAATCTTTGTGAAAAATGTCAACCGTTCCATAATTTTATTTAGTTATTAAAGAAAAAAAATAATTTCCCTAGGTCGTGGAAAAGTACATGTCATCAATATTATTTCTCGGAAGCTGCAACGCATAACAAATACCTGAGAAATTAAAATCTAAATTCTGTAATTATTTTCATATATCAGGTTGTTTCGAAGCTTTCAATTATTCGTTTTTCCTTTCGGAAAAAAGTTATGAAAATATAAATGAAATAGATATTATAATTTACCTCAAATAGTTTGTGGTGATTCATCAAAATTATAACACACGAAAAGTTGAAACTTTATCGTCCTTTTAAATTTATGCCACAAGTATTTAATGAGAACACGTTCCAAAATATATAGTGGACTCCAAATACGGCATGAAATAATTAGACTGTCTTTCTAATATGGGAAATATAATTTTCAATAATTAAGGCAACAAGTACAGCCATGAAATTGTCAGAATATAATCGACAATGATTGAAAATAAAAGGATATGTTAGGTAAAAGCTTCCTATGTACTTCAACAATTTAAAGCTATATTAACCATTTTTTGGAACATCAGGCCCTATACTCCTGACATAAGATTAATTAATTTTGTACGATAAATCGATCAATTAGTTTGTAATTATTTGACAAACTGACTGTGTGACTTATGACCACAAATAATTAAACATGGTTTTTCTTTAAACATAAACCATTTCATTAATAACTAATGGCATTTTTTTGTATTGAAGGAAATTTCTGTTTTATAGTATTTTAAATGCTTACTTCTTCTTGCAGATAAGTTATCAAGGTTGGATGACAAGCATTATACAGGACCTCACAATTTGTCTGATTATTTTCGGTGTAGTCTGCAGAATTTGCGAAAACTTGATACTTGAATTTCAGGAACTAGAAATAAACATCATCATGCTGAAACTGGTACGGAATATGAGTGAGTATAAAGATTTTCTATGAATTTTTTGTACTCAACTAAACAATATATATTATTGAATATCTCATACATTTCCGTCTGTGTCAACTACCACTTTAATTTTTCCTAAATCGTATATTTTAAGATATACTGAAGTACACATCGTCAAGAATATTAGGGTCTTTATTTTAAATATATTTTACAAAGAGACAAATTTCAACGCAAAGCTTTGATTAAATTTTTGCTCAAGATTTTTTGATCACGTAAAATAGATTTGTATCTGTCGACTTTATTGCAAATTTTTCATTTACATGAAAGTATAGAACTTTTTTTTATTCCCTTTTTTTCGATCTAACTTATTTTAAGTGAAAAGTTTTCTTTGTTTTTCCTTCACTCGCAGCCGAGCATAAATATAATTTTTGCGCTGAGTAGGTGTGAACCGAGAGATAACATAGATTATTTTTATTTCGAGAAATTTTATTCCTCCACCAAAATTATTATTTGAAAAAGAGAAAGTATACAAATGGAATAACGCTCAACGTTGTAATGGAGCAACAGATAGAATTGATTTTTTGAAGCGCTACATGTCTCAATCCTAAGGAGTAATATAATAATCTGGAAGTGCATTTGTGTCTAACTTTCTGCACAGAAATAGTTGACATATCGCGAAGTAAGGTAGATTTATTTTATCCCAGAACATCATACGTTAACGAATATCACAAATACAAAATTATGTTTATTTCTCCTTCTTCCATGTCACAAAATGGCAATAAATCGACGTAATTTTTTGAAACGCTACATACACAAAACAAAGGAATAAAATCACTTCCTCTGATCACTAACTGAGAAGTAAATATTTTTATCTTCTTTGTCATTTATATTAAAAAACAAAGAAAAGTAAGAATTATAATTTAATCTCCTTTAATCATTCTATATGACGCTACATGTTTTAATTTCTATTTCTTTCAAAGTAAGTAACTATAAACACGCGAGCGAAGCGGCGTTTTAAAGCTAGTCCAACTATAATTTAATTTAATTTAAATATGTTAATACCAACAATTGCAGTAAAATACGTGATAGGCGAAGCAACTACCGCATTTACGTTTTTATTTGAAATGCTTGCGTAACGTTACACTCGACAAATCGTAATATTGGATATTCATTTACATGTTCATTACATGTCATTAGATGGTAGATTCAAAGTGTAGGGGATGGCATTCTAAGACGGCGGTGAGGGCAAGACGGGGCAAGACGTCCTAACTCGTGAGATATTGCAACAATCAGGAGAGAGTAGAGTAGAGGCGTTTAGCGTCTCTCCCCGGTTGCCACCAGTCACTCTAGTCGCATTATAGGAAA
Source organism: Druceiella hillmani (assembly GCA_039881145.1). Classification (NCBI taxonomy): domain Eukaryota; kingdom Metazoa; phylum Arthropoda; class Insecta; order Lepidoptera; family Hepialidae; genus Druceiella; species Druceiella hillmani. Next base: position 12,460,902 of record JAYKKI010000072.1, on the reverse strand, counting down.
AGAACGTGCTTTCGCCGGTAGTAAAAAAAAACAAATTCGTCATTATTGTTATAATTTTGCATTAAAATTGTTCAAGTAATATTGGTATAATGTTTCGACATAAAAATTTTAATACAAATATTCATATACGCAGAAATTAATGCACTAATAGGTGAGAACATGATTTTCGATTACCCTTATATATTTATCGCAATTATTGTTTTCGTTTTAAATTATCTACTACGGAAAGACGGGGTAGTGTTGCTTATACCCTCTTATCTTATCTTGTCATATTCGTAGACCTAATATCATGTACTGGACCTATTTGCCTGACTACAACTGAAAAACTCTTATTTTAGGATGATGAGTAACTACAAACGGAAAACGACAAGAGGAAAGTAGACAGCAAATGCCAGGAAATATGCGGTTACCGTTGTATTGGAAAACAAAATGGATAATCGTTTGGCTGCTAAAACTTTTGGATTTCCACAAAATACGTTTTAAAGCAAATGAAAGTACGTAAAAATTCTGATACTATTAAGATGCTGAAACTACCCCTGGGTCCAAAAGCAATAGTTTTTACGACTGAAGAAGGTGAGCTGGTTAAATATTTAATGGATATGCAGAGCAGATTTCATGGCCTCTTAAATCTTTGGTTTATCAATTAGTAAACCGAATCCGTTTAATCACGACAGAAGCAAAGACGGGCTTACAGGTTTTTTGAAACTTCACTCTGAATTGTCAATAAGAAAACCAGAAAATACTTCCGCCCATTTCACAGCGGACAAGTTTTTTTCATTTTTGGGCAACATTTGTAACGAACACGGCTTTACTCCAGATTGAATTTATAACTGTGATGAAACGTGGGTATCTGTTGTAAAACAATCAAGATCCAAAGTTATTACTAAACAGGTAAAAAACAAGTTGGTGTTAATGTTTCCGCTGAAAGAGGTACTACGAAAACCGTAGAAATATGCTTTAATGAGACTGGCCACTACATGCCCCCGATAATGATCTTTCCTAGGAAGAGAATAAAGCCAGAACTAAAGGCAAATACTCCAGCAGATGTTTGGGGAGTTTGCAGCGATTCTGGTTGGATGACGACGGAACTTTTTATTGGTGGTTTAAAAAATTTATTGAATTCAATAGGACTGCCAAAGATAGACTCGTCTTGTTATTATTAGACGACCATAGCAATCGTACTCAAAATATTGAGCTTATTAATGAGCTTTATAACGCCATAGTATAGCATGGCCAAATACCACACTACGGAGAGTGACTTTGTTTCATCACTAATCCCTGGTATTCCTGAACTAACAGCACCAAATCTTGAAAGGCCATTGCTTTACAACGATCAACAAGCAACGCCTCGGGTTGAGAATCTGTTTCTTGATAAGAGTCAACTAGCACCCCCAGATGCAGAAGGACCTTCTCATCCAAGCTATCAATCGGCTGAAAGAATATTTGTTGGCAATAATGAGCCAGAGACTGAGAGGCTGCCTCAAACCATTGATATACCGGCTACTTCAAATATTGAAAAACAGCCTCTAGAAAACGAGCAACCGGCTACGTGATTATGGAACCAGGGAAACAGGTGGGTGTTTTTGATAACCCTTAACCTTGCTGCTCAATTTGGTTTTCTGTTTGTCTAGTAATTAAATCTATTAAACCACTAACACCTCTAGAATACTTTACAAATTTTGAGTTAGTGAGTCCAAAGAGACTACTTCCAATATCAATATCGGCGAAAACAACTTGTGCAATCAAGTGTCAGGGAAAAACAGCAAGTATAACATACTCCCCATACAAAAGTGAATTAGAAGAGATCATCAAAACAAAACGGGAGAAAACTATTAAAAGCAAAAATTCAAGACAGGGGAAAACGGCAAATAAAACGAAGAAAGAAAACATAATTACTAAGACAACAAGACAAGATAAAAGGAAGTAAAAGAATCTTCATTCGAAGACAGTGAAATTGATAATACTCCATGTATTTATCGCGATAACTGGTGCCTAGAGCCCTCTGAAGGATGAATAGCTCGTAGAATGTGTGATGACAACGCTGAAGGCACGCATGTGTATGAACTCTGCAAGCCCGACTAATGATGAACGGTCGTGGGTCCCCGATCTTACCCACTAGTATTTCCATCTTGCCCCTCTAGTGGGGCAAGACGATGTAAATGTCCTTTTTTCCATTTCCATAAGTTTCTAATGAACATTTGTTTAAATATTAATGCTAATTAAAATACTGATTACCTGTATGTGATTATTAAAATACTTAAATTGTAACAATAATGTTTCGTTAATGCTCAAAGCTTGAGGACCCCATCCTACTCCGCCTTCCCCCATAAATCTCAAGTTCTTTTTTTAATAGCAGCTAGATCAATACAGGTCTACTCTCCGTTCTAACATAGTTTTCTATCGGCATCGATAAACTATCAAAGCATTCTCATCTGTATCTTACCACACGTTTGCAACGTATAATTAAGGATTTTTAAGGTTTAGGCCGACTACGAATAATGGTAAAATATTGCGAACTAATTTAAAGTTAAAATTTTTAAAATTATTTGAATTTGCATGTATTAAACGAAAAGTAACTTATTGCACAGACTACATAGATAAATTATTTAACGTTCGAAACACGATTACTGTTCAATGTAGGAACCAGGTTTTACCAGTGTCTTCGTTCCCGTGGTTAAAGCAGTAAACTTATTGAGAGGAATTCAATCCAGCGCTCCCTAGATTTATAAGGGTCGTTAAAAAACTAAGCCCTTATTTTTATAACATTTTATTACAATAGACAATAACGGAAAAGACATCTTCCTCTAAGTTATAGATTAAAGGGGGTGGTACTATCATTTCTTTACGTTGCGTACATCGAGTGTTAAATGAAATTATGTCGATCCGTTACTTTGTTGTACGTTACTTTATATTCAGTTTGTGTACTTTTTTAGTTTCAAATAAATATACTGCTAAAGCAATGAGATTTTTCGAGACAAAAAGTTGCGAGACAAAATTCCTCAGCCTACCATCAAAACTTTGTTCAAAACACATCAATCTATTGCTGTTTTGCTATGTTGAGGAAGGACAAACAAATACGTCTTTGCATTAATAACGTGAATTATGGTGTAGAATTACTTGGGATACAAAAGATCCTGTATCATATTCCCGCCCGCAGATGTGCCTGTGTATAAAATCGCGTCTATGTATTGCTTCGTTACATTATAAAAGGCGGACAAAGAAACATACTTTCACCTTTATAATACTATTTAATATTAAGATGGGGATATTTATAAGATCAGTTTAGCAATTAACTTACGTGGTGATTATTCCATATAGAAAATTAGTTACGAAATAATTTTTTCTCATTCATGATCTTCTTAATAGTATATATATATAATACATATTAAATATATAGTTATCAATATTAGAATTCATGCTGTCTATGCAAGCGGACTACAATTGTGTTTACTTTTATTTATTTTATTTGTGAATTGTCTCTTCAACGTTAATAAATTATGTTTCGATTTCAAGGTCCAGATCTAAACGATGTGACATATTCACTTCATGAAATCGTTCAAAGGAGCGACAAGGGCACCTTCACCGTGTGCCGTCTTTTCGACATGAGAATGTCATTGCTGCCGACGTTTGTTAGTTTGCTAATATCCTATATAATTGTCGTATCTCAGTTATGCGAGTTGCAAGATTGAATTCGTTTATGTTAATGTACATAATATTTGAATTATCAAATTTCTATGCTAAATTTTACTAAGTGAAAATTATTTAATGCGTGTTCACATAGTTGGTTGTGTTGTGTTCACATAGTTGGTTCACGGTTGCGTTAGATTCTGCATAATAAATTATATAATTTGAAGCTACAAGATGATATGATATGAACACGATACCGTTTGTTTTACGCTAACTTATTTAAATATTTTTATGTGAAAAGAAAATTCAGCTGCTTGTAGATTCGAAAAGTAGTCCTTCAGACGCTAAAAACAAATCGTCCTTAATAGAACCTACTATATTGCTTACAAAAATCGTCATTTTCTTCACACCTGTAAAAACATGAACCTCATAATCGTCATTAGATACTAGCAGTAATTTTCTGTTATTTCCGAATCACAACCATCCTCGATTTATGTCTGGAATTATTCTTATTAAACTTTTACTAGGAAGTACTTTGTATTAAATAAACTACAGCGTTAGCGGGTAGCTTTCACTGCCTATGCAAAGCTCTCATGAATGTATAATTATTAGTATATATCTTATGAATGTATATGTCTTTTGTATCCATCTTATGATTGTCTATAATTATTATTTGCACATAAAAAGAAACTTATTAAAAAAAAACCACGATATCTTCCATAGTTACGAAAATACCAAAAAATAACATGGAAATTCTAAACCCCGCTCTACGACAAATATAAACCTGAGCGGTATTTTTGGACTTAAAGTAGGAAGCTATTTTATTACTTCAAAAATATTAAATATAAACATAAATATACAGTCATACAATTTTAATAACATATTATGAATGATTTTTTAGATACATAAAAAATATTGAGACCGAGGTCTATATTAAGTGGCAATATTGTGATTTATTTTGCAATTCACGTTGAAAGTTATATGTATGTGAATTTAAATATATATATATATATATATATATATATATATATATATATATATATATATACATACATATATATATATATATATATATATACATACATATATATATAAATATATATATATATATATATATATATATATATATATATATATATATATATTTATATATATGTGTGTGTGTACGTATATATATACGCATGTGGGATGGATATATATCCCATATGCGTACATTTAGTTAAATACAAACAAAGTGTTAATTTCCGTTTTGTAGTTATTGATAAACGTTTATAATTTAGTTTTTTAATGAATAAAATTTTGACAAAAACACAAAAGAAAATTATTATGGTTTTTTTTTCAATATATCCTATATACTCATTCATAATTGATATTTAATATACAACAAAAATTTGTTCGAGTAAATATATCGATTCTTTTCGATTAATGTCAATTATGAGCTATTAACCCTATGCTGCTTCCTCGCTGATATCACAGACGCCAAACATTTTGTTTAAATAAATAAAACCCATACACTACAAAAAAAGAAAGCAAAGGATATATATATATATATATATATATATGTGTGTGTGTGTGTATGTATATATATATATATATATATATATATATACATATTATCTCAGATAATATGACGGGATGTCATTTTTCTAAAAATAAATCCACAAAGAATTGCGACGTGTTGCCGTACAAGTGTGTTGTAAAGGCCGACGGGTATCTTTCTTTGCTAAATATGTCGATTATGAAAGTTCCTTAAATAACCTTCTAGCAGAATCTAAGCAGAGAAATAAGTTTCGTGAAGGTACCTCTGCTCAATGTGTCGAGCGAAAACAAATAATACCAAACTACGCATAGAGCGATAAGGAATTGGAACACGTCCAAATTTCTAACCACATAACGTATGTAAGTTTAATGTTAACACGGGCAATACTTAATTTCGACGTCTATTATAGATATTATTAGCTTATAATAATATGTGATCTTTCCGTTGTTATTTTTAACGAAATTATTTTTCGAAATAAATTACGCATGCGCGCATAAACACGTATTAACACACGTACAATGCTGAGACCCAAGCAAACTCTCGCTATGCCTTGGTAAACACGAGTGGAGGGGGTACGAAACAGAGCACAAAGAGAACCACGAACATAAGAAACACTGTATAATGCTTCCTATCTCATTTTCTCCCATGTTAAATCATATGAATTTATGTGTCTGTTCTTTTTCGTTACATCAACTTTCAAATCACAATGATGCTAAAGAAGTTTTCACTCCAAAAAATCTTGAATATTAAAAAACTCGATATACATAATGTCTTATTGTTTATGTTTTGTCTCTTATGGGTTACAATTATAAATACCAAGTATTTCATATAATATAGAGTCAGTAGGGCATAAAAATAACCAGATCTATTTAGCGTGATATTACTCTACCTCCTCTTCCCTTTTGGTCCAATAATCTACAAGCTTCTCTTCAGACGGCTCAATCCTGTGATATTTTTGCTGAATAACAATTTACAAGAAGTTATTATTTTGCAACACTGTGTGAACTATATAAGTTTTTCACGGAAATTTTTCCAAAACCATATTATATTTTTCAGCTGAATTTTAATTATCATGCTCAAGAGATAGAAGTTACTCCTCGAGATTCGTTTTGCTTTCAGCATAAATGTGACTCATGGACAGTTATTGTTACAATCAATGGTTGGTTTAGAATAGATGTGTTTTTACGCAATTAATCATGAATAGTTTGCCAAAAAGTAACTAAAATAAAGAACAGGCAACTTTAAAGCCGGCAATTGGAAATACTCACGGAACTCTCACCAACTCAACTCACTCCAACCTGATAATTGTAAAAAAAAATTAAATGTATAGAAAATATGAATTAATTGTATTTTACATGGTAATAACAAATATTGACCAGGGTAAAGGTATGGGTTGGGTGTAGCTACATACATAGTTTTGTTGTGGAAAAATAGTGTAAATCAGAAAAAATTGGATAAAAATTGTAGATTATTATGGAGAGCATACGCATACTTTGTTTTAGATACATGTAACGCTGCAAAGAAGATAGTTTGTAGTTTATAAAACCTAACTAAATGTCTTACAAAATATATATTATATATAATTTCGACAACACTCTATATAAATCTCAAAACTGAATTAAAACTGAGTTTATAATTAATGTTCTATAGTTACGTAGTCAAATCCTGTTTTTTTAACTTATCATAAATCACAAAAATAATATTCAAACCACTAATATAAAAAAAATCATAATATTGCTTTGTAAACTTTACCAAATTATGAAGACTAAGAAATAATATGTAAAGTTAAGTAAAATTGTTTTCTCAAAAAATATGGGAGCTAAAACTTATCATGTTCATTGATAGCTATAATTCCATTACGTTGTATTTAATGACATATTGAAAATTTTTTTTTGTACCTTGTATATGTGCATGTGTGTATTAATCTTTTAGGTTAAAGATATATTTCTAATCTTTAATTTTCACCAAATTTTCGCTACACTAATCCTTAATATTCCAATCTATTCGTAAGTACAGTTCTCTCTTAATTTGTTGATTATGTAAGGGATGTTTATTCTATAAATTTAACAGTTTGATTCCTGAAATTATCAAATTTCCACACAGGCGTTCATCTGTGGCAAATTATTATCTAAATTTGCTTAATGTATATCAAATTAAATAAACCAAACTTTGAAAAGTTAACCATTACCGGAAGTCAGAATGATAACACTAATTAAAAGTAAATGTAACCGTAGTTGTTCGAAACGTTTGTCATCGAACACCTACTTATCATCAACTGTTTACCTACTATATACATATATATATATATATATATATATATATATATATATATATATATATATATATATATATATATATGTGTATATATATATATATATATATATATATATATACTATTGAGCTATTTATAAATATTTATAATATTTTTTACGATGCAAATATATTGAACGTGAATACGTCAAAAAATTAATTTGACTTAGAATCATCTTTTTAGTTTTTTTTGCGAACTTTAGGTAGACTGCCTCCATTAACCCTGAATTTATTTTAATTTTGACTTTAGCAGTTTCGAAGATATTTGGATAGATTTTGTGGCCATTTTAAAGAATATCCCTCCGACTATTGCTCATAAAATTATACTGATAATGAAAAAAATAAATTTAATTGCTTTTATATCATATAACAGTAAGAATTAAGAAAGGATGTGAATAAGTTTACATATATATGCCAGTTAGTTTGCTTTATTGCTATGCCACACTTCAAGTTAATACATCAGTCGGTTGACAAGAAAAATACTTGCTACAGAGGGGCACATCGGTAAACTTAGAAGGTTTTTACCTTTTTTTGAGATAAAAACTTGTAATAATCGTCAAACTAATATATGGAATGGCACATTACCAATTAATTTAATAGCTATTAAATGAATTTATGTTAATATTACAAAACGGTTCATTATCTCTGGGGTGACCATGAAAGCCATTATTCAAATTAGTAAAACAAAAACAACTCGAGCCAATCTTTTTATTTGTCTCTTCGACTGCTTGAATACGTCCCTACGTTATACTAAAATTACTTCTAATATGTTATGAAGGATACGAAATTACTCATATGAGCAGATAGCATTTAATCGATCTGTATTTTATCTATATGTAGAATACACTTGCGATTAATTTTTGACTTTGGTACCACTTTCATTTACAAATATTCAGAAAAATTTTAATAAATATTGGGAAACACTTAAAAAGAGTGTTTATTTTGTAAATATATTAATATTTTGATAAATTATTTAAAAAAAAAATAATAAGAATCATCACAGAGCTAAAATAGCAACACAAAAAGCAGGCAAGCATGAGTTGCAGCATTGTGCAAGTAATACATCGACGAGTTGGAGGACAAACAAATTATGTGAAATTGACTTAGATTAGTCGCTTGTATATTGAGTCTATTTACGCGAACCTGTCCTATATATACTCATATCTATCTATAAATGCTCATAAGTATATGGTGACATTTGTTGAATTTGAATACAGAACCAAGTTTTTAACAAAGAATATAGCAAATAAATATTTACACAGTTCATTGTTGAGTACCACCTAGACAAACGATTATAGTAAATTATCCACAATTGGCTATACTTCAATGGAACTATTTTGATATTAAGAAACCAAAAATATATCGAGAAAAGTTGTACCTGCAAAGGTCCATGTCATGTAACAATGAACCAAAGCAAATCAAACAAGACATATGAAAAAAGATGATTAACTTGTTTCTTTGGCCGAAACACCCTTTACCCAAATGCTCTATTTTTTCCTTTTATTTACCTTGACATTTGATACCATATTCATAGTATCCAATTTAAAAAAAGCATAAATTATGGGTAACAAATATAATTTCCAATTTTTTTCTTTTTAAAAAGTCTGTAGGGTATTACACACCCCATACGATACCCACATCCACTGCTCTTTTAGATCTTACGTTTATTACAATACAGTAAAAATTTAGTTCATATATTCAGGCAACCAGATCAAATATGTTAAGTACAAAAAGTTATTAAAAATTATGACTCAATTATTGTTACACTAAATAATCAATTTACACTAAATAATCAAGCGCCCCACTAACTTCAACGCAACCAAACTTTACCTTGAATTACTACAAGATATTGCGTATATTTTCAACCTTTGACGCAATAATTCGTAATAAAAACACTTTTTAAAAAAATCTATGATCTTTAAAAATTACTGCTAAAAAGTTAACATTAGTCTGCGTATAGGTTGGTATACATGGTAAAAATTGGTTAATACTATAACAGAATGAGAAACTGAATACTTCTGAAGCAAGATATTAAGAATTGTAGATAGATTAACGATGAATTTCTTTGTTAAATTTCACCTGACATAAATTTATAGGCTCTCTGGGTTTTGAAGAATAAAACGGAATAGGTAATTTTTAAATCAAATTTTTAATTTGGTTTTAATAACTAACAAATCAAGCTACGAGACAATATGAAAAATAATTTCTTAAAATAATTACATTTTCATAAGATAGGAAAATTGTGTTAAAACTATCACGTATGTAGTAATAAGGCCCATGAAATTGAATATTAAAGAAGCTCTTAAGTTTATGAAATTACACAGAGTAAATTCTCCCATTCGACTTGATTCAATCATCTTATGGAGTTTTATAATACTTGGAAGTTGATCTGAAAAGAAGTAATTAATATTACATGTTTTATTTTCTTGGGTTTGTCTTTTAAAATATTAAAATTAATTACAGTTTTCGTTGATCCTATTTATTTTTATAAAAGACGAAATTATTATGCAAAATGTGCATGAAACTATAATACACATGAAAGAGAGTTTCCTTAAATTTTTGTTGCATGTGACTTAAATGTATAGAAGTTCTCACGTCTCACGTGATATTTTAATTTTTTTTTTAAATCACCGTCTATTCTCTTACAGAAAGTAAAAAAAAATTATTATTTGCCAACTTACCCTCACAAGCTACACATTTTAATTTCATAACCTAGAATTTTTTACTGCATGTTCGATTTTTTGACAAAATTTACAAATTATTAAAATAGGAATAACGAAATACAGCGACCATATTACTAAATAGTTCAATTTCGTATGTTCGATCTGCAATGAAAATATTACATATAGTTGCAGTTCTTAAGTAAAAATTTTGAGAAGGTTATTTAATATATTATTGTACAATTGATGTATAAGGATAGAAGGGATTAAATATGGAAGCATATTTCTGACCTAATTAATCACAAAATCATTGGATATTGTCGATGAAAGGAACTTCAAGGTAACTTGATAAAAAGAAAAATGAGACCAACCAAGAATAACTAAAAATAAAAAAAGTAATTGAGTAGAAGAAAAGTATTGAGTAGACAATTTTACATAAAATTTTGATCTATGAATCGACAAAATATTTTGCCGAGTCACAGATCAAAGTATTGATAATGAATCTGCGTACATGAGGATATGATAGGGTTGTGATGTATCTATTACACTAAAGATTACGATTTTTACAAATAATCTGAATAAGCATTGCAACAAAATGAAAGTTTGAAAAAGAAATAACTAATTTAAAGTTTGTTCGAAATTCTCAGAAAAATCAAGTTCAATTTTTATGCAATTATAATAGGATGGGAAAATTTATCGACCTGAAATCAATTATAGCTATCAATTTATGTAAACATATTGATTTAAGTGTAAAACCAGATTGAACAAGTTGAGTTAACGGCGAAGTCAACCAAAACGAAAAAATACCTAAAATTTATCGGTATCTTGTTAATAGTAAAAAATAATGTAAATTATGAAAACAAATAATAAGGAAGCAAGTGTATTTACAGAAACTGTTTTTTAGATCATTAATAATTGGTCACTTGTACAATTAACCAATCGCTGACGTTTTCGGAAATATTTCTATATTTTTGTGAATATTTCAACATAACTCAACCAAGTCGTAACACTTTCTAATATATTCATTTTTAAAATTAAAAAAATTATATTTGGGACTTCATAATTTTTGTAGTAATAAATAATTGGTTTTATTTTAATTTCAACAAATTTTGTTCTTCCAAAAGAATACATATTTCTGATTTCATTCATAACATAAAAAAAATATTTATTGTGATGTTTAATTCTGTTTTTAATCTATGCAGATATTTAAAAAATATCACAGAAAAAATTCCATCGAATAGAAAGAACATTAGACAATGAAGTCACACCGCAACGATCCTTCACCCTTTGAGATACAAAATGTAAAATTATCGAAAGTAAGAAATGACAAATGTGTGGAAGGAAATGTTAATAGACCGCATGTTGTGGCGCTGCGTACGCCACTTGTCTACCGTAAATGACTTTTTCGCCTCTTACACTAATCACGTTTTAAATCGAAATTTAAAATAGAGGAATATAAGTAAAGGTTAGATGAAATAGGAAAAAAAACTCGAGTAATATTGATTTAAGAGAAGATCTAAAACATGACTACTGTGATAAACCACAGATATAAAATTAAATTTATACGCATTGGCTATTTTTAAACATAATAAATGTCGTCCAATTCTCGATTCTGCTACATGTGCCTTTAAAAAAAAGTTCAGCTATTAAACCGTTGACAATCACAAAAAGAAAGGAAAAGGAGAGGAACGATCAACCGCTTCCGATAAAATAGACCTCTTTTATTTATATGAATAAAAAAATCTATGAAAATGTAAACGAGTATTTAATTCAGGTACCGGTCCATATCTAAATTAGTTTAACGCATTTATTTTGAATAAGAAAATTGCCACGAAACATATATGTTTACTTACTACATCTATCCACGTGAATATCGCACCGCTCATCGATATGAACTGGATTAGAAAACAGATCACGAACGCTAGAAACATCTGCAAAATATTTTTGTAAACAATTTATTAAATTATCATATTTAGTATGTAAAATTATAACAATATGTAAATAGTTAGCTTGTTTTGATTTCAACGATTCAGTTCGAATAAAAATCTTGAAGGTAGTTTCGGTGCCAATACACTTATTAAAAATGTAACGTAATAAAAATAAATATACGTTCCACGAAATCAAATTATAACTTTTGATAATTTTAAATTTATACATAACTAATCATGGTGCCAAATATATTGTTTTAATCATAATTAAAAGTAATTTTAATTTTCTTTACCTGCTTATCGAATGAACGACTCACAAGGGTACACAAATGATATATTTTGAGATAGAAGTTAGTAAGATTGAAAGTAGGTTCCTCACTTGAATCGGTTGAAGAAGATTCATATTTTTTGTTCAGTTGACGTATAATATCGCTTTGGATATTTCTCGCATTGTCTCAAAGTTAATTTTAAATGTTTGTTAATAATTTGCAATCTTTTAAAGACGTTAAACAATATCAAAGCAAAATAAAGCGTTTCCAAATAAAACATTGCATATGATAAATAAAAAATACTAAATTTAACCATCGTAAATGTGTTAATGTAGAAGCTGTCAGCGATGCAAATACTTAACTGCGATACAAATACAAACAATACAAAATATACACTCATATGTTTAGATTTCTTGTACAGGTATTTTCTGCATTCCACGTCAAAATATTTTTCGATCTGATTGCATAAGGTCATTAATTCCGCGTGAACATTTTTACACCACAAAATGTCTATTAACACGACATAACACAAATATATTAAAAAGAGGAACATGTAAATGTTATGAAAAAACCTGTAAGTTGAACGTTCACGATTAACGCTGAATTGTCCTGAATAAAAATAACTCGCAACTAGAGCGTATACTACAATCGCCACACTGTAGCCTCGTTGAATTTGAGTCAGAAGAGAATATTTTGAAGGTTTAGTATCAAATCTACATAATCCTAAAATGGACTCAAAAATTTTCAACGCTTTAAAACTTTCTTGGATATTAGAAATTTGTATTTTCTCTTGCAGCGTCATTTTAAAGACAAAAGATTAAAACAATTTTCGACTAACTTATGGCGTCCGGAGCAGCACACAAAAAAGCCGTCCTGAAAGGGGAACTTAAGTTACTTAAAGAGCTTTGTCAATTATCTTCAATGTCATTGAAGATCCATCATGAAATTACTTTCTTTGTTTGAAATGTCACTATGGAAACACATTTTTTACACAAACAAAAAAAATTAAAAGTAGAAAATGACATGTATTAATTGGATTAGGCACATAAAATAGTTTTATGAAATACTTATATTAAATATTTTTTTTTTCAAAAACAAGTAGATCGAATGGTTACAATTTAAGTTTTGTTAGATAATCGGATATTTTTTTAGGGATGACCGAAACTGTTTGATTTTAGATTGTCTTCTTTGTAGCGATGTCTTCTAATGTCATAAATTGTTTAATCCAAATACTGTTTCGAGGATGCAAAACAAAACAACGCTTCACTATTAGTTTTAATGTTACTATCTATTAATTTCCAAGATTTTTTGTTTGGGTGCTCTGTGACACAGTCTTTCAAATATTACCTTAAAAATGTTAAGATTGAGTGATATCATCTGGCATATATATTACTTCTAACAAAGTAAGGGTATAACGTAGGTATAATATTTGATTTATAATTTATTTTACATAAGTTTGATTAACAGAATGCTTAATGAAAAATGTCAGAAACATTTGCATTTATGTTCAAAATTTCATCAAAACTCACCGATATCAAATACAGCGAATTTCCTTAAATTCCCGTGAATCTTATTCTTATCACTTAATAAGCAAAGGTGAAACGATATAGGGCGTTCGATTATTGTTTCTAATATGGGTGCGCGCCAATAAATATATAATCAGCTGCCAATAGTTAGCGTCTTTCAGGCTATACTTTCAGATTAATAGTTACTTAAACCATAAACACTACTATCGTGTATAATGCATAATTTTAAATTATCTTCACTAGTTTACCATGATAAACAGTTATAGTGAGCTCATTATATTTTGGCCATGTATATAACGCGAACGTTTACAACATATTAATACTAAACACTACAGTAGCCGGTGTATTCACTTTTACAGTAAATTACGCCACAGTTCCTCATTCATCCTTTACGTGCGACCGCTGCTCAATACGTGTCTTCCTACCAAAACCAAAAGTTTTTCCTAAAGTTGGCACTTATAATGGTCTGTAATTCATTGAATATAATAGTTATTAAGACGTTTCGATCATTCTATCAATTGTTTAAAACAGAAACAATAAAGCTAATAACAAAGAATCGAGCGAAAAAATCTAGCATTGTGGTAGGCTATAAATAATCACAAAACATAAATTAAGGACAAATAAAACAAGGTACATAATAATAAAATTATGCAGATGTATATATATATATATATATATATATATATATATATATATATATATATGTATACATATCTATATATATATATGTATATATATATATATATATATATATATATATATATATATATATATATATTATATATATAATTAAACAAAAGCAGAGTATTCACAAGTTTGGTATAGGGAAGGAATAAGGATAGGTTATAGAAGGGATTTCTATCTGCCGATTGTGATAGGTAATATTACTTTAGGCGAAACACAAACACAACGATATTTTATATTTGTACTTAGTTGATTCTATAATCTATCATCTTATGCGTTAAAAGGTTATCCATAGAATGCATTTCAATTCAGAGGGAGAAGTAGGTTCACTTGTTATTAAAATGAAGTTCAAGGCCGTGGTTTGACAGGTATTCAAATCTATATCGGAGGTATGGATTTATAATGGGATTATCGAGGACATTGTATAAAAAACATAGAAAATGAAGGTTGCGTCATTTTTGAGTCGTGAACAATGCTAAGATATATAGTAACATTTTTGAAAGCCAAAAATATATTGAATGCACAGGTTTTCCTTTCAATTTATTGATGTTCATTTAGATTAAAATAGCACTCTCCTTAATAGTTACAGATAAACAAAAGTAGAGTTTGATAAATGTATACTTTAAAAGTGTATATTTTAAAGGAATTCTTATAACTAAGATTATTTATTTGAAGTTGTCATGTGAGATGTTGGTTGATCAGCGGGTCAAGATTTTTGATAATTGATATAAAAGAGATGACTTATCTATCAAGGAAAATTAGTGAAAAATGTTATAAAGTTGACTTTTTTAAACTTTCGCGATTCGAACACATATTTTATTTGATTTGAATCGGGTTTTTTTGCGGTAATTATCTATTTAATGAGTAAACCTAGATATTATAAACTAAGTATTTACTATGTCCAAAATCTAGGTTTACTCATTAAATAGATAATTACCGCGAAAAAACCCGATTCAAATCAAATACAAAAATGTTATAAAGTTATTTACACGCTATATACATACTTAATATATGATTTAATCATTATACCTATTTCATATAGTTATACACATTTTTGAAAGACGTTCCTCACTTCTAGGAATGAGAGCATGTGATTTAATTCGGTTAATCAGAAGACCCCCTTTACTGTCCCACTGACTGATACGATTTAGACCTGCGTTCAGTATATGAATGCAGGTAGATATCTCATCGATGCAAAATGATGGTACATTTGGAAATGAACTCGATGTTGCAATGATTATACATCTGAAAATGATCAGCATATATTTGATAGATAGAAGATAGTTTGTTAAGTATGGGATCAGAAACAATAGAAAAATAAGTGCGAAAAAACACTATATTTAGGTGGCCACCAATGTTACTGAATTATTATTATCTTTCACTGTCAGATTAGCAATACTTTTCAGAAATTTTGATTTCCCGTTTACAGCCACAAATATAAGAATTAAATTAGTGGAATTAAATATGTCAAACTTTCAAAGAGTTGAAAGCATTTATGTAGTCTAATATTACAAATAGATATAGATGGGTGTTGTATATGCATAAGCGTACACTGTTAGTCACTTTAAATAGCGCAATTGATGTAGTATATCCGAACTTACGGAAAATTTAAACGTTTCTCGTACATATTAAGTATTTCAAAATTAATAAATTGAGAATTCACAATCTTCTCAAAGATTTTTGATAATAATGATCGTATAGATATAGATCGAGAATCTTTGGGTTGCCTTTGAGGAACACATCTTTGGTAAGGGAATAATTATCCCTTCTGCCATGGCCATGTGAATAAAGAGGTTAATTGGAAAGTATTAAATGTGGTAATGATGGCGGGTGCTGCATTATCAAAAATGGGAATAAGAAAGGATCTTTCCGAAATAAAATTGAAATCTGTCACTGCTGATCGATTTCAATTTCATTTCGAAAAGCGATCGATTTAAATTTAATTTTTTTTTGCATACTGTAGTTTCCGAAATAATAAACTCATTATTACTGACTGAGTCATGCACTGTACTGTTTAGAGTTTCCAACCTTAATGCAGTATCTGAGACAACGAGTTCTAAAAAAGTATTGAGATGTTATTGTTAATATCTAAATATTACAATGTCTAGTGTTATTTATAGATACCTGATTTTTATTACTAATTTCTATGCCTGCACATTAAGTTTTTTGCATTTCTGCACATTTGCTATCGTTCGTTTTTTAAGAATTTCCTAGCGGAGAGTTGTGGTGTGTGATTCGATTTAGCTCTAGATTTAGTCTAGGTTTAGCATTATTCGTCCTGCATAACACACTTTATTCAATGATTGAATATTCTCATAAAATACAATTATCATACAACTGATTTAGATCCCAACATTGTCAAACCACAATCGTCAATTATATTCTAATGTCAAGTTGATATCTCGACATCTCAGCATAGAACTACATGCTACGGAACATCCTCGACGCGACACAAAATTAGGAAGTCAATTAAATACAGACACACAAAGTGCCCCCTCATTTTCCTAAGCTTTCATAATTTGTTTAAATTTGCATTACCTATCATAATTTACGGAGCTCAATCTCCTTCATAACTTATCCTTTTCCCTTTTCTATAATTATTGTGCCACTGTTTTGTTTTAGTTTGGTGTAATTTTGTATTAGTTCTGGATTTTCATATCTGTACATAAGTAAATTTATAAACGTATTTATTTATTTTTTAACAGTCATTATTTATCGTTTACTGATCAGTTATGGTCTATAATAGAACTTGATTTTCTCACTTGATTCACAGTTGTCTGTACTAAAAATACTATGCGCTGAGTTGTTTAAACTTGCAGCAAAGTATCGTGAATAAAATATTTAACAATGTTACTTTTTTTGAACGATCTTTTTTTCAGTCTAGTACTGTACAAATTTCAGGATGTATGAAGGTGTAGAGTGTAAATTTTTATTAAATTTATGCACAATAATTCAATAAAATGGAGGATGTGCTTACAATTTTATTTACTGCTGTGATGAGTGGAGAATTTGTATGACATAAAATATCAGTGTACCTTTGACAGCAATAACAGCTGTTGTTGATGAACAAAAATTTTGTTTAAATTAATACGCATTAAATTTTAGTTACAAGAACGTTTGATTCTTTAGGAAAGATAGAAAGCGCTTGCAAAGATCTGTTCTATGTATACTATTTAAGTTAATCTTCATTATTAAACACTTTATATTGAAGAGATGTTATATTTCTTATCGACAACTTATTTTCTTGTTAGGTTTTAACGAATTATTGTTGTGATTACTACAAGAAACTTTCAAGCCCATGTTTTTTCAAGACTATTGTGTAGTGATATTACGTGCAAGTATATTAAAGTGCTGTGTGATGTCATCTCGGCCCTTACGCACGTCATATTTAACAAATAGAACTATCGTTATCCTTTGCAAGTATATTGATTTTTTTTGGTTACCATCTCGCGCCTTATTCGTATAATTGACGATTTTACAAAAGCTTAATATGTTTATCTGAATTTACGTAATTTTAAAAAATAAACAAATAAATAAACGTAAAAGTAGGATATTAAATTTATAAGTGATTTTAGGTTAAGAAAAAAAATTAATTTTACACAAATTAAACTTGTATCAATTCAAAGCTTACAGTTTTTATAATTGAATTGAATAAATTTAGAATTCTTAGCTATAAGAGAATGAATTTCATAAAATAAGAAAATATAAGATCATATTTATTATGATTTAGCGCCATCGAGTGCAACGCTTTAACTTTCTGGTCTATTTTATCATTGTCATTTGTTATTTTTACGCTGTTACAAATAATTAAGTTCATCATTTTGAAAGATTCAAACATACTCCAGTTCTATTCTACCATTCTATTTTACGAAGTATTTTACTATACCTTTCTGTTTTTCTTATCTTTTCTCTGTTAGATATCACCAACCCATATTTTAAATAAATCTTTGTATCCATAATTAGCATTCTTATCCGTAAACTTCTAATCATAAATGACACTTACCAAGAGACAACATAATTAAAACACTTAATTCTGGTTGTTAACGTATTTAAGTTTTAACATAGCAATACTTATATTAAAATAATAAATATTGTTCTTCGCTGTGTACCTACAGAAAACAAAGCCGAAGTATTGAAATTAATTTATATCTTGATCAGCCATGATGCCACCTATAAGTGTCATTATGTAAACAACTGATTAGCCTTTCTATTTCAACAATAAATAGTTGATGCACTTTTGAGTCAATTTATTTTATTATAACAAAGAAAGTTAAATCATCCGCGCCTGCCGGAAAGGTCATGGCCAGTGTGTTTTGGGATGCGAAAAGGATCCTCTCAATTTATTACCTTGAAAAAAGCAGAATAATTACAGGCGAATATTACTCCAACTTTCTTGATCAGCTGGAAGCCAAAATTTGCAAGCAGAGGCCTGGTTTAAAGAAAAAAAAAACAATTATCACTAGGACAATGCACCTGTTCACGAAGGTTATGGAAAAACTATGAGATTTGGGGGTATGATTTGTTGGACCGTCCTCCCAATTCTCCTGATTTGGAACCCTCAGACTTCCATCCGTTCGTAATTTGATTGTTTCTGATTTAATTTGTTTCTAGGATGTGCTTCGCGTCCAATGAAGGATTTGAAAGGATCGTAGATGCATATTTTTACAGCCTTTCGGCTTTTCACTTTCGGGAAGGAGTACTGATTTTGAAGAGACGCTGGACTAAATATGTTGAAGTCAAGGGAATTATGTAGAAAAATTAAATTATTTTTGAAATGAAAATCTTCGTCTTTCATTGCCAGGCCGAGGACTGTCCATCATAATTTGGCTTAATATTAGCTATATACAATAACAATCTAATAAAAGTTCCACGTTTATACGTATTATTTTCTAATCTAAGAAAGTCGGAAGATAAAAACAAGGCAACATAATAGAGGCTTTTGCCGAGAATATTTGGTAAAACCTATGTGTCGGCATGAGACTTTTCTGACAGATAGAATACGAAATGTCACACGTAGTCAAAGTAGGTTCGGATGGTAGAAAACATGCCGTAAAATACCTTGCAATAATGGTGTCCATATATAAGATTAATACCTCTTTGGTCACGGGTTATATTACTCTTTCGGAGCCCTTTCGCGTTAGTCTAGAAAGGGCTCCGTTACATTAATTCTTTCCAACTTTGTCTTCTCTTAACCTATCTTAAAGCCGTTATTACTAAGAATTCCGTAAGAATCTTGACTTGATCTGACTAAGAGCCTTAAGCCTAAGAGACTTAAGCCTTCGTCATCGGAGTCATTTCTTTTTCATCTTACCAATCATCAAATTTTTTGTAGATTATTTGGGCCTCAGTGTGTTAATAACTGATGTATTAAAAGACTTTTTATTAACATATTGTTGACAGTCTTGTTTTAACTTACCTTTGAAATACTCCCAACTATCCCGGATACACAGAAATCCGTCATGAGTGCCATATCTCCAGAGTGTGTAGAGCATGCAGCAATCCGTCATCAGTATCACATCTTCAGAGCAGCATTTTTCTTTTTTCTGAAGAGTTAATGATTTAAGATTTGGTGCCAGACAGAAAGACGAAGAAAATGAGTATTTGTTTCAATTGTTTGCTGGTATTATTGGAAAAGTGCTCATCTACTCAAAAATTATATTGCTGATTTGCTACATCCGAAATTGTACTCGTGACACTGACAAAAATGGTTGAAAAACGAAGTAAATTCATGGGACTTAACATCAACAAGGCCAACGCGACAATCATGACTGTGAACAGTGCCTGCCAAGTTCAACTCCCATTGGAGAACTCCGGAACCTGAAAACCATTCATGAATTTATGTACAGTGAATCGATGTGGAACGAAAATTGACCAATATAGCTATGTAATGTCAACCAACAAAAATTAACCTTGTGAAGACCTCTATCACTTTTGAGTGACAAATAATTGGCGAGACATCTTTATGTACAATACCGAGTAGTGTGCCGTTGGAGACTCCTTTCTTCTTCCTAATTCATATTTTACTATATAGGTGTAGATTTCCTTTAATCTGTATCACTCTTCTCATTCTCCTCTTTCTCACCGTTTAACAATAAAACAATATCGTTAGCAAATCTTTGGTTGCTCAATCCATTTTGTGTTATATTAGTACCACGATTTTTAGCATTCCAAAGACGTCCTCCAGCACTAGAGCAGAGTTTCGAAACTTGTTTTTCACTGATTTTGTTTATGATGGAAGGTTTAATCTGAAGACTGAATCACTGCCAGAGACTTGACGCTCTAAAATTTTTTTTATGATTAATAAATAAAAAGCGTAAATGCATTTGATACTCTGTAGCTTTTTTGATGATAATTCTCAGTGTCAGTAGATGGTTCATGGCGCCAAATATACTTCTGAAGTGTACCTATTCAACTGGTTGATAAAAGTCCCGCTTTTTGTTCAGACGATTGTGATGATCTTAGTTAATAATTTGTAGAGCTGGGACAACAAACCAATAGAACGATAATTGTTTAGATCCAACTTGTTTTCTTTCTTGAAAAGTAAAATGACTGTGGCGTTCTTCCATGTTTTTGGTATTCGGCTTTCTTCCAGACACCGCATAACTGGGTTTCCTTCCTTCATTGATCATTTTTGCTATAACGTCGTCTTCACCAGGGGTTTTTCCATTAGATATCTTAATAGGGAGAAATTTTGTCTCAGTTTCTATTATCTCCGTTATGTTTTTAAATCCAACATTTGTTGTAGTTCATGTTACTACTTTAATTGACTTAGGTTTTCTAGACCTGTACAACTCGAAATAGAATTCTTCCACAACTTTTGGAGTTTGTTCTGTTCAATGACTGAATTACCTTCTTTGTTGAAAACTTTGACAACCAAGTGTGCCAGATTTCAGAACTTTCATGAAAACTTTAGGACCCTTATGTTTATCGATGATGTTTAACGTGAAACATAAAAGGGGTTTCTTCTTGAATAAAAAAGTGTGACCTTTTCATTGTTTTAATATGAGTCGCATTTATCCATTAACTTTTTGGTTTTAGTCTGAAGTTTTTGAGAGCATCCCGTGTTTTTGAATTGCATTCTTACCGTATTGCATAGGGTATTATTCAATTCAGTCTTACCGTATTGCATAGGGTATTATGCAGTATATCAGTATCTAAATAAGCTTTTTCTTGTTCCACTTTTAAAATATCTACCCATTTATTGCTTATGTAAATGAATATTTTACGTGTTACGGGTCTTCAACCGCAAAAAATAAAATATCGCTCCCGCTTTATGTATATTCCCCATCCATCAAATTCTATTTCTTTCTCTTTAATTTTATTCTGTTCATCAATTGAGATATCTATGTTTTGATAAACAGACAGGGGAACCTAATGGAACTATAAACAATTCTTAATTCACTATGGAACCCCAAAATGGGTGAGCGTAAATCAGTTTTAACATAGTAAAATTGGAATGATGTATTTCTTCTGAGGCAAATATTTATTGTATAACATTTATTGTAATCATGTAGGAAAATGTATATACTAAGATGTACCCATATTTGGATAACAAGTTTTTTTAGAAGGCATATCTGAAAGAAGATTGTGCTTGAGAAACCATGAAATTGTATCTTATTGTGTTTGACAAAGAAATACAGAATAATTGAACGTAATAAACCATGAAAAATTACGAATCAAGTTTTTACTTTTATTTTTTCTCGTCGCACGGGGAAAGAAAGATATTAAAACATGAATTCGTAAATTTTTATTACTGTCATCAATATTAGTTTTTTTTTGGGAACTACTTGACTGTACTTGGTGCTTAACAACAAACGATATTTCAACCTATTTGCTTTTTGACGTAATTTACCGCATTGGGTTTGGATTTTTTATGAATGGCCATTCGAAGGAAAATCTTTGCTATGATTTGACCAACTCATTGGGTTTGTACCATATTCCATTTAATATTCTAATAAATTGTTTATTCTGAAATTTCATTATTTCAGAAATTACATTTACGTACAACTGTTATTCGGTTTTTAGGTTAACTTTTTTCCGTTCAGTAAAATATTTCGTTATTGATTTTTATTTCATAATCTTTAAGTCATAATTAAAATAAGTAAATACTTAAAAAATAATCGTTATAAAAATAAAACCGTCTAGTCCATAAACAAGATTGTTTTATTTTTGTACTGATTAATAACAAAAAAAGTATAATATCACGTTACAATAAACAGCCTATGAAAAAAATAACTTGCGTCTTCTAAACTATACTGCCAACATATAATCGTATATTTAAAATGCTACTGAGAATTTTAAGTCCTCGAGGAGAGTGCACATTTAATTATGTAAAATGGGCACGAAGAGTGCTAATTTAATTATGGTAATAATTTCGATGATTATGCCACATTTAAAAAAAATATTGAAACCATTCTTTTTATTTAGTATGGTTATATTCACCACAAATTACGTATTGCAAAACAAAAAATAACCAAATTTATGTAATAATATAAATTATTTTACTTTCATAATTTCAAAATCACTGCGCAATTACTCTAATAAGAGTAATTGCGCTGATTACACATAGATACGAAATCTTATAAAAACGTAACCCACCCATAAATGCAAACATTTCAATCACCTCTATTGCTACATAAATATTAGATGTAATAGAATAATAATTTACATAAACAATGATTTACAAAATACAGTCTAAAAATTTGGAGGATAAATTTTATTTCACTTTAGAATAATTTATTTAAACTCATTTCTTAACTTGGAAACAGCTATATATTTTCTTTTCCTGAGTTTGCTGTAAAGTCAATATTTTAGCACGCACATCTTGCTTATTATTTAATATCACAATTAGAGTCTCAAGGCAAATTAGCGTAAATTGTTTAAAACTAAGTAGGAATTTCAGTAGTTTAATGACAATTACGTTATTCAATTTGGACAGAAAAAGAAAATGCATCGTTTTAAATATTTAACATGTTGATTATTAATTACATACTATTTTCTATTTCTATATTATCTTTCAATTAAAATGTAATCAGAACCCAAAAAATTAAAATTTTTTTACGATTCCTTTTTGTGTATTCGCTTTCATATTAAAAATTTAAATGTTTGAAAAATTAAAAGTGTGACAATGCATAAGTTTCATATTAAATTTATAATTATTATAAAAAAATATTTTGCTACTATTCTCTTTTATTTGGTTTCTTGTGATTCTTAATTTCATAATGCTATTATTTTAAACCAAACTTGAAAAACATATCGGCGAGTGGAAAATATTTTCCAAACTTAAAATCTAAATTTTTAAGACGGCTTGAAATAAGCACTTACGATCTTAAGTATTGTTTTATGGAACAATGTTACTCCTTTCCTAAAATAATATATAAAATAATACATAATAAAATAATATATTTGCAAGATTTAGAAAATAAATTAATGAAAGTAAATAATGAAACTAATTTGTACTGAGAAAGAGCAAGAGAATAGCAAATAAGTATAATATTTTCATATTGCGTTGCTGTTCGCCTCTTCACCTGCTACATTCGTAACTTCGCTTGAAATTTAGAGATATTTCAAAAATTGGAAATATTTCCAAATCTCTTTGATTGAAAGGTTTGCGACAATTACTTCCTTTCGTTCCCAGCAGTCAGTTCACCTATGTCCTTAAACTTCTAAGTCAACTGTAAATATCCTAAGCAGATAAGATGATGCTGTGATTATATAACGACAGTCATAATGTTACAAAGCCGAATATTTATCGACTCATTCCTTTCACATTCAAATCAAATATGTCGTGGTAATTAAGAATTGTGAAGAACATGGAAATAATTGAAAAAATGTTTGGTAATAATCATATATATATATATATATATATATATATATATATATATATATATATATATATGTGTATATGTGTATATATATATATATATATATATATACATATATATATATAACATATAAATATATAATTCTATTTGATGTTTAATACTTCTAAATGAATATTAGATTCGTATACTTATTTGATGCGTGTATTGTGTAATAACTAAAGAAACAAGAAGTGCAACATGTTGATGTATTGCGCTCAGTGAATTTGTCAATATTGGAAACTTCCCCTAAACCTTTAGAAAACAGTCATATTCTTCATATACGTAAATATATAGACGTTGCTATATTGGAACAAACCGAGACGATTATGCTCAATAATTTGTTTCGTATCGTATACTTGAAATGTACTGTATCTATTATTTCGCAAAAAAGTAATCGAAGAAACTAGTAGTATGGTGTTTGCCTTGAGTTCTTTTGTTTATATGCAGGTTCTGTTTAAGATAAAGAGTCGTTTAAATTTAATTATGATTGAGAAAATTTTAAACATGAAAAATAATTTATTTCCCAAAATAACTTAGTTTTCGGTATTAAAAGCCCAATATAAAAATTGTATATTATTTAGTTTAACGTTTGCGAGAGGAATCCAGAAAAAAACAATGCAATGTTCGTGCGTCGACTTCCATATATTTACTAATTAATGGTTTATTTATAACGTTGTTCATGTCGCTTACGTATGTTTTCTTCCATCGCGTCACAAAAAGGTTTTAAATAAAACTTTCCCTCGCGGTTATAGCACCACTTCTTCTACTGAATATAACTAAATAACGATATATTAATAAAATTAACGCACTTTACCGGGAATACACGATGTAACAAACTCGCTACCTTATTTACAAACAAATCCTTTGGTCGATATCCATTCAAGGGCAATCGTTAAAAGTTTTGTTACACATCTCGCAATTGTTTCAAGCTGCCTAAACTATGTTAATAGTCTCAGAAAAATTGTTAAATCTGTGAAAGACACAACTACATATAGAGTTTTTATTACTTTTTTTTAAATGTGAAGCTTTATTTTTGTGTAAAATTTAGTCCAACTAAAATAACTAACGCAAATCAGGTGTCTATAAACATACTTTAACACAAAGTACTCTCCGCTCTATGGTAGACATGTCTCATGAAAGATATACTTATATATGTTTGCACAGTAAAATAATAAGTACAGAGAAGAATTTTGTAATGGATGTATAATTTATTTACATTGGGTTCACTGTGCACGCACGTGAATCTCATTCGTTTACGGCGTCTACGTGCAGCACTAAAAAGTGAACAATGATATTAACATTTGGATTTTAATTGGACTTACGAAACAAGTACTATTGGTTTTTCTGGAATTTGTCTCTTGCTAGTATTTGGATCCATTCTATTTGAGTCGCAATTATTCTAATACCAACAAATCAATTTGAGTGTTAAATCGATTACTATTATCATATACAAATGGTGTAAAAATTTACGCTGTTTTTAGGATCTTAAAAGTGAGTATTAATTTATCGAAGGTTATCAGTTCAAAATTTCAAAATACATGATGGAAATTCTCGTAATGTCGTTTAGGACATCCATAGTAGTATTCAAATAAATAATAATATTATTTGAAATTATCATAATTCAAATGCATGCTTTTCACCTATTATATGTTTTACAATACGTTGTGCTACTGCTGCTTTACATTCATGCAGGCAGTAATAATGTATTACACGAGCGATATATGCAAATATTTTGAAAGCATTTTTGAGCATTATGTCTTTTATAGCATTATGTCTGTCATCCCTGCAATTAGCTTTCTAATTATCAGTAACAGTTTATACAATAAGTATTTTTTTTCTAGTGTTGCACCTTATCAGTATTAAATAGTCAGTCAACATAACTAAACAAAGTGCCATTGAACACATCATGCAAATTCTTTTCCTTTCTGAAAGGGATATCAAATTAACATAAAAAAAAATTTAAAATACATTAAATAAAATGGACTTGAACTGATGACAGAAAAAGTTTTGATGTATCTATCTGCAAGAACATTTTTTCACATACGAGACACATGGCTTACCACGTAAGTGACGGAAGTGATAAGTCTCATTTTTGAAATATTTTCTTTAAGAAGTAAATTAATAAAGTTCTTTAAGTTTTGTATTGGGATTATGCTGAGGACTTCCAAATACACCATTTGCGGCTAAGTTTTGCTTATTTTCAAATTTTAAGAAGACATTTAAAACTTCCACGTGTTTTATTATACTAAATAATATCACACAAAACAATATTATTTCTAAATCAAAAGTAATAGTCATAATAATAGCATACAGAGCAGAAAAAAAATGTTTAGATCATGTTCTATTGCTCCATGTATAGCGAAAGCGATATGGAATACGAATTCCAATAACTATGAAATTTTGACATTTATTGCTTCTCAAAAATTTTTTTCTGTGCTCTAATTTGAAGAGATAATCCATTTCCTGAATTCTCTGAATCAACTCTTCAAATACATTTCTGTCATAAGTTATGACAATAAATACAGAACATAAATCATCAGAAGGGTCCCAAACGCTATATATATATATATATATATATATATATATGTATATATATATATATATGTATATATATATATATATATGTATATATATATATATATATATGTATATATATATATATATATATATATATATATATATATATATATATATATATATATATACGGCTCGATTGAAAACAGAATGCTAGTAGCAACATGTGTCACAATCAATGTTCCTATTATCCCATTATTAACAAACTGTATAACTTTCCACACCACAATTTAAATCTAGTCGAAATTCGGTTAACAGTTTTTCTGCAAAGACCACATATGCCCTGGTGTATTGAAATTGGCCAAAGTGTATCTTCAGTTGAAACATTGGCCATATTTATTTTTATAAAATATTTTTGTTTTTCTATTAAATTTCAGCATGAATGTTCTATGGAGTGTTTAACAAACGAGTAACACTTTATCGATTAAATGTCTTTTCAGTAAACATCCATTCATTTTTCGTCTTTTGAAATCTACTGTGTTCTTAACAAATGCAACAGAACATAATTTTGATTTTTTGGTGTGTGAACTATGTAAGTTTTGTCTGACCATCCCCATTACCAATCCATGCTTAGGTAAGGTACACACCATATTTTTAATACCAAACATGAGTTAAAATTGCACAAAACAACTGGATGAAAAAAAGTATTTGTTCTGTTTATAAAATAGTCCATTGTGGTAAAAGTAAAGTTGATTTTATTTCACGTGTTCCATGGAAAAAAAATTGTATTAATGTTTTTCACAGTGTTATAGGCTTAATATTCTTAATATGCTACAATTGTAAGTCACATAGACACTGAAAAAGAAATTATTTAATTTCTTTGCAGTTGACTTTTTTATAATATAAAATATTGAAAAAAACTGATCTCATTATTTAACACGTTGAGCGCCAAACTGATTTTTTCTTTTATTTCGTTTTTGTTGCACTCAAAATAAGATAATATATTATCTACATACTTTAGTAATATATAAGTATGATGTAATGTGCACTAAATATTTACCACGCAGTATCATGTTATTGGCCATACATAGCGCAGTTATTGACCGTATGGCCGGAAACGCGATACCGCATGATATGTAATTCAGGCAATCAAGTGGTAATATTTCCATAAAAATATTTAATCATATATCAATCACAAAAATGTTTTGAATTTTCATAGGAAGAAAATCGGCGCCGATGGGTACACCAAGGTTCATTCTCACTAATTGATATGTATTTAAAACAAATGAATAAAATATTAATTACCAATTTGATACTCGACAATTCACTTCAAAGTAATATTTATTTCAATCTCACATATGACTCGGTATTTACCTGGCCTACCAAATAAAATGATGACTGTATAAATACTTTGTAGGAAATTATATAAAATGTTTAACTTTTTGTAATACAATCAGTGTTTATAATAACAAATTCCATATTGTAATATGTATGTAGTACTTTAAAAATGTTTCTTATATTGTCATTAACTTGGAATAAATCTAAATATTTCAGGTTTAAATATATACATGTATTTCTTGAAAACATCATGCCCATGTAATTACAAGTAGTTCTCAAATTATGTGTGGTACACCTAAATTGTCATAATAACTGTTACGTTTTTTAATTGTGTAATTTGTTCATAATAATTACCACTTCTTTATTTTGTATCTGTAAATTTATTTATATCAGAATACAAGTAATTTAATACATGTCAAGACTTCAACTGCGGTCTTCGTCGTGGGGCGCATCTCACGTGAACAAGTGAAACCAACTCATCATATGATACCAACTCATCATATTGTAGTCGACGGGAGGAACCTCAACTAATATTACACAAATTTAATATTTCATACATTACTATAAATTCAAACGTGTAGGTGGATGAACAATTCTAACTGAACATGTCACGTAGTTATCAGAATAATTAGGTGTCTTATCTGAATTATTGCTATCTCTTGATTCTTGATCTCTTTTATCTGTTGATGCACCATTATCAGCAAATTGTTAAACATCAACCATTTTAGGATAATTATGTGGACAATTGCTCCTAAAAATATTTCCACAATCATCTTTAATTTCATGCTTAGGTCATATACCAGAACTTTTAACACCATTCTTTGAATTCTTGTTGGTGCTTTACACAAAGATTTCGTAAATAAAGTTTCTAAAGCTGATATTCAGTCTCAGCAACAATTATTTTTCCTATAATATATTTATAAAATTTAACAATAACTTCTATTTGAGCAAAATCGTTCGATGCGTAAGCGGCTGGTCGACCCTCTTGCGTTAAACATACATCAATACCTTCAGAACTACAATCTACTGAAAGTACAATTTCTATATATCAAAAAAGTTCAATAACTTTTAAATGTTAAATGCATCCTCGTAATAAATATTCCACTGAAATGAAGTATTCTTTCTTAATAATTATATGTATTGGAGAATAACTATTTATATATTTACTTAAATATTTGTCATACCTAAAAACCTTTTAACATCTTTTTATCTTTTAAGTATTTTATATTATTAATTGAAGCTATTTACTGAAGGATCAGGTCTCATTCCTTCACTATTAATTAACATACCTAAAAACTAATTTCTTTTTTAAAAATGTCAGATTTTTCTTAGTTAAATCAAACATTATGTAAACTTGCTATCTTGAGCATAATTTTTTGATAATTTAACTGTCCAAAATCAGCTATTCCAGTTTTGTGAAATATTTAACGTCTGCTGGTTTATCTGTGATGTCTTCAGTCATATTTATGTTGATGTGCAATGAATTGATTTAGATGCTTAAGATTCAGATGTGTCCTTTACTCACATTAACTTTTTTAGTTATCACAATTGAGTTAATCGATTCTACTGGTTCATCTACTTTTTCCATGATACCTTGTTAATTAAGTTATTTATTGAATGACTCCTGTAAATCTGATAGAATAGAACGAGGTGGATTTTCTAGCTGATTAGCATTATTTTGTAATTGAATATCATATGGTTTATTAAAACATCCAATGCAATGAAACGCTTCTGAATACTTACCAGTAATTATCAGCGAATGCTTATTAGTAATTTTTGTAAATCAGGCTTGTCTATACTTCAAACTTTTTGAATGAGATTTTTAGTTATGAGATTAAATGCATTGCAAGGTTTTAAACCTAATAATGTAATAAAACCAGTATTTATAATAACAAATTCAATATTATCACATTTTCCATTTGATAAATAACACTTAATAACCGAGGTCCCTTTAATAGATATCCATTTATCATCCAGTATAGTTAATTTTATTGGTTTTTTAATAATAAACATAGGACTTAACAATACCTTTTTATATGTGCTAAAAGACATACAATTCACTTACGCACCTGCGTCAAGTTTTATCCTAATTGTTTTATTATTTATGTACTCGTAGATATTTTCACACCACTTACTTGAATTGGCTGTGACTATATTACCGATAGAAAAGCTTTCTTCACATTCTTCTCCTTGATCAAATATTTGAGCTGATTGTTCTGCATTGGCATTATTTTTCTTCCGGCGCACATTTTCAAAAAATAATGTTTACCTTTACAGTAGTTGTCACCTACACCACTGGCAGGACACTTGTCTGTTGAAAACTATGAACTCCCACATTTAAAACATTGTTTAACCTCTCTTTTCGGTGAAATAAAATTTGTATACATTTTAGATTTACTAATATTTAATACAGATAACTTTTGATTTTCTGGTGCACTAATTTCACTTGTTTCTGTAACAATTCTGAGGCTTTGCAAATTGAAATAACTTTCTTATCTTTTAAACCAACTTCTCCTAACAAGCATTCTTTGACATTCAAGTTGTTTATCCCAACAATAATGATGTCACGCACCAGTTCTATACGCATATTGTTAAATTCGCAATTTAGCCTTTGATTTTCTAAGTCGGTAAGAAAATTAGCAAACGATACCTGTTGTCTTTGACTTTGTGTATAAAATTTATGTTACTATATATGGTAGATTCTTTAAAAATAAAGTAGTCTTCAAAATTTCTTTTGCCTCGTCAAATGTTACTTCCTTCCCCAAATTAAATGAATTATAAATTTTTATACATCTGTCACCGATATTGTGTAACAACAAAATAATTTTTCTTTCAGCAGTAGCTTATTCATAGTCTCCTACATTTACAAATAATTCAAATTTTTGATACGATTTTCAAGCTCATGCATTATTATCGGTTGTGAGGAAATAGTTCTGATTGTTCTGCATTATTTCTGCATTTCAAATTAGGAATTAATTTAGCCTAAATTTGAGAAGTTGCCAAACTGTAAACTGTTCACATAGAAACTTTCTGATTATCGCCATTTTATATTTAAATAATGTTCGGTGGCGTAAAGCACGGTGCAATATATTCCTTGTTCTAGTATGTTCAAATCCGTGGACTTGAACATACTAGAACAACGAATAAATTCCACCGTGATGATATTAACTTATAATCTGTTAAATCCAAGAGTCAGATTCATACAATCAGGTTCTAAAGTAACCATTTGTGGACATACAGATATATATATATATATATATATATATATATATATATATATATATATATATATATATTGTGATATAAAATGCAAGAAACAGTAGAACGTACCACCTGAAAACACAATTATTTCCAACATAACTATATTTTTCATATTTCTGATGATTACTACTTAAAATTAATGTTGCAAAAATTACGTTTATCATAAAATTTCAATGAAAATTTAAAATAACCTGCATTGCTTATGCTAATCAGCCAGGGAGTGTTATATATTGTAGACAACACACATTCTGTTCATAGGGAGTAGGTGCTAGAAATGCTTTTGCCCTTATAACATGTATGATGTACTGGACGAAAATGTACTAAAATATTGAGTGACAGGCACATTTCTGTAGAACTTTACAATGGTTCAAATGTATCACATTAAATTATACTGGATATAATGGTTGGATTAATCTAACAGCTATAAAATGGCAGACAGAGATGGTGTCACTGCCAATATTAAATGAGATGTTACCTGACAGGCAATAGGCACAGATGAACTGGAAATATTGAAAAAAGGTAAACATTGTAACATATAAAATACTTTTTACCAAAGAGATAAAAGAACAAGTATTGCTGGCACGTGTAAAGCAAATTAGTTTCATGAAATTGTACACCACATTGAGAATTTACTTAAATATTTTCAGTGTTGGTAAAGTTTTAAGATGAGAGTAGAGAGTCGCATTTAAAAACTGGTCACCATTATGAACCAAAATATATGTTTTATGTACAGCTTTTACTTTTTAAGAGAAAGTTGGATATGTAGGCAAAATCATTAGTTCTTTAGTGTAAATTAAAATTTTCAGCTGAATGTGTCTTTTTTTATAACACCAAACATACCTTGCACAATAATAACACTTTATTTAAACACAAAATGTTGTGGACAGGTGGTTCAATGCTTATCTCATTCATACTCTCAATATACTGATATGGTTTAGTTAAAATTTATTTTTAAGCTCGTCTTCTTTCTTAGCTTAGAATCTTTATAAGCTCGGTAAAATTTGTTATAGCTTAGCTCATCGTGTCGGAAACTTAAACATGTCTTCGTGAAACACTATCTCATTTCGTTAGATGTTTCTTGAAAAAATGGCACATTTGATATTATATTTTAGTGCATTCATTAATCAAAATCGCAGTAATTTATAAATTGATATTGAGTTTTCCTCGTTTGGCAAAGTTAGGTATTTGCAAAGGTAGGTAGGCCGTCCAAATTATTGATTTTTATACTTTTCCTTGATTTCTGGATAATATAAAACAAAATTAACCGCTAATTAAGTGTTATTATGTAAGAAAATGATGCGGTGTTATTTACCCAATAGAATTAAAATTAAATTTTATTGAAAAAACAATGAAATTTCTACTAGATATCAATTAGATGGTGTATGTGTTACTTTGCAGAAATAAGAAAATTATTTTAATGAAATATTCTTCCAAATCAAAGATCCAGTTCAAAAATGAATTTCTGCAAAATTCAAATGCAATTGTTGCTATATTTGTCCCTTGTACACTACTTCTCATCGTTGTATTTCATTAAGTATAAAAATATAGATAATCAAAAACTGCTAAATTCATCTTTTGGTTAGTGTCTGCCATCAGCATTATTTTCTTCATTTATCAATTATATCGCAACTCCTGTAAAACTATATGATATTTTCATACTGATAGATACCTTGAAAGCAGCCCATAAATTGATCGTCTAAAAGACCAAGCAGCAGCATTTTGATTAATATAAGTTCAGTAATATAGGCTATTTTTATAACAAACTAATAATCTACGAGTAAAAAATGTCTAGTTATTCATAAACTATATGTAGCTGATTAACCCCAGCTGTATTCCATTCAGTTTCAAAAGAAAATCTTCATAAGCAAACGAATGTTGCAGTTGAAATATGGTTGGCTCAAATATACATTTAATCAGCTGACGACTATTTATAAAACTCATTGTATTATACCCAAAGTTTTATTAAACTATATACATAATCAAAGCATTAACTTCAGAACGTTTAACCATAAATAATGTTAGAAATACAAATATCACACAATTATTTTACTGATACGAATAGATAAATTTACATTGTAAAAATTTACAACCCTCAATTTTTGTTGCGAAATTACCAGAAGAAAGTAATCGAAATTTTGACACTGAAAAAGCCCCGAGCATATATGCTATATTTTATTTTATAAGGCATTAGAGTGAGATAGGTATAATGTGTCAGCTTACGCTGCTATATTTCTAGAATTGAATGCATTACACACTAATATATTTATGTTAAATTTGGCATACTGATAATTAAACAAACATTGTGACATGTTATTTTCATTTGAAATAAGTGTTGGTACTATAATACATGTATATAATTAATATACACACATAAACAAATATATATATATATATATATATATATATATATATATATATATATATATATATATATATGTATGTATATATATATATATATATATATATATATATATATATATATATATATATACATATATATATATATATATATATGTATATATATATATATATATATATATCAATATATATATATATATATATATATATATTATTGAATCATTTTCTTTAGAATATTAGTGCATTTGGTGTATTTATACATCAGTGCATTATATGTTTTTAAAAATTTAATTTAGTCATTTCTTAAAAATTAAGTAATATTTATTTTATTTTGTAATAATTTAATTTTATGTGACTTAACAAATATTTCCTATTACTATTACTAATATATTTAGAAAGTAAAGTATTGTTCGTTAGTATGGTAGTAGAGTATATATTAGATGGATTGATGATAGTTAATGAAGGGTTGCCAAGTGTTATTTATTAGTGGAGATTCGGCTACCAACAACTTTTCAAAAACACCAGATTTTAAAACTGCCAGTCTCAAGCCTAGATGAAGTATGAGAGGAATTTTGTTGGTATTATTGTTTTTTATGTAGCAGTAATATATATTAATTGTTCGAAACACTTCATCTTACTTATCTGAATTTTTCTTAAATATAAAATATAACGCATATAATCTAAGTTACGTGTATATACAGTGGAAATGTAGACAATAATAAAAAATTATATTTTTAGTCAGCAATACCAAATAAATCCATGTGAAATTACTAACGCGAATGTAAGAAAAAGGTTTACAACACCTCAAGTGTGAAATTGGTTTATTTACAAAGATTCTATTTGAAATCGAATGGAATATATTTAAAGTAATACATACAGTAAAATATTGTATTATAATTTATTCAGCAATATTTCACTTGAAGTAATTGACGAAATTGCATCTTGAAGCAATCGCAGCCTGTATACAGCAAGTTATGCCTTCAGGTGATTGATGACACTTTTTTTTTAAAAATTCCTCCAAATTCAAACCAAAACGCATATTCAAGCAAATCTGTCAAATTCTACAAAACCTACACGCTATATTGGAAATGTTTATCAATGATGGGTCTTGAGAAATATATTTCTGCCTCACCCCAAACATCCAAACCCCAAACATTTTTTTTAACCCTCTTAATAACCTCTCATTCCTTCATTGGTTTAATACTTATTTAAACATTTTTCGGAAATACAGTTCAAAACCACATAGCTTTGAATTCAAAATGTCCTCCCAAAGTCTTACTTAACATACAGCATAATTCTGTGATTAATCTCGTGCATGCAATTAGGTTGGAAATGGAGTCGATTCATATTGTACCCAACAATTAGTGTAATTACTTATATAACTCTTGGTGTAATTACTTCAACATTACCATGGTCAATACTGAACTATACATACTAACATTTTTATCTAGTAAATAAAGTGGTTAAATAATAGTGGTTAAATCTTTATCTATAATGAATTACTATTTACAACAATCAAATAGCTTAACATCAAAATATGGTATCTGAATTAAATTATGATAAAAGTAAAAAGAAAACTTAAAGCTTCACGAGGTAACAGTCAATTCAGTTAAAAATGTCGTGTTATAGTTTAAAGGAATCGATCCACTTTCTAGTTGTATTACAGTTAATTCTAGGTGTCGACCGAATTTCGCGTCAATTAGACAAGCAAAACTAATAAAAATAATTTTCAAGAAAATTTACAGGTTGACATAAATTTTTCAATCATTTTATAAAATGCCAGAACAGGCATATTGTCTCATCGTATCCCTGTGTATACTGAAAATATATAGAAAATATAGTAGATGTTTTTCAAATATGTAATGACATCAATTTCATATTTTTTTATCTATTGATATATTTTGGCAAGAAAATTTATTTGCTAATTGTTCACAACGATTTTATAAAATTTCCATTTATTATGACATTTTGTTCAGAATGAAATGCTTTAAAAAAATTGAAATCATGATGCTATTGGTCATGTCTATCACATTTACAAGTCATCTAAAGCCTTTCATCATTGTCAGTTTTGGAAAATTGAGTCTTTTCTCCATAATCACATATATCGTTGCATTTACTAAAAGAATGAAAACTGCTTCTAATGTGTTTAGAAAACCAGTAAAAGCTGGACGCATGAATCAAGATATATTTCATACCAATACAAATCAATTAGTATTACCCAGTAGCGACTGGAATGAATTATATGGAAATAGCCATTTTGATGATTCAAGTAATCCTACATGCATATCGATTTTGCCAAACATGTTGATTATAGTAAATGAAATATACGGTATAACGAATAAAATGTTCAAATTGCAAGTCCAGTAGAATCAGTTGAAATAAATAAATAAATTTAAAAACGTTTTTCGTATTAATTTAATCTAAATGATTTCTACTTCAGGTATTTCAGCTTCTAGTGTCAACTCTTCTTTCATTCGTTAACGGTAAACAACTGGTGTTGGGTTTGTATATGCATGATGTAAGAAACAGTGATATTATAGATACTATTGTAGTTTCGAATGTATCTATAATGAAATTAAATTTTAACTTACTTTTTTTACATACAATTGTATTTGTAATTAAGGTTAACATTTAAAAGTGACAAAAATATAGTGGATATTCATAAATATTGCAAGTAATTAAATAACATTTTAACAACTATGGTCACTAAAAATGATTGATTAATTTTATTCCATAGCTGATAATTCGCATTGTCTTAACGGTTGTCTGCACCTTCATTGAGATGTTGGTTCTGGAATTTCTTAAATTGAGAATAATCAGCACAAAACTGAGACTTGTGCCTCAAATATGTAAGAATTTATGTATGGACCTTCAAGATGTTAATTTTATGTTATGCCAATACCTTATATTATCTGAATGCGGATGGTGTTTCCTAAATTTGTATCAGCAAATTAGTCGTATCAAAGCTAATTTCTTTCCTAATTTAGCATTTTTATCTGTAATGTAAATGTCAAAATTTCTGTTTTTCTCCTTATGTTCATTCTCCTTTCAAACAACTAAACTATTTTAGCATATGCTTTGTGGAAAAACTGTGTTTCACATTTCAATATCATTCAGTCTTATAAAGCCTGCAACTTGTGATTGTGATTCTCCATCAAAATACAAAAAAAATCCTTTTTCCGAAAATGATAACATCAAACCAAATAAGACTTTTTTCATAAGTGTCTAACACGATTTAATGTAATTTTGAATATAATCAGAAATGCACTACGAACAAATATTTTAAATTGTAATAAAAATTATATATAAATTGTAAATATAAAAAATTAATGATTTAAATCGGTCATGAGTGTGTCCCAAAAAGCTTCACTTTAAAACTTAATTTCTTTTCATTATTTTAGTGCCATAGCATCTTTTAGTCCAATAATTACCTACGTATTTATAAGTAAGAGTACATTCAGTAGAAGTTATGATTTAGAAAGCAACAGAGTGCTGTGACAGGGACGGACGATTGATGAGCGAGATAGAACCCATCGAAAGTGCCCCCGCATCCCGCATGCCAAGTCTCATCCCGCATACAAAGACTTGCGCTGAGTGCGCTTATTTCTTTTGCGCGTTCATCTGCCGCAGGACGAAGAATTTTACTATAAGCTGTGTTGGACAATGATGTACCATGCCTCCTTTGATCGTTCACCACGGCCCACACCGATTTGTTGCATAGAGCAGAGGGCAGCCATCGCTTACTGCATACCGACTTTGTCTTCAAGTTCTGTTATTTGATTGTCATAACAGAAATTGTCTTGTGTTTTATTATTATTTGTTATTGTTTCGAGTTCTGTTAATTGACTGTATTCGCTGAAATTCTGTGTTTCACCATTATGTGACTCTTGCCATTTTGTAAGTGAATGCCGCTATAATAGCATAAACATTGCAAGGATTTTCGCATTTAATTTGGAATAACCCAGTTATAAAATATTCCTAAAAAGCCTTATATTTTTCAGCTCTCGGCACATGCTCAGCTTGACTTTGTGTGATGTACCTTGTCAACATTAATTGATAACCGTATCCCACTCAGTCTTCTTTTTCATTCTTACTTGAGTAAAGTTTTTAATAATGGGAATTATGCTATTGCGTAGTTCTTGTAAGAACCTTCTAGCATAGTTGTTTTACCCTCTGTACCACCTAGGAACTGAGTACTCATTAAAACAAAATTAAATGAACCTAAAATCAAAAGAGTTTTGTTATGTTATTATTGAATTCCAGTAACTACCTTTTGAACTAACTACTCTTTGGCTCAATCAAATAGATATTGAAAAGTGGGTCAAAATCGACTAGCAAAATTTCATAATGGTTGGAAATACAGGCAGCTTAAATTAAATAAAAGCTTGTAATGAAATTTAGTAAAGCTTGTAATAAGGCATTTATTCAATAATTACTTAGAAATATGGAAACATTAGTACATTTAGTCCCTCTCTTTAAAAATGTACCTCAGATTAAATGGTAGACAAATAGTTTCTGGAAAAATTAATTTAAAATTTTTACGTCGTATTAATACAAAGTTTTTGATATTTAAATTTTAACAGAACTTTCATTTGATATTAAAAAGCTTTCATTTAAAAATATATTTTACAAAGAAATAGTTATTATTAAAGTATACAATTTTAAAAAAATGATGCAAAATAAATGACTACGTCTTTATATTTTACTAGCTGAAAGCCTTCATGCCTTAGAAACTATCTTCATAAAATAAATATATTTAAGTGATAAGTAACTGCGTATAGTATTAGATATATAATAATTAGTCATATCCTAAATGTGTTAAATAGATAACAAAGTGAATTGTGGCCTTTCATCTTAAAACAGGTCACCAACATTTATGAATTGAATCAGAACAATAGAGTAACTCGTTAAGACGCCCAGAATATTGAGCAGAAATGAAGCTCTCAGCTTGAATAACCGAAAAACTGTGAATTGACCTAACTCAGCTGCATCCATCATATTTTTAATAAGCTGTATATGACTTCGGACACTCGATGCTGAAAGAAGAAAAAATATGTTTATAGTGAGGTATTTTAATGTACCCAAAAAATATATGACGAAATCTTTCAACTAGGATAGCACACTAACTTTTTAAGTTTACAAGATGGAAACTGGTATGTATTCTAGAAATAATAAGAGTATTTGTGACAATATTAAGTTTATGATACTTTGAACTTGACTTTTTGACATTACACTATATTACAAACAATTTATATTTCAAAATATTGTCTTATAATTAACAAAGAGATATTTTGTTTCCATATAAAGAGATGTCAATAAATTATATAGAGGAAAATTACATGCCAATATTGTATTTTGCCTGCTTATTAACCTCATGTTACTAATAACTAATATGAGAAGTGAGCTGCAGTTTGATAAATATAATACGTTACTAGAATATGTTTAATCTCATATAGTGTAGGAATTATTATGGTTGTGCACAATAATAATTCCTACACTATACAGTAACTTTAAAAACATGAGATAGTAAAAATATTTTGTACAAGAATTTGAATGCAATCCATCAATAGTTATAAAGTGCATCTGGTCATTGCTCCGAGAAAATGTTGTTGCAAAGTAGTATAAATGTGTATGAAAACAATCAAAATATTATAAATATCTCATTGAAGGAAAAAGCAATAAAAAATTTGTAGTCATAAAATATCATAGCAAAAACATCATGCTTTAAAGACAAAAAAACCTATTGAAGAGTTTTTAAGAAATAGAATTTAAAAAGCATAGCTAAAAAGAGATTAAATTGCTAACTGGATATTTCTCATATCTGGTTAAAGCAGCGTCTGCTCTAGCGTTTACGTCGTTCCAGACCAAAAGACAAATTCCTCTAGTTAAGGCGCTAACAACAGCAGATTGAGTTCATTTAAAAAAATATTTAGCAAAAACTACTAAATTTATGTGAACAAAAAAATAAATGTTAATCTTGACAATATTTTTAAACTCATGAGGAGTTTCTAAAACATAACTGAAATATTTTTTGTCTGACAAAAATAATCCAAAAATATCCCATAACATACATATTAAACAAACTAATCTCTGTTATTAATAAGACTTTATTAATAAAATTAAGAAGTCTAAGTCTTTTTATTTTCAATAAAGTAAATGAGATTTTAAAAAATAAAACACATTATTTCTTTCGAATGCACAGATGCATTTTCGCACTGTCCAACTCATCACTTTCACTCACGTACAAACCGACAGTGTCCGTTGAGGCGCAATGCTAGGGGGCCTGTGTTATTTGTTTTTCCACCTGCTCGAAGGTCAATAAAATAAAGAGCCATATAATTAAATTATTTGCAATCATAGGATCTGTGTTTAAATGTTATAGGTATAATTGCTGTTTAGCAACACTGATATTTTGATGATTTTTTTGATGAGACATGAATGCATTAAAAACGACGTATTTCGAAATATGTATTGTAGTTCGCTATTATTTATTAACAAAGAATCGATTTTAAATAAATAATGGTAAACTACATATATATTTTCATGTAGTTGTCTACACGGGAATACTTTTAACCTTTTTTCTTTCACAGAATTCATATGTTTTTTGATCCTTTTTGCATATTCACTTTTGAATATTTTGTGTTTGTCTTTTTTTATATTCATACATATTTGTATTTAAAAAGTTTTTTATGTGATCCTTTTCACTTATTAAATTTTCGGATCTTTTAGGTTTGTTTTTTTAAATCAGTTCGTGTTTGTATTTATAAATTTTATATAGCGGTAGTTGACGAGCCGGAAAATGACATAGGCTACGTTTATTCCTGGTAAATCTCAACCTAACTAATATTATAATGGCATAGACTACCTTCCAACCGGAGAAATATAATCCTAACTGGGAAGACAATCATAACTAATATTAAAATTTTGAATGTGTGAAAGAAGGACAAACAAACATCCCTCTTTCACGTCAGTATGGAACAACTTATGAACATGATTTTCTGCACAGAGGGAGTTGGCAGGTCATGAAATGACATAGGCTCCTTTCAATCTGGGAAATATAACCTCAACTAATATTTAAAATTTATAGTATGTTTGTTCGTCCTACTTTTACATCGCAATAAAGCAACAAATTATCGTGATTTTCTGTAAAAAGATGGACATATGCTATGTGCTAATATTTGAAATCTCATCATAACTAAATTAATAATCCCAACTAAATCAAAGATTTCATTTGTATCTGAATGTTCTTCTTTCATGTCGTAATGTGCCAACAAATCGTCGTGATTTTCTGCATAGAAAATGGTGATAGACCGGAAAATGATACAGGCTACTTTTTGTCGTGAAATTATTTTAAAGTTGTAGAAGCAATGATAAATATGCCAAGAATTGAAAAGTTTAAAGTATTTTTGTTTGTGCTTCTTTCACATTGCAACATAGAAATGGATGAGAATGTTTTTTGCACAGACATAGTTGGCGGGGGCGGGAAATGGCATAATCTACTTTTGGCCTCGGAAAATAACTATTTCATATTATAATCCTGATTAATATTTTAACCGTGTAAGTACGTTTGTTTCTTCTTCTTTCACGTCAGAATGAATCAGCCAATCATCAAGATTTTTTGGATAGGTATATTCAGCAAGCCAAGAGATAACACAGATTATTTTTTATTTCAGAATTCTTATCCCTTTGGGAAAATTCTTAAAACAAACAAGTACACAATGAGGATAATAAAGCAACGTTGCAATGGAGTCATGAATAGACATGAGTTTTTAAAACGCAATGTAAGATAGCAACAGAATCACACCCTTTAATCCCTAATTTAGAGGAAGTATATTTATTTTCATTGCCTTTTATATTATAAAGTCAACAAAATAAAAGCTTATTATTTAATTTCACTAATAATTCTAGATGGCGCTGCCTGTTTTAATTTCTCTCTACGAGTTTTCTAACTGTAACCAGATAAGCGGAGCTGGGAGTAAAAGTTAGCAATTACAATAAAAAAACAGGACTTGTTGTGGCGTAATGGATGAAATAATTCCAGTAAATTTTAAGAGTTTACTTACTAAAATAATTTACCTGAACGCATAAGTGAAATGCATTAAATAGACCAATAAATAAAACAAAATCTAAACTAATAATAATAATTAGACTGACCAATGATTCATTTGATTATTAATTTAACGACTATGGCAGAGAAATATTAAAACTATGATATTTACATGCATTTACATAAAAGGTAGTAAAGAATATGTAACTTGTAATTTTGCCAATTTTGAATTTTGTCTGACCATGCTGAAATTATTTATGCTGTATCCAATTTTACTGGAACCTAAAATAAAAAAGAATAATTATTTATCAATTAATTCCAATTGCAAAACAATTGCAGCGCCATTTTAAATCGTCTTCTGGATACTTTGTTATTTTTGGTTTAATTGAGCCATGCATTACAAATGCATTATTTTGTTCAATCACAATATGACTTAAGAAAAAGTGGCCATTTCTGATTAGTACGACTAAAAAATTGTGACCATTTCTATGATAAATATTTGGGGATAATTTTTAATATCACATCACACATTAAAAATGCATAATTTTTATGAATGGCATAAAAGACATAAATTGAAATTTATAAAATAACATCTAAATAATGTGAGTATACAAAATTATTTGGCTATAATTTTTAAACCTACTTCAAACAAAAGTCAAAGTGGTCAAATGAAGCCACAATGTGGAGGTTCAAGAATCTTCTAAATGGGAAAGGACAGCATTTGATAAATCAAAGATATGCCGTAACACTTTGTGAAAGATGAATTAAATTTTTGCAAAGCTCTGCATATGATGATGAAGTTTTAATATCGGTTATACATGATTTACATGTACATGATAAACTGTTTCCATCTTTTGTATAGATTATATTGGTTTTTTTCTGTCGCCACTTATACTTTCATAAAACTCTGCTTTGAGAAGTATTTTTGCAAAATTGTTATTACCCAGAAGAAAATATGGAATTGGGAATGAATGTCCTAAATTACGTATAAATCTGTAAAACCTTTAATCTTGCTTCTTTTACTTTAAGATGACAATTTGTTTAGAATCATTTAAAACTATTTTAGGAATTAATATCAAAAATGATAGTTTTCACTGTTGATGTATATATGCATATTGGTACTAGAAAATATGAGGCAAAGGACATTGGTATTGAAGAACTGGTACAAAATTTAAAAAAACTATCACGTGTCTATAATACAAAGCTGTCTTAATATCATAAGAAGTGACCAAAAGGTCCTCTGCAATTAATGAAACCTTAAACGTCTTATCTCTGAAATGCATTTTTGTAAAATCAGAAAAGAAAATTCAGCAAAAATGAAGAGCCCAAAGTATTTAAGCGTTACAATAAAATTGTTTGTACAAATATGTCCACTTTGATTTGTCTCCATGTCTATTTTATTTTATATTGATATATGGATATGTATTCTTGGTTTAAACAAAGCACACAAGTATTATGGAATGCCTCGGGCCTAAGACAGCATCGATCACCTATTTCTTAGATGTGTAGATTTATTTCGTCATAGCTAGAAAATACATGTATATATATATATATGTATATATATATATATATATATATATATATATATATATATATATATATATATATATATATATATATGTATATGTATGTGTGGATATCTATATATATACACGTACATATACACTATATATGTTCGTCAAATATTCATTTACATGTTTGCATATTAAAGACCACTGAAAAGTTCCTTTTCTAATGTTGAAACTTGATTATCTTTATGTATGTGACATGTACGAATACATCATGTATATAAAGGTCAATAATTGCTAATCATTAGATTTACATTTTATTAAGTAAATTTACTGTTCTCTAATTAGAAAAGAGTATTAGTTCAACACGCATAATCAACGAAGATAAGGTTGGAATAAACCAACCCCTGGAGGGTCAGGTACTTAATTAAATTATTAAGGGTGTGAGGAGGCTTGAAACCTTCAATGTCAGTGCTTCTTATCAGGTGACCAAGCTAATTAAGTAGGAACAATAGTTCACAAACATTAAGTTAAATAAACTTTGGTGGTTTTCATAGGTATTTTTATATTTGAATGCAATGTGCATCTTGTTTTATTCTTTTATATAGTAGTAGAAAAAAGTCCAATAAATCAAACAAAAACTTTTTATTGAACTCCATAGTGGAATTATTCTGTATGTTAATGTCAAATTAAGTAGTAAATATGATTGCATGTATCACATGTTTTAATAATTGTAGTTAGAAAAATGAAGAATGAATAATTTAACTAAAAACTGAAAAGTTTCTTTTTTTCTGCGATATATCCATAGCTGGAAAAAAAATATTAACATTGTTAAATTAAAGGAATATTTACAGAATGACGTATAATTTAAGGTCAATCTGTAAATATATATAAACCAATATGAAAAGAACTTACAAGTATTTTATTAATGCTATATGTAAAATCGTTCACTTACATAAATCTTCAACAGCTTGTATTGATGTCAAATTGGATTTTGCAGTTTCTATCTGCAAGTACATTTTCTCGCATATAAAAAACACAGCTAGCAAAGACATAACATGGTGAACGGGCCATATCAGGTAACTGATGTAAAGTGATACATCTAATTTCTGAAACATTGTCTTTATAAATGAACGTATTACAAAAGGAAAAAAATCAAATTCTATGAGGTATTGATTTATTTTCAGACAAAATTGAAT
The DNA here is from genome assembly GCA_039881145.1 of Druceiella hillmani. Taxonomy (NCBI): domain Eukaryota; kingdom Metazoa; phylum Arthropoda; class Insecta; order Lepidoptera; family Hepialidae; genus Druceiella; species Druceiella hillmani. The sequence goes on along the minus strand of JAYKKI010000072.1, from coordinate 12,416,270 downwards.
GCATAATTTTTGTATAAGAGAAAATTTATATCGGGATAAACAAATTTTGTATGTTTTACAGCTTATGGATTATCGTTCACTCAAATGCTGACGGATCTCTCTGCACATTTGAGATACAATTTTTTCAACAGAATTCCAAACCAATAACTAATTCAAATTCAGTTGCTTGACCGTAAATTAGAAAATGGCTTAATTTACTTGCCGTTGCAATCTAACTTTCCTATGAATGGTCATAGGCTGAAAAATCCCACAACATTATCAACAGGAACGCAGCAGTTGGTGAAACAGCCTAATTAAGTTGTTACAGAAGTATTGTTGTGACTAAATGAATGCAGATTGGTCAAATTACCCAAGATGAGCTGAGCCATCTCAAAGGCAAGAAAATAATTGAATATTATAAACTAAAAAACAATTAAAGAAATGTGTCAACAATTGAACAATTCGATGATTTTAACAACAAAATAAGGGAAATTCACGATTTGCCAACGGAAAATGTAATAATAATTTTGTTACATGAAATAAAAATAAAAATGTCTTCTTCCTCAAACTAAATTTACCCACTGCTGGATGCTGGTCTGTTCATGACAGTGTCGAGCTTGCTGGTTCTGGGTTTCACCCATAAAATAAATCTAAATAAGTTTAAATAAATAAATTATAATTGAATGAACTATAAAATTATTGTTAAATGCGTCCATGATTGTTAATTTCTTTGCAAGCGCTTTCTTTATTTTTCTGACTTTGTGAGCTTATATAAAAAATCGTTAGCCTTTGAACCTGTATTCTTCTCAATTGAATTATTATTTTTTATTTACAAATTTGTAATTTATTCAATTCGATTAGCTTAAGGCTATCAGTATAATTAGATAACATATGTGTTAATAATACTTACATTATATTTTAAATTCTGAAGAAAGTTATATATGTCACTCAGTATACCAAAAAATGCCAGGTTCATTGACGTGAGTAGCTGAAAAATTAAGATAAAATTAATTCATAACAATATTTATATTAAATTTATTGAAAATTTTACTTCAAATAATATTTGTTTCAAAACTTTTACTGAAATGTTCAATACAGACCTGAAATTCAAATGCCTTATTTAAATTGAGACATAAGTCTAAAAAACGACTATAGAATTGGGATAAATGAAGAATGGAATTTTGGCTTAAAGGCAATAAAAATGGAAAATGGTTGTTGGAAGTGAGATCATGTTGAGGACTTCCGAATATGGCGTCGACTGGTGAGGGGATATTTTCAAATTTCAAGGAAATATTCAACAATTCCAAACGTTTCGTTATGCTGAATAAGATCAAGCAGAAGAGTATCATTTCCATATCAAAAATAATAGTTGCAATAATATTGAAGATGCCATACAGGAAAATGTTCACACCACGTCTTGTTTGTCCAGCCACAAAATCGAATGCCATATAAAGAATATGATAAAGTATGACAATGCTAATAACTATGAGGTTTCGGCACTTGTCACGTCTCAAAAAATTTCTTTTATGCTTTAACATGAAAAGGTCATCTACATTTCTAATTCTCAGAATCAATTCTTCAAACACATTTTTGTCAAAATATATTTCAATTAACAGTGAGCGCAGAGCATGAATCATCTGAAGTGACCTGAATGCCAACAAGGTGTAGTGATCGTCTGTGAACGTAAATGTTACATGCAGGACTATCAGTATTCCTAAAATTACCAAACTGTAAAATTTTCTACACCACAATTTAAATTTTATAGGAAATAGATTAACAGTCTTTCTGCAAACACCAAACACGTGCTGATACACTAAAATTACCCATAGTGTATCTTCAATTGATTCGTTATTCATATTGATTCTTGTAAAACGTTTGTATTCCAACTGAATTCCACAACAAGTGTTTTGTTGAGTATTCGGGAAACAAGTGACACCCACTTTACTGATTAAATGTCTTGTGAGTTAATATTCATTTTGTTTATCACCTTGTGGGATATTTTGAACCCTTAAAGCCATTAATCATATTGATACTTCTAATAGATTAGAAGTAGATAAATATAACCATGAAAGTACATTAGTTAACATCTATCATTTTAAGGTTACAAATTAACCTTTCTCATGATCAAATCTAAAACAGGAAACAATTAAATATAACACAACCCCTCACCCTTGATTGATCGAATTTGGTAGGTGATCTAATGCATTGAATCACTTACAATTTAATTATATTTTTAATTAACTAGATGTAATTTTGCACTGCCTTTTTAACAATTTTCCATATTTTTAGGGTTCTGAAGTTTAAAAGGAAAAAACGGAACCATTAAAAGATGTCCTTCTGTCTATCACAGCCATTTTTCTTTGAAACCGTTAAACGTGGGACAGGAAATTTGTGACAAAACGTATTTACTCTTGTACATTTTAATATTGTAACACGGAATATGTATATATAAAATGCAATGCAGAAAATTATTTTATACCATCGCAATTCTATAAGATATTCGTAACACAATTTGTAGCAAAATATCTTCAGTTGCTGAATTGCACCCTTAGGTGGAAAACTTACATTAACTGTTATCAACACTTGGTGTTGCTGGATTTAAGAGCTCTCACCTTTTCGACTATACTCTTTTCAAGCTTTGTTATGAATAATTTTATGGTGATATTTCAGTACCATGTCAAGAAGCACTTTTAATAATAAAATTTATAATGAATCAATATTATCAAGGTATTTTGGCAATTTATATTTTGATACATTTGTAAAATGAAATTGTTTTTTGTGCAGTGCAAACTAAAATTTTAATTTGTGTAATTAAGTGTGTTACTGATTAGAAGTATGAAAAAAAAAGCCAACGGCTGCTTTGGAAGAAAAAGTGTTTTAGTATTTGTATTTGATTTACTGCAGTTAATCGCCTTCCCTTTCCCACCTCCCCTAAAGTTAGAAAACATTCACCATTTGAAGATATTTTTGCCTCTAACATAAATATATTTCTGCTTCTACCATAATAAATAAACTGCTAGGTACATTAAGTGCTCCTAATCTTTGGAAGCAATAGTTTACTTATGGGGAACTCATTAATAACATGAGAAAGAAACACGATTCTTTATTTGTAGATATGTTGTATGGTACAAGATTAGGAAATGGTAGTAAAGATGATTGCACATTACTAGACATCAGATCAGTTTACTTTAATATTGTTAGAAATGAAAATATAATAAAAGAAATTACATTTATCTTTCACTTAACTTGAAAATACAGTATTCTTACTTCCTGCGAAAAACATGTGCATACACTCGATGAAGCAATGTTTAAAAACATAGAACAATCTGAAATAAAAATAAAGGCAACAGACAAAATAGATTGAGTAAGATATAATGAGAAAAATTACCAGGAGGCATTAGAGAAATATGAAGAAAATGTAATCACTGACTGTGGGCTTAAAATGGAAAATATATGCAATATAATAGTATGCAGTATATAATAGTATGCAGTACCACAATTGAAATTCGAATTTTGCTTAGGAGAAATACCAATGTTTTTATTAATCAGTTCAATACAGGACAACAAAATCATTTAAACTGAGATTTACTTGTGATTTCGTTTATGATTTAGAAAGGGTGAAAATAAAATTTGAAATACTAAGGGTACGTTCCACTAAGCGAACACAATGTTCAAAGGGCTCACTGTATTATATCACTTGGTGATGGCGATCGTTATGGTCGTGATCCAAACCTCATTCAATATGTCATTGTTCACGATTGCTTTAAGTCCATACTGAACCATGTATTGAAGTGGATCATTGCGGTTGTCGATCTATCAATTTGATTAATACATTAATGTATGAAATTTATGTAAATTAAATTATCGTTTAAGATTAAACAGGGTGACGGAGAGAAATATGCCCTTCTGAAAAGTATCTAATAGAAGAAAATATTACACCAGAAGATGCAAAACATGACAATAATAATAAAATTCTTATAGAAATTAAATTACACTTTTACAATTATTGTAAGCGTAAAATTACTTCTTATGTTCACAATGTAACTAAAAAAATGCATTGTTATAATCTCTTTATTTTTGTTCAGTAAACACCTATTCCTCATGTATATACATACTCATTGTTCATAATCCGTTTCACTTGGATTGACAGTTAATGCATAACCCATTTCATAATGCATAACCCGTTTCCCTTGGATCGTCGGCAATGCTGACAAGTTAGTGGAATGGATATAAACACGATCATGGGCACTATCATTGCGGATAGCTACACATGCGTATGGTAACATGAATCTAAAAATTCTGAATCTACCGATAGCTTCTTCCACATGAATCCGTAAAGGCACATTTTTTTGTGTCTAGAACTTTTTTTTAGTTAGTGTTACTTGAGCGCTCACACTAGCAGGTCTTGTCAACGAATTACAATTTTCTTGCGCTAAATGCACATTATTTTTAAAACATCTGTCTGCTAATATTGTTGCACAACTAAAGGAAAATATGTTTACTTGGTTGACTTTCTAATTTGATAGGTCCAATCGTATTCTCCCGACATATATTGAAAAAAATTTTAAAAAATTATCATTATTTGTAAATCAAATATAGTTCCATTTAAAAATTTCCGGTGAAAGATTTGTGTCCATATAAAATCTAATACAGGCTTTAATACAAAAAAAATATCAAAAGGAGATAGAAGCTCTAAATATAAAATAGATTTGTCATAAGCTTGTTTAATTTGTTAACGTATTTTAGTTGGCAGAACTCTATACTTCTGAGCAATAGTTTTTAGTATTTTAAATGATATTAGATATGCGATTGCAAACATCACTCCAGCCACACTAGAGGAGCGGCCGAGAATCAAACCCGTGACCACTTCGACATATCATGGGTTTCATATTTACTTCTGTTACTGAGGATGGGTTATTTACATATTATTAAGCAAAACATACCTTGATGTCCTAGCCAGATCCCGGTGTTCAACTTCTAGCAGAGCAGTTGATGAGGAAGATTTAAAGAAACGTATCCATTTAATTTGTGATCTAAATGTATGAAATGCATTTACGAAATAAAATAATGCTTAAACAAAAAATATGATAATACAACGCTTGTAAAAATTATACTTACTTTGATGACATACCCGTTCTTCGCTTGTTTGTGCTTGCCTTTATTTTGGCCATCCCCCAGTCATCGTTTTTACTTATATATATTTGGATGAATTTAACTCAGTTATTATAAAAAAACCTCCTAACTTCTGAAGAAGTTAGTTACATAAAAAGTAACACTCATGATGGATAAGCCCATTGAGGAATTTCTATCGCCTCACTGCTCATTTGAGTAACTTACGTTCTAAATATGACCAAACTGGGATAGGAATAATAAGTATCGGAATTCGAATACTTCACTGAAAAGTGAATTTGAAATCCTAATTGTATTTTATGTCAATTTGAAAGAACAAACTTACAAGTAAATCGGTAAAGTGCTTCAGATATATAATTTAATTGAATGAATATTGTTTGTTTTTGACTATTTATAGCTAGTACCTTTTAAATTAATGGTAAATAATGCTAAAAGAAATGTGTAATGTTTTGCACTTTTTGTATTTGAACTTATTCAGTAAAGAATCTTAAATAATGAAGATGTAAACAGCTTATGTCACGCACATCCGAACTTAACTTAAATGTGGAATATGAGGACTTCTCGAGGGATTTCAGGGGTTGGGCGTAAAAGTCATTGCCAATAATTCGTAGTTAATGTAGTTTTTTCAAAACTTGGAAGGAACTGAAATAATTTTACCGAACATGGATGAATACAAACATTTTAAACGTTCTTTATAGCTTAGTGAGTTTTCAGGTCATTCTAGTTCAGAGTGGTTGATTTTTAGAAATTCATAAGTTTATGATTTAATTACATTTAGGTCTTACGATGGAACAAAACTATTTAATTAAGCTCATTATTTTATTAAGCTCAGATATGTCAACAAATTTTACTTGAACAGTTATTAAGTAAACCTCATATCCTTATGTATAAGATTACAGAAGATATTATTAATGTGGAGCTTATTGCATGCAGTACGATATTTTGTATAAGAATCTAATATAAAACGAAATTGGACGCAAGTCTCAGGTAGTCATCAAGCGAATTAAAATTTTAGAATCGAATCCGAAAGTGTTTTTAGCTTTTGTTCTAGTTTCGGCCGAAACTGAAACTTATTTTAATAAATTTGTGATCACTATTTTATTTCAGTTTTAAAGAAGTTTTTTTAGAAATTCTATTTACTCATTTAAATAATCTTAAAATTACATTGATTTAATTAAAAATACCTTTTTTAAGATTATGAATAAATCACAGAATTTTGACAGATTGGAACTATTAATAAATTTATTTAATATAAGTACATTCTAAATTGTTTCTATTACAGTCACAAAAACAATAATATATGTTAATAACCTATTAACTATCTGTTATTAAAAAGCAATCGCAATATGAAAATAATCAGTCTTTATGAAAATAACTATAAAGCAAAATTATTGACCACAAAATATTCGCCTGAAGGACAATATTGTATTGTTATTGATTAATTGTGGTAAATATTGGACGCATTCACCAAGTTTCTTATATATTGCAAATGTAATAAAAAAAATTTTCTATAAGCTTTTTTGTAAAAAGATTTTTGTATTTTTTAAATAAAAAGATTTTGTCAAAAACAAAATTTACACTTCGAAATCGTTACATGAAAAAATTAAATACGTTTTTGTCCTTCGGAAACTGAACTAGCGATTGTAATATAAAAATATAATGCTGTATATTAAAATATAGCCACTATAGAATTTTGTTTTAGCGACTTGCCTCTCTTATCAAAATAAATTTAATCATCAACGCAAAATAACTACTCGCTGAATACACTGGTGCGTGGCTCTGAAATATACATATCTGAATACTGCCTTTATAAAATATAAGTATAGGCTGAACTACAACTATCAGCGTTTCCTTGCCGTCATTGGCTTGAATATAATATTAAATAGTTTAAAAAATTAGCAGTGATCGGTTTATATCGGCGGCAAAAAGAGTTGTGTGTGTGTCCGAAGTCACTTTTTACCTATAGGAAATTAGATGTTAATGAGAAATATCCTTCAAAAGGTTTTTTTTATTTTCCATCTCATTCTCCCTTTCCCTGCTATTTTATAGGACATAGTCGCGATGTCACCTTGCAAATGATAACATTTCAAATAAGAGCATATAATTTTACACCTTTAATTAAGAAAATTTCTACCATTTCCCAAGTCTGTATAGATGAATTTGTTTTTGTCCTCAAGATTGCTGGTGAGTCTAAGGGATTTTTCGTTACTTAGATTACTACAAGAAACGTCTTAAAGACCACACAAAACATCTGAAATAATATTTTTTATGACCAATATTTTAAATAATTTTATATCTAGATAATATAAATTAACCTATCACCGAGAAACAAACTAAAATTATGTAATGTTCAAGAGGCGTCGATACCCAAATTCTGAAAAAGAATCATTTATCGACTTCATGCACTATTACATAATTGTGTGACTACTCACCATCGATACCTAATCAGTTCGACGCGTTTACGAGACATTTTAAGACCAAGAGCATTTTAAAAACAGATTCCTAATATATTTTAGAGCACTGTGATCAAGACAGGCTTTACTTTATCTAACAAAACTGCTGCTCTGGTATCTGTTGTAGTGATTCTGATTAATCTGAATGAGTTTTATATGTATAACACAGAGTTACACATGAAAGAAGTAACGTTAAATTCAGGAATAATAAATAAGAATTCGTAATGAATTTGAAGGCGAAAAAATTAAAGAAAAACCTTTTTTGGAAATATTTTTAAAGTTCTCCCGGAATATGAGATAAGAAAATTATTTAGAGCCATTTAAATGTATTTACTTGTTCTTTCTTCCAAAATGTAATGTGTATTTTAATATATCAGAATAGGTCTTTGAACGAAACACCCAGAAATACGTTTTTCTTTCTCAAAATACGAACTTTATATGAGAGTTGATGTTCTGAAAAAACTAAAACTTATCCAAGTGATATGCCGTCACTACTCTCGACTACAACAAGAGTTTACAATGAACTTCTTAATTTTAATTCCTGTCATAAGAAGTTGATAGCTATAAAAATATCGTACAAAGATTATACGTCACTATGTTATTGATATTCTTTTTTATCTTTGGACGAAGGGGAATATTTTAAAAACAGTCGCAAGAAAAAAGGTAACTTTTGGATGCACGAATGATAACATATTCATAGTGGTATGAGCCATGTGAGATGTATTAATATGGGTATGAATTATTAATAGACAACATCCATATTTAACTAGCTTTGTTAACTATAAATAGACACCCACCAAAGCTAAATCAATTCTTATATCATAGAAAGAATCCGACCTACCAATGCCTTAGCTATTGGTTTGTGTGTCCAATATTTTACGTTATTTTGATCAACATTCCCTATTACAATTTATAATTACTAACCTTGACAGAGTATATTAACACATCTATGACATATAGGTGCTGAAACTGAAAATAAAAAAATGCGAAATTTATTAAAACGACAATTTGAAATTATAAGGCAGGCACAGGTATCTAAATTGTTACACGTAGAAAGAATCAATGAAAGAATCATCATAGAATCGATAAATATTGAATGAAAATTTGTCACTTACTTTTGAAATAATATTTTTTCAAATAATTATGGCATTCTTACAATCTACATCTTTAAAGGAAATACTATTTGTACAGATTCTTCGGTTTAGTCTACATACCAACTAAACCAAAAAAATATAGGATAAAACACCTCGCTATTGTTGACGCCAAAACAACTTAGCTTCAAACTTTTCAAACATCAGTCCAGCAAGCCAGAAGGTCCATATAATTAAGCAAATAACACAGTTAGCATCGCAAATTGACTTGCCGGACCAATCACAAGTACGGGGCGTAACATTACGTACGATAATTGGTACAATATTATTCCTACGGCAAAACACTCGTAGCAATATAAGCTCATTTTTTTTGGTGCTCTCTGAAAAAAAAGAAATTCCATCAAAATTTTTAACAAAAAAAAAAAATTGAAGTCCATTTATCTAAATTTTAATTCTGTGAGACTATGATTTTAATAATTAAAATTGATGTTATTCTATGAGATTATTCCTAGCCAATATTCCGGTGCATGTAATAAAATTAAATGGATGTTATTCTCAGTAATATATCTACACAATAGCAAATGTATCAGATGGTTATAACAAGGTCATACCATTCATTATATATATATATATATATATATATATATATATATATATATATATATATATATAGGCGTGTAGCCAGGCTGAAACAATTTGAAGTATACTGCGGTATCATTGTTGTCTACCTATATTATGTCTATAAGATATTATGTATGGGTGATGACGTTATATTTAGTCGTTCATTTAATACATTATCTTTGGTGTCTCTTTTATGTATATTTGTTTCTAGGATATTGATATTGCCTTTTGTATTTATTTGTAATAAATAGGGAGTATTGTCGGTATGAGGGTTATGATTATTTTCAATGAGGTATTTTGTAAAGTAAGATGTGTTTCGTTTGTTATTTCGCCAGCTGGCAATGTGTTCTTTGTATCTAGTAGTAAAATATCCTAGTTTAATTGACACATTACCTAGATATGGAATCCATCTCATATATACATGTAGTAAATTTTATTAATATCTCGTACGATCGGGTATATTTCTTGCTTTAGTATTGTTCCTAATTTATTATGGTACAGTTTTGTGACAATTGATGGGTTATAATTATTATTTACTGCGATTTGTTTAATACTTTTTATTTCGTTACGGAAATTGGGGTTTTCTAGTGGGATGGTTAATGCTCTGTGAAATACCGAATGGAAGGCTGCTAACTTATGGGATCCACTTGGTCCCATAAGTTATGTTGTGAATGACCATTAATTATGGAGTTGGCAAATGTGTCTTTTCTAAATATACTAAATTTATGTTTCGCAAAGTTAACAAACTGGTTTAACTGCCGCTGTGTATCATTCCAGCACATAAGGATATTGTCTACATATCTATAACAGTATACTACATTAGTCGCTAATTTACTCTTTAAGGGGCTGGTTTGTGGATTGTTCACGAATAACTCGGTTAAGAGGGGAATAAGGGGGGAACCCACTGCAAGGCCATTGACTTGTTGAAATTTTTTTTTATCTAATAAGAAATAATTTTGGTCCATGCATGATTTAAACAAGTCTATAATTTCTATAATTTCAGCGGGGTTTAACTGTTTCTTTTTTGTTGAGTTTAATATGTCGATTGGTACTAATTTACAATTTGGTGTTAGGTGTATATTTTGAATTGTTTTACAGAATCCGATTTTATTTCGAAAGATCTCTTCAAGGTGAATGGCTAATTATTTTGAGTGTGCGTTCATGCATGCGTCGTATGGGTATATGATATTACAAGTCTTGATTATTTTTTTTTTTGCAAACGTTGTGGTTGGGTCCTTTTGTAGATTTATGAAGTTTTTTGGTTTAAGCAAATCGTACACTATATTTTTATATTCACTTCTGTCTAGGATAACTATAGTGTTGGCTTTAGCTAGAATGAGCTTATATTAATTAATATTATTTGGTAAATTACGTTGTTTCAAAATTTGTTCATTAATATGTGTTTTGGGTCTAGAGTATTCTTTACATATTATATTAGCAACTTTGTGTTTAGTAAGTGCGTCCTGGTTACTAAATGAAATCGTAGTATCTACTGTTAGTGGTAGTCTATGTTTTTTTCGTGAGGGTGTGGTAAGGAATATTTTATTTAAATCCTTTATTTACAAGTTCTATTTTTTTATTATTAAATGTTAATTTTGAAAGGTTTACCGTTCTAGGATAAAATGTTTGGGTATAACTTTTGGTTTCTGGGTTTTGCCTTTTAGTTTTTTAAGTCTGTTTAATTGTTTATGTGTTATGTTTTTCATTATAGCATTGACATGATTTCTAATTTTATACTGTAATGTATCAAATTCTATAGGGTGAAGGATATATGTTAAAGAAGAGTGTATTACCTTTAGACTGAGATTTATGTTGTCTCATTTTATGATTTCTACCCGAACTTCTTCCTTCAGCCAAGCGGTGACGGCTTTTGTTGTTGCTTTATGGGCTGCTCAAGTTATTCCACTAGTCTTCATGTTCACGTTACTACGTGTAAGTTTAAACTTTATCCAAGTTTCGTTGAACCGATTGGTTTGTATCGTCTTTCGAAATTTAATTTGGAGTCGACGGTACAATATCGCCAATGTAGCCAAACCAGCTGTTCTTAGATATTGATTACATTTGGCATTAATTTTGTAGAAATTCATTATTCACAATTAAATGAAACTACGTGATATAGTATTATTTCTACTTTCTTTATGTTCTCTACCCCGGCCTAAGTTTCGTTGTAATACAAATCTTCAGGTGGGCTATAACCTTATTCTAACCATCATATACCCTTGTTGTTTTATAAATATATTACTGAGAGTAATTTCCATTTAATTTTATTACATGCACCGGAATATTTGCATTATATAACCTCATAGAATAACATCAATTTAATTTATTACCCTCACAAAAATACTTGCATATTATATAACTTTGGAAAATATATTAAAAACTATATCGCTTCCCCAAAATTAACGCACTGGCATAAGCAGTGGGAAAACCCGCACAAAACCGGGTTCTGTTATTGTTTAATGTAATATATAAACGCTGTTGGATGTTCCTAAGAGTTAATCTTTGCTAATAGTTCACCTAAAGGTGTTGTAATATAACGAAACTTAGGACGTGGTAAAGAACTGGGAGAAAGTAGAAATGATACTACATCACGTAGTTTAATTTCATTTTGAATGATGAATTTCTACAAAATGAACACCAAATATATTCAATCTTCATATTTTTGTTAAGATATTGCCCTTAAAATTCTTATATAAAATAAATATTGGCACTTATTTTATTTGTTTCTCTTTCACAAGTAAACACTGATGTCCACGGGGGTCCACGCGACTAATAGTGTAAGTATTTAGCGCGATTGGTGGAAGATAATGTCCACGCCTATAGTTGTTTTACTATTTAAAAAGTTACATCTGGCTTATTTTTAGTAGATGTCACATCATTGCCATTGTGCTGCACAGTAGACTATAAAATCATTGCTTTGGATTTTTTTCACGTAAGAATAGAGAATCATATTTTCTTTGAATCTCAATACTAAATTTTGCTTCGAGCGTTGCTCATTTAGCAGAAATTGGGAGGGATTTCTTTTTATCTTTACCTTCAGTACCAAGTAGCTAAAATTTTTTCCTAGTAAAGTCTGTACTAATGGCGCATTTATGGAGAAATAAATTATCATAATACTTCTATTTCTGTGTGTTGATTCTTTTAGAATAAGTGTGATATTGTTAGTCTCATTTACAGTTTTAAATACCCCATCTAGTTGACTTTCGATGTACACTTTGAAACTATGTGTATAATATGTTTTGGTGCCCACCATAGAATAAAATTGAATTCCTTACTTACTAGGTTTACTAAGATTGTACATAGCCCTGAAAACCCCCAATCAATAACATTAAAACTCTAAAATTGTGTAATGTTTTTGTAACATCTATATAATTTTTGGAAGATAAAAAATTTACTTATGTGAGTCTATTTAGGTTTCGGTAGCCTTACTCTATATTTAGTCTATTATTATACCTTAAAAAGGGAATAAATAAATTTTTTTTAAACTAATGGTATTAGAGGAAAATTTCACTCCAGTACCAACGTTTGCTCTACGAATTTTACGCTTTAAATGAGAAGAAGTTAATACACTAGCCATTACACAAATCCCTGAAAAAAATAGGAGTTTATTTTTTCTTAGAAATTTATCATGAAAATATTTATGGAATCATTTGGATTCTTCAAAATCATTTTTATGATTTTTCAGTCGAGAAACAAAACGAAATATTTTAAAATAACATTATTTTGATTAGCAATTCTTTGGGTTTGCAAGTGTGTGAATAAATTATTACCCTGAGTTTGAAAACTTTGATGAGTAAGTTTTTTGACCATATGATTTTATTTTCATCAATAAAATAATCAACCGGTCCCTCTGTCTCTCTATCACCACTTACTTTAGATTTTTCGTTACAACTACTTGATGCCTAAGCGTTTTCATCACACGCGAGTTATTAAGAGTTAATAAGGCGTATTGTACTGCCCTTAAAATTTAAATCAATGTACAAAATTAGAAAATACGATACGTCTTAGTAGGATTTTTTAATTTCTAATTTAAACGGATACTGTAGCCAGCAAAGTTGTAAAAATGCATCTCAATGGAACAGTAAAATGAATTAAAAATTAAATATCTCTAATAACCTTGTAAAATCAAATTTACGCTTTAATAAATTAAAGGACCATTTTATAAATTAGAACTCGAATGAACAATTCACTTATCTTGTGGGAGGTAGAAAGTATAATATTGTAATTAACTATGTGGATTTTTAATTCAAGATGGATCGAAAGCGTGCTTGATTCCCTTTTAGCCGGTATGCAATTTATTTTTTTAATTGACTGAAATGCGATGTATATCGGATAGGTGGCATTAATTTTTTCATGATTCAGTTTATTTCATCAATAAAAAAAACATAGAATAGAAGAGCTGGATTGTTTCTGCTTTTAATATTTTTGTGTATTTAACTTTACGTACTTCCATATTATTTTTTTGACGTTTTTGTTTGGGTTATTTCTTCAAATACCTATGTCAATCCCGTTAAGAAATACATACAATGTACATTATAAGATCATACGCATAAATACATTAAAGCAATAAGAAAGTTCATTATGTTCCGAATATGTAATTTTTTCCTGGCCGAGCTTTAAATCAATCTTGCTTAAAGTTTCGAAGTGATTTGTACTCGCTTATGAGGATTTTATTGGTATCCATTTAAATTCATTATATATAATATATATATATATATATACATATATATATATATATATATATATATATATATACACATATATGTATATATATATATATATATATATATATATATATATATATATAATATAACGTTTATCGGTGGATTATATCATGCCATACACCTTCAAAACTTGTATATAATAAATTGCATCTTATCAGCTTATTCTTATCCATGTTCCACGCTACGTGAACATACTGTGGATGATCAAATTAGACCGCGCTGTAGCCAAACGTATTCGCTATCTTCAGTTTGCGCCACATTTGAATTCGAATGACGTCATATACTTGTTTATACTCTTAAGGAGAAAATGAATGCAATGCACACTTTCCACACAAAAACTCTTCAAGCCGTTCATACTGCCGGAAATTTCAACATCCAGACATATACTACATAAACTACATAATAATGTATATAAATAGGTACGCCCATTAAACTTTATCCTCATCTCGCTTTACGCAGTCAAGTAAAAACTAAATTATTAATTTCAACGTAATTATGATTATAAATCCAGATTCCGATTTGTATTCTGTTAAAAGTTTAAATTGTAAATATTTTTCACAATATATTACCATGTTCTTTAAGCCAAGATATATTGAATTGGCTAATAAATAACACCGTCATCACAGTTTACTAATATTCTGACTAAACATAATATCTTTGGTTTTTCTCAAAGCATAAAGTGACTTTTCTATTGAAAATGTTCTTCAGTTAATCTTTGGAACCAATGTATGTGTAATTGTGGTATAACAGAGTATACCTTCTTATATCATATGTGTACTTCAATCACTTTTCTCTCTTTATAAAACAATTCACGAAAAAAGTGCATTCTAATAAGTTCTCTTCGCGAAATGTCTACGTTTTGTTTGTTATTTACTCATCGAAATTCAGCTACAACTGAGCGGCAAATCGATAGCCCCACTCTTTATGTAACCTACTGGAGACAGTCCAAAAGTTGTTATAACATGACAGAAGTCACTGGAAATGTGTCAGTTTATTAGTGTCTGATCTAATTTATAATTTTATGTACATATCTCAAAATGGAAAAAAACCTACAGAGGGAAATATCTTGAATTTTGAATTTTCCAGGATCGCTCGTGTAAATACATGTTAGGAGTAGATTTTAATTCGGCTCTAAGAATATTGGTTAACTCTTTAAAATTTTTGCGTTTTAATTTCTAAACTACATGCTATTAATTTAGAAATGTACATACTATGTATATCTATTAGATCATTCACGTTATTGGGGTAATTTAGAAATAGTTTAAATTTTTAGCGCATTTAAATGGTTCGGTATCTCAAAACAAAAAAGGGACCATTTATAGGATCGCTTTGTTGTACGTTTGTTTTTTATTTATTCATTAATATCAGATACTAAATATCTACAACCAGATTATTATAAACAAATGAGATCTACCTCAAGATTCTGCCTCAACGTAATAAATTTAATCGTCCTCTTAAATATCCTTTATTTTGAGACTAACACGTTGACGCAGTTATTGATACCTTCAAGGCACGTTCCTCTAACCTAGAATCTTAAAATTTGTCACGAAGTAATCTATTATTTTACTTGAAATTATTATGAGACAAAGCGATTTGTTATTTTTTGGGTTCCTATTTATACATTTCTAATGTAACCTACTTGCAAATTTTCACGTTAATGTGTTGTACAAAACTCGCGTGACGCGAGTTCTTCTTCACTTGATTGTGTTTTTTGTTTAGCAAATATTACGTCTTTACAAGTATTTAAGTTTTTTCATAGGGTAAACATTTTTAATAAGAGCTGAAATACTGAAACATATGGAAATGACAAGAAAATCGAATTCAATAATCTGTTACATAGATAAATATTTACATTACTCATTTCTTCTATTGCGTCAAAGGCTAGACATATGTGACACAAATAAATTAAATCAATAACCATATGTTGAATAAATTAATAATGAACCTCACGTCGGTTTATCAATTTTAACGTTTTTGTGAGGGCGCCCCAAAATAACACAATAATGGTGGTTATTCACTTCACGCACGTTCACTAAATAAAACGTCTACTCCCTACTTTTTAGTAAGAAGACCCACTACGCAATAACAATAATTTAAAGGAATCAAAATGTTTGAAAGATTAGTTGAAAACACAGCCTAGCCAGTTATAGCATACCAATACGTATTCGGACTTCGTACGATAACTCATAACCGATTTTCCATGAGATGGATGTTATGGTGCGGAAGGTTATATATTTTGTCAATATGCAGTACATTATTGTGGCTAGCAGGAATCGCTTTGAGAGTAGAAAGTCGATTTTACTTCTCAGCTTTTAAATTGCTTCAAACTATTCACGTTCTGCATATGTTGCTGATTGACATAATTTGGGACAGGAATGCATTCAGAGAATTAACTCTGAAAATTAAAAAATTGGATGATCATTACGAAAACTAAATTACCAAATGTGATAAAAAACGGAACCCAGTGGTCATATGTTTTCTAGCCGTCTAATATATTCTATATGCTTTAGGTGATCTTAAATTTTCTATAAGATTCCAAACTGATAAAATGATACATAGAATTTATGTTGGGTTTAACGTAGTTGCCACTATCATTTCAGATTCAGAAATAATTTTATTCTTCCTTTTGATATAGAGTGTCACAAAACGCGTTGAAGTTTTAAACAATTTCTTGAAATTGAGCAATAATTCAACATCCGGTATTTGTGCTGAAGCATTATTCGGAAGTCCTCAACTCAATATTAGTTCGCCCGCTACTTGTAAATTTAATTTCATCGTGTAAATCATGTAAAAAAAATGTTTCAAAATCAGGTGTGCCGTAGAATTTTAAGCAAAACTTTGTAAATTTTATTTTTTTTAGCTTTTATTAATCATGTATTATTGAATTTTTCAGTTATTTTTATCAATTTCATTGGCATTTTATGGTATACTTTGTGACTTGCACACACTTCTTTTCTATTATAAATTTGACGTAAGTATTTCTTTTTTACTTTTTCATTTCAACTCCGTTTTTTATGTTAGTATATAGTTTACACCTTTTTATTTGTTGTCTTCATTAATTCTGTGAATTTTAAAAACAGAAGTATATTCCTAAAGCAGGCAATGGGATATTTATTTAAAATTCTGTAAGGGAATATACAATCATCTATGAAATTTGCTAAAACATTCTATTCGAATAAGCTGTCATACTCTGATTTTTTAAAATAAAGTAAATAAAAGTCGGCATTGCCTAATTAATCTATCAATTAAAAGCAGCAGAAAGCGGTATTTTACAAAATAAATTGTTTATCTTCATACAAAAATGAGTATGAATTAAAATAAATTGTATATCTCATTATTCTCAAACAAAAGCAGGTTTTTAGATCATAATTATTAGTAATTTATTTTTTCAGAATTTAGAGAGGTCTTTTTTCATTGGATTGATGCTTTGGCCCATTAATCATATTGTATCACTTGTAGGTGTCTGTCCCGTATGTGAAAAAAATTATCTGCAAGTTGAGACTGGAAAGTCACGAATGACATCAGTATAAATAAATGACCGTATACGTGAGTATTACGTAAGTTCTTTTGAGCTTTGTGAGGACATTAGCTGGAAGAACAATTATATACGAGTGTAGTTGAGCCACATCGTACCGCTTGTCTCTAAATGTTAAAGCACCTATGTAAACATCTCTTACGATTATTTTCTTTTCCTTGTTTGCATTTTCCAACCAGTAATCATTGGTAATTTTAAAGCGAAAATATTATGATTTTAAGACAAAGTAAACGTATTCACAAGTGTAAAGCAAATTAGATATACTATTTTTGTAATTTGAAATAATAACTTAGATCCGATAATAAATATTGATATTCTACGTTGTTTCCGTACAAAACTTCACCCAAGTTTAATACTATTTGAAACAAATTTGTACTCGCTAAAATATTAAAATTGACATTGGCATTCATTTATATTCTGAAATATGCAACAGGATCCAGATTTTAGAAATTTTACGGGTCTTTCGTATGATGCTAATTAATTATTGTAATTTTTATTTTGGCTTAAAAAATAAAAAGATAAAGTACAAAAATTGTAATTTTTATAAAACCTGAATGAAATTCTACTAGAAATGTTTTTTTTTCAAAAACTTAAGAAATGAATGAAAATTAAGGTTTTTTTCCATCGAATTCCAAATGAATATGAACAAAAACTGGAAATAATTTCACTCGTTTCAAGTCGCCTCGAGTCTCACTTGTTTGCTTGTAGAATAATGAAGCTGATTTCGTACGGACTTTCATTTATATATCGGCACAGTAATCGAGTTGTCACATTTTATTTATTGACATTACATCAACTGCTCTCAAATTTTTTAGAGCGTTAGTCAAAATACTTCCTAATTAATTGCTTTCTCAGTGTAACCAGAGAACTTTTGTTTATAATAAATTTTCTGACTGTAACGTAATATTAGAAACTACAATACTTGGCGAAATTAGTAATAAATATTTTTGATTTAATTCAAAATTCGTATTATTTATTTTTTCAGCACCGCAAGTGAGCCGTTACACGCAGTTTGTTAAAAATATGATCGATGTAAGCAGACTAGGACAATTTACCGTTTTGCAACTTTTCGATCTGCGGTTTTCCTTGTTACTGACTTTCCTAAGTTTATTTACGAGTTATGCTGTTTTTCTTATACTTGGTATCAATAGCCAATTATTTTAAAAAAATATTTTGTTATTTAATGAAAAGTTCACTTTATTTTATGTATTTTATTAGTTATAAACTATTCACATCAATATTTGACACCGCTTGATATCAATACTTGATCATTTTTCAGATCAAAACTTTATTTACTCCGAAGTGGACCTGCTGAACATCCATCGAGGACAATACTTGTCAGAGCTGTCGTAATTCCAGAAACTTTCAGTTTTTATTCAAAATCCTTTATGTTTGATTTAGATGATACATGTATCTATTAGTAGGTTTTTTCATTGATTTTAATGGTAAATAATATAGTTTTACTGCATTTGTGGCCTTTTCATTAAAAATTATGTCAGAATATTTAAAATCAATATCAATCACATTTAGGTTGTAACTTACGCCACTGAAAGTAATTAAAAAAGAAAGTAATCAATTTAAAGAAATTTGGGAAAATTAGAATTTCAAAATCACCTTCAAAAATTGTAATACAATGTAACCCCAATAATTTGAATATTCTCATAGATAGAGATCATAGATATTTCTAAATTAATAAAGATTATTTGCTTAAATGCATATTTGGTCGATCAAAGAATTTAAAGCCTGAAAACCTAAAAAAGAAGAAATATTCTCATATCTGAATAAAAATCGATTCCTAATATATATTATGCATGCAGACCTGGAATATACAAAATTCAAGTCATTTCTTTCAACTGTGTTTCTTTATGTAACCAATATTTATGTAAAATTATACATTAGGTCAGAAACTAACAGACGGGCATATTTTTGATGATTTCTGGTATATTGTAGACACTTCAGACTATCTCCGGTAGGATATAGAAAGAAAGGAACGTTCGATATTCTGTTAAGTTTACAGATTAATTTCGGCGAGTAAATAACAAAAAAATGTGAAAAATGGATTGTTGGATATGGAATATTATTATATCTTGATAAATTTATGATGTTACATTTGATAGACGTCTATTTATTAGTTCTATTGTCTATTTTAGCACGTTTACAAATTTTTATTCACTTTGTAATATTTTCGAACTTGGAAAAAATGTGAATTTCTAACCTATTAAAACAAATTAAACTAATCGTACGTGTTACTAATGGTGCTAAATCAATCTAGTTAATTAGATATTAAAATAATACATACATTTTTTCGATTAATTACTATGTAGTCGTCAAAATCTGAAATAAATATTTTTATTTTGTTTAATTTAATCACCATTATTATTGCGAAGGTCACAACTTCATAACTAGTCTAGTAAATTGCTATGTAGAGAAAAACGACATATACTAGCAATTTTGGAGAACGAGTAACCGCACGTCGGGGTCATATTCGATGCCATGCCATTAACAGTCACTCTATATTTTTCCAAATTTTTTCTTTCATAAAATATAAGTAAATTGAAAATTAACAAGCTAATTAAGTAATTTGACGCAGGATGACGTAATTTTTTGCAAAACTTTTTAGTCGACCTATCTTTTTATTAGGAATCCTGAGTGTAACATTTACTTGGTATTATGTGTTCACATCTGCAAATTTTAATGGTAGTAAATAAATAAGAATTTAGGAAATACCTAAATTCTTATATAGTGAAAATTATACGCACTGTTTGTAAAGATTTGCTATTCACATATTCCCTTCATTTTTATCAAAATATTTGCAGGTTTATATTTGTCTACATCAATTTTCTTAAAAACGCCAGGCAACTTAACCAACGTTCACATTTTTAGGTGAAATAGCTAATCAACTAAATGCATAAGAGATGAATTTTACATAATATATTTAAAAGTACATAACGTAATTATTTGAAACAAACAGAGTGTTTTTTATCTATGGTAGATAAAACATCCAGTCTCTCTTAAACTTGTAACGTAGCTAGGAAAGGTGCATAGATATGCTTAAAAACAATAAAAATAAAACACATACAGTCTCTTTCTTAAAGCAACATTGTTCTAACTGTTTTCATTTTCACAATTCATTCAGTTTTAGTTCTTATTGGTGCAAAAATACAAACTTTATTTCTAGAAATTGTTCACTCACTTGTGATCAACAGTACAATGGCTGGCCAATTCTACAGGGGCTGACCAATTTTCAACAGGGTTTAAAATAACCAGTTTCATATCCTTCTTTAAAGAAAGAGACAAGATACATTAACGACTACATACTAATTTTGTTATTGAATCGATAACCCAAAGACTGATTGAGTATTTGGAGAATATTTAAAAGTTTTCTACAAAATCAATATTGATTCAGGAGAGAAAGGGAACCAGTAATTCAACACAAACTTGCAGTAAGCATGTAGTTTAGCACGTGGACAGGAATGAAGTATATACCTCTATATTTCTCGACCTCTCCATAGTTTTCAATTCAGTGTCACAAGGAATAATCTGGAAGGAGCATTATAATAACCCTGTATATAACACGATTAACTTGTGTATGACTAATTCATGATCCACGCCATAGACAGGGCAAAGAGGGTAAATATCAATATTAATACAAAGAAAACACAAAATTACGATATCCCACAAGGAAGTGCGCTTGAATCGTTATTATTCTAAATGTGTCCCAATGAATTGATCGTAATTGGCATTACACGTAAGATGCTAACGTTCACCAACAACACAGTTCTCGTATTTAATGACAATATCAGGAACATATTTCTAAAGCAGATTGAAAAGGTACATTTCAAAATGAAATATATGCCAGTGTAAGTATTTTTTAATAGATATTCGTATATATTTTCTTTCACTCGTTTTAAATCAAGAATCGCATTAATTTTAGCCAATGTGGCATATGAGGATTAATATGTTTTATTATTTTGCCACAATTCTTCGTCAAGTAGTATCTGAAAAAAAAAACAGTTATAACATATATATATATATATATATATATATATATATATGTATATATATATATATATATATATATATATGAACACGTTAGTGTTATTATAAGGGTTCTAAAATATTGAATATATTTGGCGTTAATTTTGTAGAAATTCATTATTCACAATTAAATGAAACTACGTGATGTAGTAATGACAGATCTACTGAAGGCGTAATATACTATTACGCCTTCAGCAGATCTGCCATTACTAATAAAACTTATTAAATAAATAACCATGTCGCTCCATGCGTAAACATTTCGTGAATTTTTCCAAAATATCTTGGCTTTATTGCTCAAATCTTTTTAACGTTTTATTTTTAGATATCTTTAATAATTGCTATTTAAACACAGGGCATGGGAGATGTTAGAAGTGAATTACAGCTTCTAACGAAATGACATTTTTTAAATAATCGGACCTGTTTAAATTAGTGTAAAATTGTGTACAAAAATAAAATACTCTAATGGTGTGCTAAATCGTAATTCTTCAGTGAAAAACTACGAACTACAACATTGTGCTAATCAATGCCTAGAAGTTTCGGGACTTTTTCAAAGCAACAGTTCAAAATTAAGAAAAGGGACGATGGCCGCACTTTGCATGTTACTTTGAAGCTTAATTAATTACAATGAACTTAATTTTCGCAGTTCGAATCTTTTGACAGGCGGACCGATAGACAAAAATACTGATAGACAGCGTTGCCACAAAAACAGTGTTCCGTTCAGTCTCTTTTGCCACGGAACCAAAAATTTGAACCCCTATTATCGGCGGATTATATTTTATATTCGGAAGAAGGGCACATATGGCTTCCACCAGATTCTTTCTCTATGTTCATGATATCCAAGTTTATAGCACAATTCATCGAGTACAGAAATATTGACCAATTTTCTACCAAACAAATATTTGTTAATGATAATATGATTTCCAAAAAGAATATTTTCATTACATAAGGAAAATATTTTCATATACATTATCACAGAAGCAAAATCGGTATTATAATTTAAATAAAAGCAAATAAAAATATAATTTACGACGAGTGGACTACATGACAATTTTTGTGAAACTTTGTAGCAATAATGAAATTGTGGTAATTGCCCTCTATCTTAATATAATAGAGGCAGATTAACCAGGTCGAGGTGTAGATTAAGACGTTGTCACAAAGAATGGAATAATGTAATAAAAAATATTCAAATAATTTAGGGACAAAGTGTTTCAAAGTATGTGACCATAGTAAATCGTTTTATTGCAAGTAAAATTTTTAACGTTACACTTCATTTCACACTCTTTTGCCTAATTAAATTTATACGATGTAAACTGTTTACATATAATCTTGATTACACATATTTTTTAAAATATACGAAACTTATAATTGGAGCTCATGGAAAGAGTAGATAAAACAGTTTATGATTCAAACAACTTATTGTCACACACGTTGACCACATTCATATGCAATTCCATCTTAATTGGTGATGATGTTCATCAAAAAACTATTGAAATTCAGGCAGTTGCTCACCATCTTCTGACACTGCAGAATATGGTTAATTTGGCTACTTGAAAACTGTTCATCAGACTGCTATTAGAATATATTTTATTACATTTATATGCTATAATATGTACGTATATGTGTGCATGTGTGTATGTATATGTGTCTCTTTTTTGAACTGTATACACGAAACAAAAGAAATTAACGTTAAATATTTCGCTTTTACACTGAATATAAACACACTTGCCGATTAAGAAGCAGTCATTCAGCACTCGCATGATATTATTTCGCATCACATAACAAAATATGTGACATAATGACACATATCACATGAACAAATATGTGACATAACAAAGTATACATTCTAATAAAGCAGACTATTGTTTACGATATAAATATATTTAATCATTTAGCTATAACTCATACGTCTACTTATACTGCTTATGTGCGCACATGTCACATATATATATATATATATATATATATATATATATATATATATATATTTATATACATACATATATATATATATATATATATATATATATATATATATATATATATATATATATTATATACATACATA
Source organism: Druceiella hillmani (assembly GCA_039881145.1). NCBI lineage: Eukaryota > Metazoa > Arthropoda > Insecta > Lepidoptera > Hepialidae > Druceiella > Druceiella hillmani. The sequence continues at coordinate 12,392,634 of JAYKKI010000072.1, read as the reverse complement.
TATATATATATATATATATATATGTATGTATGTACATCTATTTAAATAGCTTAATTAATTATAATTGAAATGCACGCCTTGTCTATTTGTTATAAATCATAACTGCAAAATGTGAAAATAGATACATATCAATATGTATCTGGTTTCACATTTCTCCTAGCTATAAGTGACATTCGTAATATTGATTGTACATATGTACTAGTTATGTAATATTACGTGGTTTCTTCTTATTTGAAAAGTGCGACTTTAATGACTAGCACCGCATTCTTATTCAGCTTTTTCCTTTTTATAATTTGTTTGCTATATTTGCATGTAAGTTTGCAAAATAACTGTATGCAAAATAACTGTTTCAGATGGAATTAACAATCACCTGTTAGTGAAATTAATTCATTTCTTGGAGAACCAGCCACATTTTGCAGTTTATGATTTCTTTAACTAAACCAGAAGATGATCGTCAATTTCACCTACACCAATGTTCTAGTTCAGTTTTATTATATTAACCTAAATTTATTGGATGAGCGATTTACATCTTAATGATGCACAGAGTTTTGGCTTTTTTTCCTTTAAAAATTTGAGTAGATTTTTGCACTACGTAATGTGTTTTAAATAAGCAGTTTAATTATGTATCGAATTTAATTCATTTTCTTATGAGAATTGGTAATCAATTCTATTGGTAATTTTATTCTCATTTTAAGACTTACAATCATCGATGTTAACTATACTTTATAATAGATTACAGAAAAATATAAATGAATTTTTAAAAATGAAATGAAATTGAACTTGTGCCAATCAAATTGCCCGAAAACCAACAGAAGATAGTTAGATCCTAACTCAAGCTTTCTCTGTACTTATATCATCCTTATCCAAAATAGATTATTTATTCTCTTATTTATATAAACATAATTTTGTTTCTAATCATTTCTCAAACTGTTTCAAGATTATATTTATTAAATTTTATTAAAAAAAATTATGGGAATAAAATTACATTGACAGCTGGGTATCTAGTAAATCACGATCGATGCTTAGTCCAGTGATTGAAGGTTCTCATCATTTGGCAGTCAATATTTTTTTAGTATACACTAACTAATATATACCAACCTCAAAACGTTTAAGCAAGGTTTTAATTGAGTTGTTGATTAAATACAAAGCGGAGCATTTTATTACAGAAAAAAATGACATCACTGAGTCATTATCGATAATGTTTGTCTTGCTGAACCTTGAACTCTTTTGAAAAGTATTCTTAAATGAAACAATTAGCAATTAAATTTACGTGTCAAGCATTCAAGCAGAAAACGGTAGTCATAAATAAATTTGGAGAAGAGTGCGTTTTGTGATGTAACTACTCACTACGTTTTTTCGATTCAGCCCTAACAAGGTAAAAGGATACATAGAAACTTCTACCAAATCGATCGATTCGATCGATCGATCAGAAGAAAAATATTTCTTCTGATCGGATGTAATTGAAACTTGGCATAAATACTCTTCAACTCCAATAATTAAAAAAATATTTAAAAAATATTCAAAGTTCAACTCCTATGTGGTTGCAAGGGGGTGGAAAATTTTCCGTGTCATAGAGACTCAATAAGAAAGGATTTTTAAAACTTCAGCAAACCTAAATTTGAAACTACATAAATATTCTAATACACGAATAGTCACACACGAACTTTAACGATTTTCAAAATTTAAATATTAAAGAAAAAAATGATGCTTAGTTTCCTAAACTGGATTCCCCCGCATGAGGAAAATATTACACGAAATTTATAAGTATTTATATTAAACGTATATTCCATATATTACTCAATATACATTAATGAAAATATACACCCTAATATGTATGAAGTTAAGCTTTATTTTCGTCAAATTGTTTCGGTTCGATCATGGCTGCAGCTTTTTCCGTAGTAGAAAATGTATTATTATAGTGTATTATTATATTTTAACTTTTGTAGTTTTTTCTTATTAAACGTAAAATAACTAATATGTCACTATATTCGTTACGGACACGCGTTCTTTAAAGTTAATAATATATTCGTCGTAAATTTAATGATGTTGCACTTGTGTGCGCTAACGGTTAATTTTAATTGTGAAATATACTAGACATAGATCATCGTGTTATCGTGGATTATTTCATTACAAGTTACCCTTATCCGGCACCAACATTCTCAAATATAATCTTTATACTGTGCACAAAACTGCCATAGGGGAAGTGCCATAGCTCATTCGAACTTCTGTGAAACAACACCTTGTGTGAGCAAAATCGCGTAAGGTTAATTGAACTGCGATAAAATTCCAATGTGGTTAATTTGTCCAAAAATATTGAAAATATTTTTTACCCGAGTTTAGACCGTTCTGTAACAAATGTACTTATACATTTCTGTATATAATAATGCTCTATAGGAATATGTAAAAACCATTATAGGTCTTTATATTAATAAATTTTAAGTACAAAAATCTCTTAGCAGATGAGACAAAATGTGATTTCTTTTTAATTGTATTCATTGGTTATATAAAAACTAGGATGATGAAAGTACAATCAAATAGTAAAAGTGTAACTTAATATGAACAAGTACTAAATACAAATAATGATTATGTTTGGAAACCATGAATTTTTATATTCGCTTTATTTAATGGCAATTCTTTTACTCATGTCTTAGTGCGTATAGAGTGTGGAAAAAACAAAGTAAAAACGGAAGGCTTTTATGACAAACGAGAAGGAGCAAGTACATTTTTAAAACCGATAAAAAAGATCAAATCAAACTTCATTTTTCAAGTTGGACCAAATTTAAATTACAAAATAAAGTTGCAATGATGGTAAGTACACCCTTAGTTCCCTAAGTATGATGGTAAAACTCAATACATTTATCGTGTTTGAGCAAATATTAATTAGAAAAGTGCGTAAAATATATTATTCGGAAACTAAAAAAATCAAATGAAAATAAGTGTGTCTTAAGTCACGACTTTCTTTCGTGAAGTATCATACATTAGTTTGTGAAAACTGTATCAATTTATGTTGCTTGAGACTATTTTTCACAAAGACAGAAACTTTAAATGATAAAGAAAAAAAGACGCAACTTAATATCGTTTCGAAGAGAGTAAAACAAGACACTAATCAATTTATTTTTTTTTCAAAACGTCGGTAACGGTGTCAGACATACTTAAATAAAAAGATAAAATTATAAAATTAATGTATAGTACCAGAAAAGTTAAATAGTGGAAATTAAAAAAAAGATGTAACTCCCGATGGAATTTTATAGAATAATAGCTGTGCCGACGACTTTGTTCGCGTGAGCTTTAGAACATTGTTCATAAAACTTCTCTGTAAATAATATTCCCCGTAGAACCGTCAGGGACATAAACAAATAAATTGTTAGCGTTGCTGACGCGGGAGAGTGCTACATACAGCTGTCCTTGCGAAAAGCAACTGATGCTTAGGTCACCGCCAGCTACGCGCTAGGCTTGTCCTGTTTTTTAAAACACGATGACACCACGATTTACGAAATTTACTTGCAACATCTTTCGATGAACAACGTGCAACGAACATTTAAAAAAAATATATCGCGTTATATAACAGAAAATATTTAGCCTTAAATATCGTCGAATAGAAATGAAAAATATATAAAATAATCAAAACAACTAAAGCGCGTAATAAAGGGCCGTATTTATGTTTAGTTGTTTATTTTAAATCTCTACTTGCGCCATCTATTGTAGAAAAACAAGATAATAGTACAATTCTTGTAACTTTATTTAAGCCTGATAATATTTAGAGAGCCTGGACATGATGTGAATTATATTGCATTGCATTATATAATTTGACACGGTGCAATATAAAAAAGATCCAAAACCATTCAGTGATAATTGCTTTGATGCGACAGAGGAAAATTAGGTGTTTTAAAAACCTTGTGATGACATCTATTGGTGATTTTTTAAACTGAACTTACTTGAATATTATTGATTTATTTCTTTATTTATATACTTTATTTCTTTATTTTTTAATTAGGGGTATTTATATTTATTTATTGCCTCATTTTATATTTTTTTATATTCACAAATGTGTGTCGATATGTATAGATTAGCTACGGAGTGATATTTGCACGAACCTGTTCACGAAGCTTCGCTTGGTAATGAGACATTCTCCCAAAATAAAATAACTAAATGTTGACCCGTTGTTGTAGACGTTCATATGTTGACCCGAATAGTTCAGTTATCATTAAACTAAATTTCATCAAAATCCATCCAGTGGTTTTTGCATGGTGCGGTAACAGAAAGACAGACAGACAGATCTTTTCTCTAAATAAAAAGTATTCTATGTGTTGACCCGGATAGTCAGTTATGGTCATACCAAATTTCATCAAAATTCATTTGGTGGTTTTTGCGTGATGCGATAACAAAAAGACGGACAGACAGACGGACAAAAATTTTAATAATACTAAATTTGGTTTTTGTATCGATTATAATGACTATTAGGATAATATTTTCCTAAAAATTACCGCTCAATTTTATTATATGTATAGCTTTTGTCGAACAAACCTGTAATAAAATTGTAGAATTGGCTTGCCTGTCTGTATATTGAAGGAATTTATAAATAAATTATTTTGCGTACCGTAATAAAAGTGATACAATACAAAAATATGGTTTTCAAAATGTGTAACTGTTCGTCTATTTGTCTGATTGTCAGCGGTTTTGTTTGAACACGCGTGACGTAGAAGCTACTTACGTAAAACTGATAAACTTTACTTGGAGTACCTAAAGGATTGACTTGAATTAACCTTTAGTTTTTATTTCATCAATAATGGTACAGTCAGCCAGAAGATATGCAAATTTGATATTTTCAAAAATTTATTTACATTGCTTTAGTATAGTAACGATAAAAAGCCTAGCTTCTCGATGCGCAGTAACTACAAATAGGTATATTGTATCTATCTATATCAATAGGTGGCGGGTGCAGGAGGGGTGTTTAGGTGAGCAATTCTACATAAAAAAACAATGTTTTGTGTATTTGTAGCAGATTAATTTCTTTCGAATTTGTTTAAAATTTGTGTCTGGTATTTATTGTTAAGCTGTGTCAATTTGACTGTTACCGACTTCATTATCAATGTGTATAATTAAATTATAGAAATAACCTGCCTCTGCAATAAAGACTATTTATGAGAATATAACAATGGTAATAGAACACAAAAATATTGTACTGGGATATTTGTGTTTCCGTTAGTCTGCTTTTTGGTTGAACAGCTGAAAGGATTTTGGATGAAGTTTCAATACAAAGTGTGCTCATTGAAAATTTAATTTGATTACTATTATATCAGATGGGGACACGTGACATAGTCTTCCAGTTATTGAATCATATTCTCTATAGCGCCTGAAGCGCTCCAGTGGCAGGCAGAGCTATTTTTATATAATTAATTTTAGACCATAAATTGCCGGACTACAATATCAGTGTGGAAAATGCTGAAAATGAACATTTTAAGATTCGAACAAAAGTTTATCGTAAGCTGTAATATTCGTGGAAAAACATATAAATCACATTTTTAGACGTTAAATTTGAGCTGTCGCCCATAGCAATCGTTGATAGAAACCGCTTAAAATATTATAAAAAAATTGTTTTCTCGTTTGATCCACAAAGGTTCTTCAAGGAATAAAGCATCACTTAACCAATGTTATGTACATTAGTTAGTAGAACGTGTTATGAACTAATTTATAATATCTCGGTTTCCATCCCAGAAAAACGAAATATATCTTAGATGGTAATGAAATAGTTCTTTAAAAAATAGCCCGATAAATTATTGTTTAATTTACATTGAAAATTACGCGAAATATAAAGTAAACCCCTGTTTGTAACTCACAGAAAAATTCTGAATAAACAAAAAGATATAAAAGTTTTCATTATATTGGCTGTATCGTGCATTATTATCCGGCCCATCCCCATTACATTATGTCCTTTTTTACATCGCGTTCTCAATAAATATTGATTAGGTATTATACCAAATGATTACTTTTCATGTAAGACAAATGTATTTAATATCGATATTTAAAATAATTTGGAAATTATACATGCAATTTATGTCTAAAAATATGTGACTTTTTGTTAGCTATTCTTTTCTTTCGTTTTAAAAAACGTCTATAAAGAGACGAATCTTAAAGTAACTTTACGTTTTTCCACCTTTTAAGCAGAAAAATAGATGCTTTCTTTAGTTACTTGTAAATATGTAGATTTTTATAAATGTGAACTTAAATTACGAAATATAATCGTGATAAGACATTATTATGGGAGTCTATCGAAAACAAAGAAAATATTATTCCCTATTTATACTTACTGTGTGTTTTCCAAACTGTAAAGAAGCTAGGGTGTCCGTCAGTAACTAATCTTAATGCAATACATGAAGAATTGCTGAAACTTTAAAATACCCAATATATATACATATATATATATATATATATATATATATATATATATATATATTGCTTTAATTAACTGAAACTAATTAAGTCGTAAACAATTTTAATTGTGGTATTCATTATCCCAAACTAAAATTAAATAAGCGTTTTCTTGACTGAAAGATAGGCAGAGAGACAATCAGTTCCACATTGCAATCTTTAAAAACTATGAAATCGAACCAGTGCAACGCATATTAAAAATGTACAATATTTCTTGCAGCTCGAGAAGTTGAATAAAAATTAATTTACTTTAATAGTGTGATTATATTCTTAAATAATTTTTCTCTGGTATTGTTGTTATTTATGTAGCATGCTTAATGTTTAACATTTCATTGTCTTCGTTCTAGCTTACGACAAAGTCTTTACAATCATAATATAATTAATTGCACGTTGGTAACTTATTACACTGACACATAGTTTATTTGCAAATATCGACATGACCTTTCGAACTTTGACAAATATGGCATTGGATTAACCCAAGTAAGAAAAGAATAGAATTCGTAATAATTTCTTACCTCTATATAATCGGCAAAGAAGAGATTAAGCCTAATAGTAACTAGGTTATAATTCTTATACCCGTTTGGAATATAATTCAAGGTAATACAATTCCTTTGTATCAACCTTGTATCTTTATAAATATGCAATAGGATTTGTATTAACCTTGAATTTATAATTCAAGGTTAATACGATCCTAATTCCTTCAAAGTCATTTAACGAAAAAGTACGACGATAAAAGTTATAATCAGTTCTAACTATATGTTTTTGTGCATAGAAGGTATATAAAATGCGATATTTTTAACTTCCCGCCTAAAGCAAGTTTCTTTGCGCGTTTCTTTGATCATAGATTAGAACATATTACTTTCATCTATATTTTAGCGCAAACTATGGAAAGAATGAATAAAAATATTTTATTCCCTACATTTTTTTAAAGATCCGTTGTTTTAAGAAAAAAACTATTACCTAGAATTAATTTTGTTACTTCGTTTTTCATACGTTTTGCTGCTTGCTTCGGTTCAAAATGTACATTTAGACAAAATTTTTACGAAATATGGATTAAAAGATATAATCCCGCATTAAAATTTATAGAGAAATACGATTTTTGTTTTACCTATGAACGAAAATATATACCTATTTGAGTATTTGCAAAAAAGCTTGAGAGCTTAATCCATAGAATCGTTTAGATTGTAATTTGTTAAACCAATCTAAACTAGAAATGCGGTGATTCGATGCATACATAAGATGAATGTAACTGATTTATTAATATTTTGGTTGTGAAACACACGGGAATAATTACGAGTATTTCGTATTTCATATACAATGAAGACAGTTAAATTCGTTAGCGTATTTTACTCGTTTCATTATATAATTACCATAGTTTAAAGAAAATTAATATATTTAATATTGCAAAGAGCGAGAAAATCTCCGGCATCGTAACAAAATTATCAATTCTACAGAAGCTCGAAGAAAATGCTAGCATGACACACATACATGCAAGTTCTTTTAATAATAAAGACGTTCAGGCGATTTTACATTTGCCATTTTCGTAATTGTTTTCTCTCTAACTATAAACAAAATAGCTATAGTTAAATGGGCGAGGCAGGTTGCAATTTTAGGAAATTATTTATTTAATTTATATTCGAGAGTGAAAAGCGTAACGTAACCTTCAATAGATACGTGTTAATGAAAACACGTACAAGTGAAACCTTTCCACGGATTTTTTAGTCTTTTTGGAACCATCTGAATTTCCTTAAGAATTGCAATCATACACTGATTGATTATTGAACCATTATTAATTCACAAGTGAAGGTTTCAACGTGCGTTATAGACATAAAAACATAATTTTACTTTTCTATCTGACTAAAGTATAAATTGTGCTTAGGTGTGAAATCATGTCATGTGTAATATTCTTTCACTGAGTACTCCAATTGTAGATAAATAATCTACGTTTTGTAAATAGTGACGTGTCCCAAATACAAGACGACACGTGGACTATATATTCCATTTTTATTATTGATTCCTTACTTATCGTAAAACATAGTGTGTCCTTGAACTTTGAAATATAAGTTACTGAATAACCAATAAAATATTAAAGGTGATCAGCGGGTGGACACACCCCTCCCTAAGAGTGACAGGAAAGGTCATTTACATATTGTTAATTCGAATACACCTTAGCAACAACCATTATGCTTTTATAGATATGTAAATTTATTATTTAAAAAAACTAAATTATATACATGGATGTTGCTTACTTATGTTAACACTTTTACCTCATGAGTTGCTCGATCATTTTTATGGACCAGAATGTTGCAGAAAAAAGAGGAAAAAAATTTAGATATTGCGATAATAGAGAAAATAACTCAAAGAGTTGACATTATGTGACAGAATTGTTGAAACCTATTTCTTTATCGATATTTCTCTTACCACCTTTAAAACAGATATGTAGTTTAAAATTAACACCTTAAATGATTACGAGGCTTTTTTCATTTCAAATCTACAATCTTTTGAATAAAAGATATACAAGCGAATTAATCTACCCGTGTATTTATTTAAAATACGCAATTCTTGGTTGTTATTTACTACGGACAAAAGTTTAAAAATATTTCCTTGTAATTTTGGTAAATTATGTTATCTCTTTCTAATAAATTATAGAAATATACCTATGTATATTAATATACTAAGGTTATAACATGAATATTTGACGGAGTCTTGTTTCTTCTGCCATACCTAGCTGACGACCAGAGGATGAAGGCTATATCTGAACCAACACATTGTTCTGCGTGACACGCAATTTTGGCATAAATAACGTGTTTTTATTAAAAATCACTTTGAATGAACTTGGACGAAATTGATGAATTTGTCATCGTTTAGTAGTGTGCCAGCTTGCCCTAGTATCAGCACCTGAGGAGCCCAGTGTAAAGATTTATTCAATAGTATTGAAAATAGCTAGGGCACATCTTTTTAGTTCTGAAGAGCCACAGTTAAAACCATCCGAAACTCACAGATGATGTAATGTGTGTTGCCGATAGCGGAGATACTAGTTACCTCAATAGTGGAATGTAGATTTATGCAAGACATCTTTGACATAGCTCTTATGACCTACTTATCACTAGTTGGTAAGAGATGGCAAGTGGATACAATTGAAAAATTTAAGGAAATAAAATTGAATAAGGAACAAAGGATATTATAGTAAAAATATCATAAAACCATTCCTGATTAATAGTTTCCTTCCACAGTTGACCATGTTTGGCGATAGCTTGGCTTCTTTTAAAGTCAAGCTTTAGTTTTAGAGATCTTGATTAACGTCTTTTTAGGCGCTGTGTTGATATTTTCGGGCAGCCCGTCTTTTTTGCAAGAGAAATTTGAGTGGTGAACGATTTGGTTTCATTTAACAAATGTGACCAAAGTAACTATCGTAGTATGTAAAGGGACTAATCGTTAATACGTTTTGTAGGCAGATATAATCAGATTACTACAACGTCGCCTGTTCATTTGCATAATTGTGTATCTGTTTAGTATATTACCACGAAGCGATATAGACAAGGTCTTTTACAAATAAGAAAACTTTGACTACACCCACTTTTTTCAATTAATTAATATTTTATTTTAGGTAACCTACATATAGAGTAAATCAACGAAATTGTTAGCAATCGATATGTCGAAAGATACATAAAGGACAAAATGTTTTAACAGCCTCCAAATATTAACGAGTTGATAAACGTCTTACTAAAACTAATGTGTCAATCAATTAAAATTTAAATTTATATACATTTAAATTATGGTTTTCCCGGTAAATAATGAAAATTATTCTAGAATGATTTAATTGTTTAAGTTAAAAATCATATAACTTTTTAATCCTCAACTTAAATGAACCATCATACGGCGGGTTAATCTTAGTCCGGTTAGTGATAAAAGTTGTGTTTTATTGATATTTACGTGCATTTTTGTGGCATGCATGCTGAATATATTTAATTGGTATTAACTTTCTTTCTTCCTATAAGGGATAATAATTATTAGAGCCAAAACTTACATAAATAGTTCACTTTATATTTTGTACGAAATATGACTGATCTGTTATATTATTGAACAAAGAATAATGTGTTTAAAGGTATTAAAGATGCCATATTAAAGTAATCAGTTTTATTTATGTTACTTACCACCCCCCCTGCGTTTAATATGAAGTGCCTGCTCACTTCAAAAGCGTTATCAAGTTTATGAACTTTATTACGATAATAAAAATTGTTCTCTCTTCAATGCGTTTAAAATATTCGTAAACATTTTAATATTTTTTTTTCAAAATATTTTTGTCACACGTTTTAAAGTCAAACTTGCTTCAAAAATCTCTCTAAGTTCAGTGAAACTTAAGTATTTTATTTATAAATGTAGTTCAGTATTTTATTTATTGTGTTCACCAAAACCCCTCCATTAACTTGCAAATTAAAATCAAATTCGATTCTATTTGTCGTCATTAAAATATGACGTTTTTGTAAAAATGCATGTTTCCTTACACAATACGGATTTCATAGGTCGTATACGTATAAAAGAATTCTTAATAATTTAATATAAAAATCATTCGCAAAATAAATCTATGAAAATTAATATTCCACTATAAACTCCACTATTATATAGCCGTCATCCCATCGAAAACATTGATCTATAATTCAGTAAATTCCCTACAGATTTTCAAATTATCTGAAAAAATTTACTTTTTTATTGAAATGCATATAAGTTCTTAACAGTTTCTTAGTTTTGTATTAGAAAAAATTTAAATGTAAAAAAAGCTTATGAACATTTAGTTAAAAATAATTGTATTTATCGCCAAGTTTCGTCGCCAAGTTTTTAAAATCAAGTAAAATTTGGTGCAGGAAGAAAGATTCACTAAGTTTAGATATAAATGTTACATTAAATATTTTGATACGCTTTTATGAACCTTTTAGAGGTATTCTTAATTCTAACACAACATTAAAAAACTACTAAAAGCTTGAGGTTTAAGGTGAACCTAAAGTGCACTGGTTTAATTTTTTCCGTTTATATTTTTTGTAGGATTTCATGACTGTTTGCTTGTGGATTTCACGATTTTATAAATTGCAAAAACTATTCCAGTTTTTGTCAAAATTTAACGGCAAAACACAAATATTTGTATTTAAGAATAACTTCAAACATTTAAAACGCTAAGTAAAATCAGTAATCCTTGTTTGATAATGAGTGGTGTATCGTATATGCGTTAAACTTAAAAATGTTGTAAATCTTCTAAATGATATGCCGTGTGTTTAATGTCATTTTTAAAATTTATCTTCTTTTTAAAGAAATAAAATATTACCGCGATATGAAATACGAGTAATGAGATTTATTCATTGGCAAAAATGTTCAAGGTGTTCACTATAAAAAACCTGTCAAGCACGAGTGGAAATCGCACTACGAGGGTTCTGTACACACTAAAGCATTTATGAATATTTAATGGTAAATAATATTCTTATTAAACTATTTACAAAATTTAAATTTTTGTACTGAAAATGTGTTGCCTACCATATTCAGCTCGAATTTTTACAGCTCCAAGTGACTGTAGACTCAAGCATTCGATATTAATTCCAACCTGATACCGCAACACGTTCTTAAAAGGGTCTTGACACATCGACAGACGGACAACGAAGTGATCCTATAAATTTTCCTGTTTTCCTTTTAAGTTACGCAACCCTGAAAAGATCTGACTTTATTATTTACAATTGTGCAACCCTCTTAAACAGAATATACTTAATTCATGTCTAATACTTATAAACTCAAATAAAAATTTAATATATTTGGCATTAATTTTGTAGAAATTCATTATAATTTAATTTTTCAGAACTGTCTCCTGTCTAAACATAAGTGTCCTTACATAAGTGTCAAACAATATAAGTCAATAAACATAAGTGTAGTATTATTTCCACTTTATTCAAATTATTTAACACGACCGCCTAAGTTGTGCTAAATTGTAAAGATTCAAATTGCCCACCAGAAGATGTTGTAATACGACGAAACCTAGGTCGTGGTGTTAAATAAAGTGGAAATATTGCATCAAGTAGTTTCTTTTAGTTGTGGAAAATTTAATCAAATAAAAATATTACAAAAATTTGGTCTTTGATTATGTAAATTTCATGAAAAATATATTTTTAATTGCGCTGCTAACTTTGTCAAATTTAACTTTTCCTCGATGAAATGCTCAATTTTTCTTTCGAATACGTATAAAACTCTACGTGTCAAATTTAAACTTTCCGTTTCTACAGGAAACTGAGGAACGTTTTAATGATTAAAAAAATTATGAGGTTTAAATCTCAGTGGCTATAAAAGTTTTATTGATGATATTTTAAATTCAATATACATTTTTCCTGTTACATATGCAAATGTTTAACTTAACACATCATCAGAGGACCTTTCTAAAAATTGCCAGCGCTCTACTGCGCGCTTTAATTACCATTTTGGAAGATTATTGCACCAGTATATTAAATGCCGTGTCTTATCTCATTCACTTTAATCAATTTATATTTTCTAAAATTTTGAAAATTCTATGTTGACTGAATGGATGTTAATTAATACCGTGGGAATAAGTAATAAAATAATTGCTCGCAGTGCGTCGGTTATGTTTTTGGTATAATAATTGCATTAATCGTGAAACTAGTAATTTTTGTAATTTGCAAAGAGATACACTTGAATTTAAACTTATATTGGCAGCATTATTCTTTTGTCTTTTGCAGTTGGCTTCCATTTTGTTATTTATATTATGATGCTCCCAGTATTGATTGTATTTATGATATACAACCTACTCGCGCTACATATTATTTATGTGAAATTTTATTACATTTTAAAAGATTTTACAAGTAGTCACACTACTAGTAAATCCTTTGTGTGACATAAAATGTTGTAATCATTGGCTGTAACCTTATCTGGCTTTTAATTTAATTAAACACACATATGTTTTAAACGAACCACTCGTTGTATAAATAATAAGAGAAAAGAAGAAAAACTTCTATTTTTTGAGTTCGACGCATATCAAATGCAGCTGGTTAACAACGTAATTTGGATAACAATTCCGTGGAGATTATTTATGCGCAGCTTGGCGCCGTTATCAAACTCAGGCCGGTTCTAATTCTACGGCAATACCAATGGTATGATACCTCTAAGGAGAAGCTTTTTACAAAAAGCTTTAGGGTCCAAATGACAAAAACTTTCACAAGGGTCACTGTGAGTAGATCGTATTATATTTGTACCCTGTTTACTCTACATAATTTGAAACATTGCATTGTTTGTATCACGTAACCACTAAGAGAACATGCATAACTATAAAACATTGAATATAATAATAATATTTGATAAAGAAATAACTTTTCACATAGTTGTACGTATAGCAACGCGATTCATAAATAAATAAACTTCTAATTCTCTTATAATAAAGAAGGAAGATTGGGATATTAACATACTACGAACAAATAATATTTCTAAAGAAAATAATTGTGCGGTATATCGAGTGTGATGATTCTGATCTTGGTAAGCTTTTTATTAGGGGAAAAACGTTTTCTTTAACTTTTTAACCAAATGATGAAATATCTAAATATGAGCAAATATCGAGTACAAATATTAAAAACATTTAACAGCGATGGATGATACATATCGTAATCAATCAGAACGGTGTTCATAAAATTTTATAATGAACACTAACAAGTCTCAAGTTTTAATTCGTTTATTATATTTCTGTTTATATTAGTCTTTAGTATATTTTGTTAAATGGGTCTTGAGGAAAATGTTTTTTATCATTGTTATTATTATTACCAAAAAAATTGGAAATTAATTTTGTAGAGATGAGCATGTTTCTTATTAATTTATATCAAAATCATTAAGTTCAATATTTAAACATATTCTGCCATAACGAAAATAATAAACTTATTGAATTCGATGCATTGCAAAATTTAAAAAAAAAATATCAATCGTGCACAAGATATGGGCTTTCATATTTAATGATATCGCATTAGGGAAATGTTTACATTAAAATTAATTATGAAAGATCACCGATTATTAAAAGCCTATAATATCCATAACTAAATTGGAATTCAATGAGCGTCTGTATTGACGACATCGGCGTTGTTCGTAAGTTTCACTTACGAACGTAATGTCGGTTGGAAATCGGATGTGTTTAAATTCAATCTCGCTCTATTTGTAGTTGTGTAGTATCTGTCATCGGTCGACACACTGAGCCGAGATACCTCCATGAAATTAATTTTCTCTGTTTAGAATATGCTTTTTCGACCTGATTGACATAATTAAGATAAAGGATTGCCTGCTGGCTTTTACTGCAGATGAGTAGACTAACACGTCTCAATAACCGACTAATTTATCAGAAACTTATCGATGATCGATCTATTACTGAAATAGGAATTCTATTTAAATTTAATATAATGTATAGTTTATTTTATGTTGGATATTTAAATTAATCTGTATAAAGTGTATTTAGTCAAGCCTAGTAGTTGTATCAAGTTACCAGAATATTTTAATAGTACCCTGAACAATTTGTAAACAAATAATTTTGGAAATATGTTGATTTATTTTTTAAGAAAAATTAATTGTGCTCTTACATTATAAAAGTTAAAACTGGTTACAATAAAATACACAGATATATTTATTTACGATTATATAAAACGATTTGATCCAAATGAGGGATATGATATGTGGTGGAAAATATTTGCGGTGGACTCACTTTAATTTATACCTACAAGTGTCTCCACTACTTGTCCCCTGGAATTCTAGCTCGTGTCGTTCTTAAAGTTGAGCGTAATATTTAGAACCTAAAGAGATCTCGCATTTGTTGCATTTTGTTAAATGGGACTTCTGTGATAGTTCACAATTTCGACTATTTCTTGAAGTAAAACTTCCTAATAAAAATACACCGGGCATTGCAAACATTTTAACGGCGCATAACTTCGCCGTTAAATTCAGATCTAAGAAAATTTGGTGGTTATTTCATTACTTAACTTTTTCAACGATTGATCTGTGTCAATAAGAAACAATCGGTAGGCGACTTTAAGTCATTACTGACATTTTTTAATATGGATCAATATCTCTACTGTGACAGTCGGTTGCAGTGTTAAAAGATGTCATTTTTGCATGTATGACTGATATTTATTGAAAAACAATTACAATTTTCACATAACAGTAACAATTTTCCTTTGTGTTTAAATCAAAATTGTATTACGTAATTCAATTAAATAAAAGCGTTTACCAGGGACCTCGTAATAAAACCATACACGGATTTATATTAACTAACGACAATACAAAATGTAATACTAAACTATAGGCTAGATATATACATATTTATATATATTCATCAGAACACCTTCCGTGAAACAAGTTGAAAAGGGATTACTCCAATTTTTAAAAGTGTTTTCTGGTACAGTCACACGACACGTTGACGGAAATTTAAAGCAAATCCGACATTGCCATTTCCTTCGATATGTATTTTAACCCTTTGTCTGCACTCGCGCCTCAAGGAACCCATTAGAAATTTTCGTGAATTTAAAAGGTAAAGCATTCGTTAGGTAATTTTAAAATGTTATGATTTTATTTATTCACAAATAATATTTTGGAAACAATAAAATAACTTATTGCTTTTAATTCAAAGATACCGCTTAGGTTTATGTTTGTCGTGGAGCGGTCCTGCAAAAGATCTTGTCTGTACTAATTTTTTCATATATTTGTGACAACGAAAGATGCCGCATTTATGGTTGTTTCTTTTTATATGCAAGATAGTGATAATTTTATATTAATATTATGTCTTCACAGCTCACAAAAATTAGCCGCTTACATCTCAAAATATTAATTAAAAAATAAACATGTGATCAGACAATAACAAAAATAATTCGAGGTTGGTTCTATTTTGAAGTGAAAGAAAAATAATCCTAGTCATCTAGTGATGATGACGAGACTGATATCATGGAGGATATAGACAAAACGACGAGGATTCGAGGAAACTAGGTTGGAGTAATGACGATTTCTTTTAACATCTGAAAGAATCTGCAATCGAAGAGTTAATCGCGCGATTTCTCCTATTGACAAGTAATAAAATAATTTTCGCATAGAGTGGCCAAAAATAAACTATGTCGTATGTCACCTTATAGTCATAAAGGTTAATTTGTTGATACATTGTGCGAGTAGATATCAAATAATTTTTACTTGTAAATTTGTTTATTCAAACTTTAGGAATCAAATGCTATACGCTTATATTAATGTAAATAAATTCAATCTTGCAATCCAGACAATTGAGATACGACAATTATGTAAGATATGAGTAAACTAACGAACGTCGGTAGCAATGACATTCTCATGCCGAAAAGACGGCACACGATGAAGGTGCCTTTGTCACTCCTTAGAACTATTTTATGAAGTGAATCTGTTGCATTGTTTAGATCCGGACCTTGAAATTCAAAGTTAATATAGTAACATTGAGAAAATATTCATAAACAAAATACACAAATATGAACGCCGCTTTAGGCATGCACCGTGCATGCACAGCATAAATTTCCGTGTTATTTTGAATACGCTGAAAATCTGACAAGTGTGTTACTTTGTCCTTCTTTCAAGTCGCTATGAGAAAAATGACAAAGGATTTTAGGTATTACAAGAAATTTGATCGTGACTAACACGTAAATACCTAAAATCCTTTGTCATTTTTCTATATTAGTATTATAAATTTTATATTATTATATTATATAATATTAGTATTATAAATGCAAAAATATTTTTATTTGCCTTTATTCACGTCGTAAAGAAGGAATTTATCATTGTAATTTTTGGCAGATATAGTCTTTGGACAAAGAAATTATATGAATTTCTTTTTTTCTCGAAAAATCTCATTTCTTGGAAATATTAATTTGAAACTAAAAATGTATACAAACGGAATAGTGCAGCAACGTTGCAATGGAGCAAATGTTAACATCATTTTATAGTGCGATCAACATAAAAGAGGAAATATAATTGTTTGTGTTTCTTCCATGGATAAATTAAGCAACGTTTGAAACCAGGTTTCTACTTCATTTTAGAACTAGTTTTTACCCGCTGCTTTGTTCGCATGCTACAAGCATTACAGAGTTATCGGGAGAAAATAAATTATGCGGCAAAATCTCGATTTATTAAAGGAAATGAAATATGAAAACATTATTTTCCTAACTTTAGCGAAAAGCGAAAGCGACGTAGCGCTCCAATAAATTACCTCTATCCTTCGCCACGTTGCGACATTGTTTCATTTTTCCATTGGTGAAAAATTAATAATTGTAAACATTTTAACAGAAATATCATGCACACGAAGTATTTATGAGTACCTAAATGTGAACGGAAACTTGGTAATGCCAGTTCTATTCACGCTTGTTTTATTAATATTATTTTTAACAGTCCTTTTATCCTATATATGCATACAACTTTCGCTTTCAGTTAAACAAATAAATCCTCTAAGACGTAATAAAATAAAATAATTTTACTTGTTTTGTATTAAAACTGCATTACATGCTTACGAAATTTATTAGAACAGGTGCACCTAAAAATATGAAAATGAAGTAACATAGTCTATCTAGTCAAAACATTTTGATGAAAGTAAGATTGATTTCATGTAACAAGTAACATTTATAATATATTACAATATAACGATATAAACCGTAAATTTTATGTAACCCGACGGATGCAGCAATACAGACTGTATTATTTCAAATCAAAGCTATTAACTATTGCAAAATTGGATATAGTGAATCAAATTTATTAACGATTAGACATCAATAAAACCTTTTTTTATTTTAATTCTGTGTAAATTCGTTTTGTAGGGTTCATAAAGATAAAATTTGTCTAATGGAAATATAAAACTAAGTCACACAAATATAAACATAATTTAAGTAAAGAAATCACCCAGTGGATAATAAAAAAGGGAGGAAATTAAATTACTTGAGAACATTTATCTGAATTACATATATCAAAATACGTGCGATCGACATAATGTGCAATGTAAATTGTTTAATATGTATCTGTAAATATAAATGTAATATTTAACTTATTTAAAAAATTGATTCTTGACATTACCCGCATTGCGGAGTAGATAACTAATAGATTTGCCATATGTAAGAAAAAAATTTTTTTTTAAATATGGTCATTTAAAGTCATTGTTTAACAGCTGTATCATTCACGTGTTTTCATTAATCAGAGTCATAGTTTTATGCAATATTGATATACAAGGCTTCTTCATGTCAAAAGCATTTTTAATTATGTTTTTATAAAAAAAATGTGAACTATAAAATAAAACATTAATGTACCGATAACACAATAAATGAAAAATATAAGTGGAGAATAAATGAAAGACATGAAGAATATAATAGATAAAATAATAAATGAATACACAGATTGACGAGTAATAATAATATCGTTATAACGTTGATTCATATTTTTCATATTTTGTTTATAGCAGCAAAAACGTTTATCCTTAAAAATCAGTACTTAGCCCCTCACTAATGTCTTAAAAAGTCTTGTCAAATACTATTACAAATAATTTATAGATAATAACTATTCACTTTGAAAGAAATTATATAAATTAAATGTTATATGTTCACAAATGAAATGTTACATCGTCTTTTTCTAACTTTGATGTCTCACTCCGACTTCTGCACCAATTAATTGCATAATTTGACACAATGCGATCACGATAGTCAGACTTTTCGAAGATAGCGCGTATGTGGGATTTTACGGCTAACGAGTTTGCCCAAATATGTCAAGTCCAGTGGTTGTAAGGTCCATGACCGTTATAGTTAAATGAATTTAAAGTTGAGATCGATATGAAAATATTTATATGGACAACGTGTCACCACTGCATTAAGACAAGCCCCTAAATATATTTAGGATCGTGTTGTGATAGACCCCACGTTTTAGTTACGGTTTTGATGTAATTATATGTCATATTTTTCTTGATATTATAAATCTGTTTTATAAACATATACTGTTATACTTTTTAACTTTTTGTTAGAAATTATAATGAGTTTTAAAATTTAAATTTCATAAAACAAAAGGTGATTTTCAGCGCTCAACTCCATTTACTCTTCGAATTACAATTTCCTTACTCTAAGTCTAATTTATATAGAATAATTAACAATTATCTAATCAATTATCTAATTAACAATTATCTTAATTAACAATTATCTAATTATAGAAAATGCTAACATATCTTTGACTAAAGGTTTCGTAGGTGAGGTACAACGAGTCGCAGATACTACATCGTGGTATCGATGTAAAGGTAGAAACCTGTAGCGTTTGGTGCTAACCTATAGTTCGGTTTATATAAGCATTAAATTATGTTGTGATTGAATTTTTTTCACCATCTTTTTTGCTTTATTCTAGTCTTAAAGAATATCGAGTCAACAATAACTAACTGATAATATACATATCCAGTTCGCATCAAATTTATATGTTGTACCTTTTGTCACTGGAAACTTATACATCATAGAAAAAATTAATAAGATTTTAGTGTTCGATCGGATATATATCCAACATTGTCTAACGTTATATAATTAACCCTCTTGCTTAAAAATCTGATGGCCTGCAAACTTCTTACTACGATTTGATAAGATGATTTCGTGTAAAGTATTAGCCAATGTTGCAGTATGGCTTGCATCGGTATATAATTTTTAAAGCAATCTACAGTCTCCAGCTTGCAAATAACTACTGCATTAGTATCGGTCGACATGTCACAATGTAGCTACAAATATATATTTCAGAAGTAAACACTTACGACTAACGCACTGTAGAAATGAGAGAAAAGTTTTCAAATAACGTCTAAAATATATTCAAATAAGCGCTAAGGCACATTATTTATTTATTTAAAATGATGGAAGTATTAGAAAATATTAAGAAACATAAAGTTTTATGAATTTTTCAATATTGAAAAAAATTAATACTATATATAGTTATTAGGCGTATAAAAAGAATTTGAATTTTTTGTTAATACACAATTTTACATCAATATCACTCGATATTAAACTATTTAAATGAACAAACAATATTCAGGCGAAATCAGCATACTGAATCAGAACAACAGCGTAAGTCGCGGTTAAACCAAAAAAGCTAAATAGTAGAGACAGGCGTGTGTTATACATATCGAATACAGTGAATTGACCGGTTTTATTCCACTGAAGGAGATCTTGTACTATTTTCAGTTGTCGCTTACTTTCGGCAGCTGCAAAAAGATAAAGAGCGCTTATAGGTACCTGTGTGACTGGTGATAAAGTAATGCACCATTTCACTTAGTCTTGACATTATCCTTGTAGTCAGTTTCAATTTATCAAAAACAGTATGTCGTGAACATCTAAGGAACGCACAATATTGAAAACAAAGCACACTTATTATTCAAGATATATGAATATAAAACATATGCTCGCAGTGAATACGTACGAAGACTGTTACCAATTATAAACTCTGAAATACGTGATTTGGTTTTTATCACTTGTGCGTGTAGTTTCTCGCTAACGATGCATATTCCCATCGTCAATACCAGATCATGAATGAACCATACTACTCCAAGAGGAACAAAATAGTCCTGCAAACAATTGTGTTTTTGCGATCCTTTATTACATATATTGAAAAATAATGTGAGTAAAAAAAGCTAGTTATTGAAATATTGCATAGTCTCTGAATGGCACGCAGAAACGATTTATGCACATTTTCCTGCGGCGAATAAATAAATGGAAAATGAAATCATTGCAAAACTTAATATCTTATTTCAGAAAAAACTACTCACTTTAATTTTTATACGCTCCAAACCCCAATGAATGTTCACCAGTATATTAAGGAACGTCAACAGAAAACGAAAAAATAGCTAAAATAAAATTTAAGTTTTAAACGTGATGAAGTAAAGACGACACATAAATATGAAAAATATAACATTAGTATAATTGAGCCTTACCTCAAGCATAAATGTTCGATTCAAACGTTTGCATAAATTTAAGAATTTGAGGAATACTTGGGATAAATTAAAAGAAGTTTTTCTTTTAGAGGCAATGCAATAATTTGATCATCTGACTCACTTTCTTCAGAATTTTAATTTGTATAAAACCGACTCAACATCGCAAAGTCGGATTTGGTATTCGCAAGGTAAAAAAATGAATAAATAAAATTGATACGCCTTTCCGTGCTATAAATCAATGCAAAAAAAAATAATAATCTTAAATAAAATACATGCCAATTAGAGCAACGTAAAAAACGTATAAGAAAAAAAATTATATCTCTGCGATGGACACTAGAATACAAAAGGCAAGGAATTATCAAATCATAAATAAAAACCGCTATAAATAAAATTGTTTTGCCGAACTTATCATGCCGGAACAACTCGTTCACGTAAGGAGTTTCAAATTGATCATCTATTTCGTTAATTTGACTTATTAAATCTTCGTAGGTATTTTTCTTCCATGAGAAAATCGAGCCTATATAATATACTCCGTAACCAATAGTCGCAATTTCGTATAACAATGCTGTTGGCCAATATTGGAAATTTGTTATGTGGTAGATCGACGCGACAGTTAACATAATGAAAACCCTGACGTAGCAGAGTATTTTAAAAGAAATTTTATTATTTCCTCCAACACCGAGTAAGGAGTTACAAAACAAAATAGGAGAGAAACTGTCTTTGAAATTAACATTATTTCTTTCCATATCAACTACGTTAAAAAAAGGCACGGATGGTTTTGTTATCTGGTACGTGAGAATTAGTCCAAACTGGCACAAGTCTAGACAACGACTAACTCCTTTTCTTAAAATCGATATTCAAGAAAAATGACAATAATAAGAATTTGTAAAGGTAATCACAATTATAAGTTAATCAGCCTTAGTTCATGTGTTTTGCTTCTAGAATGGTTGTGTTTATAAATGGTGTTTACCAGACATTTTTAACATTGTCGAAGGCGTGAAAGAGAAGGCTTGTGTTAAATCGATTTTCATAAAGTCAATTATCGAAAATTACATTTATGAAGGCCACGGCTATCATCGCCCAATAAAGTATAACAGGTATACAGCGAAATTTTATTTGAATAATCAGATCTTAAATTTTAACTCCACTGTGCAAATAAAGAGATTTCGCAAATCGGTCAATTATGAAAGTCTACAAATCAGAGCTTCAAACATGCGCATTTGTTTTTACCCTACCACGTGTAATAGAATTTGTGGAAACTTTTCAATAATTAAATTATTCTTTTAACTTTTATCGTGGTCAGCTTCTAAATGGCATGTTTTGTTCCAAAATAGCGACTTATCGTAGATTTGAGGTTTGCAGAATATATTATATTTATAAAGAAATATGTGGTTGCAATAATATATCATATTAATATTGTATTATTATATCATGATGCTTAATTTAATACTTTTTAACTGCAGAAGACGAAATTTACCGAAATACCATTTGTAATAAAGTTAGAATCAGATTACAAAAACTACTACGATTATTATGCTTTCTTAACTAACTTCTACGATTTTCCAACTGGGAGGCCTATGACAGATATTCCTTTGGGATAAAACGGGCGGTAGTTAAGGAAAAGCGAAGTGACAGATAGACATGGTGTGATTTGACAATTCCTATAAATGGGGTAGTCATATTATGCCAGAGGAACATATAGGGTAATTGAAACTCAAAAATGCTTGAACAAATAATGTATTTTTGTTACATAAGCAGTAGGTACTCCAACAATAGTATTTTATTTATAAAACGAAACATCTGGTTATCCATAGTTTATGTACTTAATTTTAAGGATTTAGTAACTCAGCGCTTCTTTATAATACCACTGTATTATTGAAATCGTCATAAAATGAATAAACTACAAGTCAATTTCACGAATATTATAATAAATTAAAGGAATAAGAAGAAATTAACTCTTACTGAAATATTAAAATTCTTATTATTTTTAAAATTATTAATCATTCAATTAGTCATTCTTTTAAAACCAATCTTTTTGCTTCCCTTATTGATACCGTCTTAAAATTAAAAAACCAAAAAAGTCGATTTCCATTGAAATAAATCGCAAATTAAAAAAATAACAAAAATTTAACTCTCATTGAAATATGCATAACAAGATTTCTTCTTATCTTTAAAATTATTAGTCAAAAATAAATAATTTTTAAAATACAAGTAATGAAGAAAGCATTTAAATCGTTTATGTTTTACTGGATTTTTAGTGACTAGAACAAAATTAAACAGTATTTAAATAAAAATATTTAAAAGGAAAGTTTTCGTATTTATGTTAAGTTAGAAGTATGTAAGCTTCAGAGGTTTTTCAAACCTTCATCCTATTTTACAAAAGACCTGTTTATACAATGTACGCAGAATTTATATGCAAAGCAACCTTTATAGTACCAGTGAATTTCAACGGTAAGTTGAAATAAAGCATTATTTTGTTTACAAATATCATTCCTTCTTATTGATTGTAACATAAAAATTTATAACATAAGTCTATAACAGTATCTATGTTGCGAATTGATCTATGGTTTGTACTGGGTATCAAGGCTCTTTACAGTTTAGTAATACACTTAAAATTGAAGAAATTCGTATTTGCTGTTGAATATGTAGCTAAATTTTATTTTATTGCATTTTATTTGTATTTCTGTGAACATTAAAGTTGATATATTTCGTATCTATCTATGTTATCCTTATAGTATATTACGAATATAGAATAAACAAAATCCAATTGAAACTAACTATCTCTAAGTGTTTCATAAGTTTTATCATTAGACATTTTCAAGATTAATAAATAACTGGATTAAATTAAATTTTACACAATATCATCAATTTTTTTTTTAAAATGATTTGTTATAATTAGAACGTTCATTCAGCTGAATCACATATTTCTACTCGAATATATAAGTTCATATATCGAATAATTCTCTTACCGATTCAGATCTGTTTCTTTATTAATTTATCATCAATTTTACTTCGAATGCGATAGAATATCAAAGAGCATAGATTGTCGTTAGATATAAACATATCACTTGTAGCATTTACCATATATAAAACATCTTGACCTATGTCTAAGGCAATTTTTCAAGAAGTGTTATAATACCTGATACAATTTTGAATTTATTTGGATGATTGATTTAAAAATTAGTAACGTTATTCAAAATTTGTTAAAATAGTACACTCCCGTCTGGATGCTGGATACGGATTTTTTCTTTTACTACTATTCAAAGTCAACAGTAGCCCTGCACACAATCAAAATGCATTCTAATTCAACAAAATTTGAATTATCCATCATTATATCGAGCGGTTGTTAACAGAGAACATTACATATAACACACACACACACATATATATATATATAAATATATATATATATATATATGTACAGAAGCGTACATTTGCACGCCCTTAACGAAACTATACTAGATAAGGCTCGTATAAAAGAATTTCTAACTCTAAGTTCGATATGTGGACAGGTACACTGAAAAAAATAATTTCACTTTACTTTTGTATATTTAGGTAATACAATTATATACACTGTCCTGTAACATTTCACTACAATCATACTAAAACTTAATGAGCTGTGATACTATGTTATACAGATGGGCGATCGGACAGATAAACATGACTGATTACGATGTTCTGCTATTCCGCTTCAGAAAAGAAAAATGAAGCGGCTTCTGTTTGTGACACATAATTATTGAATTAAATTGAAGAGTTGTTTTTTAAATTATTAAAAAAAATTTAATTATAACCGATTTATTTTAAGGTACGAGTCCGTTTTTATGCAAAACGTAATAAACAGTATTATTTAGTTATTCCCCAATAACATTTAAATGCAATTAAATAATTTCACATGAAACTAAGGTATAATATAAAAAGAATATACAAAATCTATCACAAAAACTTAATAATGACAAGCCTAAATTATTTGGAATTTTCATATCAACTGTCCATATACTGAATTCGTCACCGAAAACGACTTATAATTCATTCTTGGTTCGTATTTTAATTTCTTTATAGAATCTTTTAGAAATTGCAAAAAGTTCAAGTTATATTTCATTTCCTCCCATCGGCACGGTATCATGACTCTTTAAAAGGAAATAACATTTAAGGGAAATGTTATTAAAAATGTAAATAAGCTCGAATTACTGCGAAAAACGAGGTTACAAATAATCATTTTTGCGACGAATTGAAATATTTCATCTCGTTAAAAGCATTTTTCTGACGGATTTTTTTATTAAAATCTCCAGCTGGATTTTTTTATTAACTTGTTTTTTATTAATATTCATTCATTTATATAAAGGAAGAAAGGAAGGTAGCCTCAAGGCTGGCCTCCTAATTATCCACAGATCTCGATCGATTTCATATGAAAATGCTCGTTCGGCGCAGAAGGGCTGCAGTTTATTTATTATACATGAGTCAGTGGACGGGAGTGCATCGTGCTTTTGCCGTTGAGGCGTATTTCGCAAACAACACCAGACGTAGTTTTTGTTCGCAGTTTGATATTCGCAAAACAAAGGATAGTCCATCGAATCAATTAATTTGGACATGGGTACTGAAGTTCAGAGAAATAGGATGAGCTGGAAATGAGCCTCGGTCTGGACCTTCAACATCCGTAACGAATCCAGAAAACATGAGTCGCATGAGAAAAGAAATTTTGGGAAATCCACGCAAATCTGTTCGCAAGATTGCAGCGTTTACGGGCTTAAAAAACGTATGTTCATAAAATATTGCAAACGCGCTTAAAACTCTATCCATACAAGCTGCAAATCGTTCAACAACTGAACGAGAAAATTACGTTAGGCTTGTTTTGGAATGATTTTCTACCCCTGCGCGCTTAGGTAACATTCTTTTTAATGACCACGAGATGTTTTAACTTCGGGAAGTAATGAATTGAGAAGTTGTTTAACATAATTATTAACGTACTATACTGCAATTTAATTTCAGGTAAATTGAAGTTATCGTTTTGTTAACAAATTGTGAATATTTCTAGGACGATTTAATTGTAAACATTAAGGAATACAGCTGAGATGTGTAAACTTGGTTTGTTTTCTTTTCGCCGCAACTCGCATGAAGCACCCTGCAGCATCGTAACCATATTCCGATTAATAATAAAAGTATTCTCTTTCCGATTCGATAACAATGCATTTAGATATAGACATGTACTCTAATGATTTACTTGCCGTACCTATTGCATCAGTAATAAATGTTTGTAAGATATAGTGGACGAAATAATTATTAGAATTTATAACTATAACTATTGTAGGCCATTTATAACGCGTAGAACTGTTTTCTAATAGTCATTGTGTTAAATTCAATACTTTTGTTATAAGATAGTTAACCCCACATGTTTATTGCGACATACTCCCTTCTTGTCCCAACTACACTGTATTTTGTTTACATTTTTGCGGTGACCCTAGTAATAATTTCTCAATATTTAATATGTTTAAAGTATTTATAATTATCTTACGCTAATTCAATGAAAAAGTTCTTTTCAAGTATGAAATATAATTTTCAAGCAATGATATTATTGATATATATATATATATATATATATATATATATATATATATATATATATATATGCATTGATTTATTGATTACACTATCGTGAGATCCGTATCGTTTTTAAAAATGAATATCCACTCGATCGGCGGCATATATCTCAGGTTTTGTTATTTCCGGTACATCTTTGTACACAATATTTGTATTTTCCGGCTTGCTGTAAAAGACTTTAAAATTTCAATAACAATACAATCCCAAGTAATACTCCTCTATGACTTCGAGAAACTGCTTCTGTTCCGTATCTAGGTTTCCCTTCTTATCACAAAGCTTTGTAATTTTTAGAGAACCAGGTTTCAGAGCTTTTGTGAATACTTTTAGATCTTTGCTCTTCCCAATAATATTTTCCATAATTTTTTCGCAGCACACAAATCAATATCCTTTTTTATTTACCCCCTTGCCTTTTTACAAACTTTCTTTAATGCGGATTTTTGGCTTTCTCCTTATTTAATTAAAGCCTGTCTTTCCTCCAGTAATTTCTTTGTCTTGCTCTATGACGTGCGAATTTGGTTTGTATTTAGTGCAACCTTCTCAGTTTTAAAAAGTGAACTGGTTAGATGGTTAAGAATTTCATTCGTATTAGGTGTCGACTTATGTAATAAGTCTTTTCTTCCTTTTGACATTTTCCTGTTGATATGTTTGACGTCTTTTCCTCTTTAATTGATGTGTACCTCTTCAGAGTTATGTTAATCTATACTGCTACGTGAATGAGAATATTTAGGACATAAATATCTATAAGAGTAAATGCTAAACATATAGTCTATCTCGTATAAATAAGAGATTGGTAAGAATGGAAAATACTTATCAATAAACCTTAACCTTAAAACTTAAGAGTTTTGTGGACAAAAACGTTTGAGATAATGTAAAGTTGAATGTGTATTGTAAAATTAAAATTAGATTACTTATTAAATAATTATAATATCACTTTTATTTAATGAAATTTTTATGCGACTAATTCTCGAGTTTTTTCTAATTACCTAATTTTTGTTTGTATATCGGAAAGAATACCTAAAAATATACCAAACGCTTGTTTGTTAATGGTAGTCTGCGTGGCATAAAATCTGCTGTATTATTATGACGAATAAAAATATACCAAACGCTTGTTTGTAAATAGTAATCGGCATGGCATAAAACATGCTATATTAGTATGACGGAGATTATATTTGATACTGGTAATATGAGAAATTTAACAACTTTGCAGATTTAAAAATTGGTTTTATTTTTCCATCGTAATAACTAATTTGCTATAATTACTTTTTATTATAAAGAAACCATCAGCAAATATTTCCCCAGAATAAAAAGTAAGATACATATTTAATTTGTAACGATTATAAAAATTTAAACTTGACAATTTCAAATCTGTTTTAGTTAGTAATTTTTGGAAACTTCCTTTTAAAACACAGATTACATTTTATGCAACTAATTTTTTAATTTAAATAAACAAAAAGATTAAAAATTAAATGTTGCCTTCACGCAAAGTTTGGTACAAACGTAACATCAAGAGAACATCGTTGATGTTTCATATAATACTAATTTTAAAGGAATTATAATGCCAATTTCGTCTTCCATGGTAGATCACGTTTTAAGGGTATATTTTGTGCAATATTTCTCAATTAATATTTATTAAAAATTTTGCTTGTGATAAAATATATTATCAGTAAAAACTTTCTTTACTTTTATTATTCTAAACCACGTTTAAATGTGTTGAAAATTAGGTTTAGTGCATCTCACAACACTTTAAATGTATCTATCCAAATACCTTATCTTCTTTTTATTACTTTTGAGCAATTATCGTCTGCTTTGTTGACTTTTTGACCAAGATTCATAATACCTTTATTTCCATAATAAAGATAATAATTAATTTAATCCATTGCATCTAAGAGTAACGTAACACGTTCTCAATATCCTTATTACTGCTAGGAACTGAGAAAAATTTCGCAACCTCACCAAAAAATATATAATCAACCTTTTGTCTGTATTGTACCTTACAAAACCAAATATTAATGCTATTTCAGTGATAACTAATTAGTAAAGAAGTTATTTCTGAGGATGTGGCTGAAGAACTTTTTATTAAGTTAATTAATTTAATTTACTTACGGATTTTCAGTTATATTATCTTTTTAAATCCAAGCGTCCGTATATTACGAAGTTATTGCATAAGATTCTCGTAGGTAAGCATTGATCTAAATATCAAGATACGGCTAAAGGAACATAAACCAAATTGAGAATGACAACTCCAATTCATATGTGCCATGTATTGCAATCAAACGAATCTACTTAATCAGTCACATGGCCGACTGTATGCGACCGTAGATGTAATATTGTCGTGGCGTTACCATATTTTATTATTTATCAAATAAATTTAAAAAAATGGTTTTAAATTTGTACGCATGTATATGAACATGAAAATGCTTAAATTGCTTGGAATTTATGTAAATAACAAAAAAAAAACATTTTATATAACAAAAGCCAGTTATAATGTGGAGATACAATGGCATTATATTACGTAGATTTGTCAGGAATTATTCAAGTTTAAAGTGGCTTCATTATCTCCACTTCATGCTGTGCCAATTAATTTCAACTTATTTCCTGTATCGGGAGGTTGTGTACTTATAGTTGTCGGCGTTGGTAAGACTATTATGCAAACACCTATATATACTTCATCAATGATAAAAAGGTTAAGATTTAAAAAAGTAAAATTTATCACAAAGATATTTTAATGTCGTAATACTCTCCGTCCACGTCTACGGCATGTTTCCGATAATCATATACCCTGTTTTCCTATTTCTATATTATTTTAGTTTAAAATACTTATTTATAACATTAGTGCAAATTTGGTAATATGCAAGATATATAGAAAGATAACAAATCATTCGGGATCACATTTAAATTCGTATTGACTACATAAGAAAATGCAAATTTTCGACAACTCAACAATTCACACGTTACACCCAATATCATTAAATCATCTTCAATTACGTTATGCTTTCCTGTTTGATTTACCTGTACAAACAAATTACCCCTTATTGCTTTTCGTTGCTTTCAAAATTAACCAAAAACTTTACCACAATCAATTTAAATTGGGTTTATATGGCGCTAAGAAAATGTCGAGTTGTTTACAAATATGTCAAACTAGCTGCGTCTACCACTGCATTCGAATAAGAAAAGTTATTAGAATTTCTTTTTTCTCTTATATGTTGCTCTTGGGTATAAATTATTACCTTACCAAATTTCACTGTGTGTGTGTGAGTGTGTCTCTGTGTGTGTATGTCTGTGTGTGTGCGTGTCTGTCTGTGTGTGTGTGTGTGTGTGTGTCTCAGTGTGTGTGTCTGTGTGTGTGCGTGTGCGTGCGAGCGTGCGTGCGTTTGCATGGGTGCGTGCGCGCACGTGTGTGTTTGTGTGTTCGCGTGCGTGAGTATGTGTGTTTGCGTACGTGTATGTGCATGTGCGTTTGCGTTTATGTGTGTGTGTGTGTGTGTATGTGTGTGTTTTTGTATCTGTGTGTGTGTGTGCGTGGGCGCGTGTGGTGTGAGCGTGCTTGTGTGTGCGGACGCACGTGTGTGTGTGTGTGTGTGTGGGTGTGTGCGTGTGCGTATTCGTGTGCGTGTGCGTGTGTGCGTGTGTGCGTGTGTGAGCGTGTGTGTTTGTGTTCGTGTATGTGTTTGTGTTCGTGTGCGTGTGTTGTGTGTATGTCGGTGTGTGTGTGTGTGATGTGTACTAAACGAATTGGAAAATGATGTTAATAATCTACAACGTAGACATTGCTCCCAAATTAAAATCACAACTGTGTGTGTATAAACATGTGTGTCCTTCATGTATAGGCTTTGTAAAAAATATATGCGTTATCTACATTTAATCACCAAATCACTCAAACCTATGAATATTTTATACTTACAATTCCAGTTTTAAGTTTATAAGTTTAGAAATGTTTGAGTTATTGAAGTGATAGATAAACACATACCTACTTAATAATTTTGCTACGAAGGTTTCCTGTTTTTCCAACACCGTATTCATCAGAATATTTTCAAGTAGTAAAGCAAAGAAAGTAAAATAATATTTGAAAGCACGTCTTTACAAGGTCATAACTTTGGAATTCATATACTTATTGAAAGTAAAAAAAATTTTTCAATAAATACCAAAAAATATGTGTAAGGAACGACTATTAACCGATTTATCAACATTTTTCAAAATTGTCGAACTGTAATTTAAAAGTATTTTTACTACACAATCTAGCATTTTTTGAATGTTTTCAGGATAAACATCCTCACCAGAATCGAAATGTCAAGAGAAATGAAACGGTGCTAATTTTCCTATTTAACACCTTTTCCAGTGGGAAATTTTTTGGTTGTTATGGAGCCTGTTATGCCTGTTCTTACGAAGTAATATAAGTTTATGTAGGTAAGGTGTGGGAAAAAAGTTCAATGAAAAAATATAAGGACGTTGGTAAGGAAGGATATAATTGTTATTTTAATTAAATCGACAGCATTATGAAAACTATGATTATTGATGACACTAAACAAGTCGGAGAGTTTTAGATTTTAATATTCGATTTTAAAATATTTAAAATTAATAATATTATTACCCATGTTAAATATTACCAATAATATATTTCGCCTAAAATATAGAAAATATCTCAAAAAAATTTAAATTCAGGATCACAGTGGTGCATTTCTAATAAATGTAAGAGAGGGAAGTTTTAGTAACATTATTTTTCCATAATTTTGACCTTCTTCTTTTTATTTTTATATAGTGGAAAAAGAACGAGAGGGGGAATTTTTCGTCAACATTTCTAAAAATATCTCAAAAATAGTTGACGTTTGGGTCACGTTCGTCAAGTTACTATCGATTTATTGGAAGAACTGATGCTCTATGAAGACCCTTTAACATTACATTTTATTGCGGTTTACTTTTTAGACCAAACCGTAAAGGTTTTCCAAAGGATTATTTATGAAAAAAATGTTAGAACACGCTAGGTATAGAAATTGTAAAATGAACTATTAGAAGACAAGTAATGATGATATTTGCTCACAAGGAAAGTACAGACAATCTCGTAAAAACAAACATATTGACTAAAATAAAAGGGTTAAAAAGTTATGGCCGAAATTTCAAGATGATCTAATCGATCCATTGCTTTGCAAAAGCCCGCGTCCTATCTATAACCGATACATTCTTTTAATTGCCTGAAAATCAACATAAATTGATAAAGGTTCTTAGATCAGCCAGAAGTAGCCAATGAAGAATTCTGGGTTGTTAGGAAGACCTCATATTAACTAAATACCAAAAATGTGCTTATAAAAATCCAATAACTAGCGCCCATCACACAAATATCATACATACCGTCATTAGAGGGATTGGAATAAATAGAAGTATTAAGACAAAATATAGGACAGACAGTATGAAAAACGTGAAAGAGGAAACGATGAAAAGGATGAAATGCATTAGAAAGATCTATAAATATAAAAATATTCTCAGTTAAAGAGAAAGAACCAACAATAAAAAGTTGAAGAAGAAATATTGATTATATGAGTAGAATTAAACCTGTCACGTACAAACAGAAGCCGCCTTACGTTTCCGACACATTTAAGTATTTAAAAAATTTAAGCGTATATAAGGTCTCTTTTAAATTATATAAAAATATAAATTTTTTTACATAAATATACTGTCATACTTTATATAGCGTAAAGATATGGTACATATTTACATATTATTTCTCACGACATAAATGTATGAATATATTGTATAATATAGTTTTCAAGACACAAATATATTTTCTTTAACTCACTTTTATGGAGTTTCTACCAGCTTTTTATCGACCTAACTCCATATCACAAGTTGGTCGACTATTACTCATAAAGTAGTAAGTGCAACCGTGATAATTTTCCGTATATATGTTACAGTCGTGAATACTTTTCAGACAGGAGAAACATCTTATAACTCAAAAAATGACGAATTTAAATTGTAATATTGTATAAACGGATCCTTTTTCCAAAGTGCTCGTGACACAATATCAATATTTTTAAAAGAAATATACAACTACGCCACACAAAAGGGTTACCTAAAAACAATCATCCCATTTTAAAATTTTCGTGTTATTAATACGTATAACTATGCCAAATATCTTAAGTTTTATAGCCCTAGTAGTTTGCAAAAAAGCGAATGTACAGACTACACCTGTCTGTCTATCTATATTGAAACTATAAAAGTTTGGCTCCGGAACCCTGAAATATTGAAATAATGAACATACAGGTTTTCTAAACAGGAACCAAACATAAATATGACAAAGTTTTTAATAAAGTTGCACAAGAGTACATTAGGGAAAAACAATAAAAATTTCATATACAAGACGCAAAAAAATAAAACTACGCCAAGATGGCATTAAGACATACTAAAAAACGAACTAGTAGTTATGTCTAATGGAAACTATTTTAACATTTGTGTATTTTAGTGAGTACAGAATTAAACGACTGTCTGTTAAAAATAAGTAAAGTAAATCGTAAATAAGTAACGCCTTTTTTATTTCAAAAACATCAATATTATGAAAGACGTAAATTGACGTAAGAGCGACAGCATTAAGATCAAGACGAATATTATTTTTAGAGATGTTTACGTGTTTGTTGATCAATTAGAGTTTAAACTAGGTTAAAGCCGGATTAATAACAATGAAAATTTGCAATAAATCATTTTTGGCGAATATTTTGTTGCAAGTACATAATTTTTTTTGTAAATATGAACTTTCGGATTTATACAGATTTTTTCGACACGTTATATTCATACGCTTCCGGTTTTTTTTATGAATGTTGGGAAATTTGCACCGCGTTGAAAACCTTGCTTTTATATATATATATTTATATATATATATATATATATATATATATATATATATATATTTATATATATATATATACATATATACATATATATATATATACCTTACCCTGGTATCGAATGTAGCACAAAATTTTTTGTCTGCATCACTTTTATTTACAATTTAACAATAAGTTAATGAATGTGTAGTAAGATATATAACATGTAATTAATAGTGCACATAACATAGAACAATGGCTGCAAGAATTTATATTTTAAATACAAATAAACAGATTCTCGCCCAAAGTTTGAGTGCAAATGCACGGTGCAATAATTTATGTGGAAATAAGTTTGAATTTACTAAGAAAATATTTAAGCTTAAAACCGCTTTCCATGGATGACATATTTCTATCGGACATAACTGAATATATGAAGAAGATCACGGAAAAGTGTTTCATTTCAGATATTTTGTAAAAACTTCAAAAAATCTAAGAAACTCTCTGACAAAATCAGGTATAAATGTACTTTTTAGAGCCTTGCTCTAATTAACAATTTCAAAACTAAGAAGATTCTATGATAATTTATTATCGTCTTTTCGATCGGGCCTTTCATTACGTAAAGTACGTATTAATATTTAATATCGAATGCCATGGAGTGTGGAAATAAAACCTAATAACTTGTAATAGGTGCTAATCGATCTTTTCGTCAACTACATTTCGTTACCCGATACACGTCTACTTGTAGTTTTACATTGAGCGCGACACCATGGAAAATAAAATAAATATTATTGAAAGTTCAGTTGGGACCATACTCACTGCGCAATCAATTTTAGGAATTAATAGAACTTCTAATACAAATGATGCAAATTTCGTGAAAGCAAAACTTAAAAATATCTACAGTTTGGTGCTTCTTCTGCTCGTGCTTACTTACTATTTCTTCAATGCGTCTACACTTTTATCCTTAATATATTCTAATAAAGTGTCTTGCGCTATATTTTTCCTAAATTTCATAATCATATTCTTCTTACTTACATTTGATATCGTCTGGCTTGAAAATATTTTCTCCGAGTGGCTTATTACTATCGATGAATTTTCAGCCTATTACAGTGACAATTTTAAAAATCGATGCATTGATAAATTTAAATTGATGACAAGAATTGCGACTTTTCCCTTATTTTCATTGTGATTTTAACAAGTTTAATATATCACATATTATTGTATAAAAGTATCGATTTTATAGTTTTGATTGCTAATTTATCTGCATTGGCTAATGACTTTGAAATTTTGTTGATGTGCATACTGAGGAAAATCCTTACTGAAATGTTAAAAACAATCAACGCCTATTTAAAACGTGCCAGGCAACAATTATTACTTAAAGATATATCAAGTATCGATGAACCACTTGACAATTCATTTAACGGAAATCTTTATTTTGATTTAACACACGATCCAAAATGTATACTTGTCCTACCGAATGCAATTGTAATTCTTTCAGAATTATGCAGCGAATTGGACAAGATGTTTAATTTTCAGGTAAAATATGATATCATCCAAACTTCTCACGTATTTTTATTTAATAGAATTAACTTGATGTATTTTACGTACTTAAATATTTCAGATGATGCAATATATGGCTAATATATTCTGTCTTTCGGTATTCGGTATTCAAAGTGTTATAAATTTATACAAGCAAGTGGTAAGTACTATCTACGCATATATATTTTTGTAATCAATTCATTTTAGATTGTTCATGCTTTATGAAAATTTATTATTTGACAAATTTTTTGTACGCTCATAACTTTTCAAAATTTTACACACTTTTAACAATTTGTATTATTTGTGACACACACAAAAATATGAAAACAAAAAGCACTTTCAATCCTAAATTGAGCGGTGGTCACGCAAACTATATTTTATTTGCAGCTTCGCGTTATTTTCTTTCTAAATAAGGTTTAACCACAATTATAAAATGTCATACTCGTCTTTTCTAACTTCCTTCATGGCTATATTGGCTCTAATACATTCTTTCATAGACACTCTCGCATTCAAGTCTCTCCCTATATTACTATAATTTGGACATTCCTCAATTTGATGTGCTTATCGTACTAGGCCGTTCATGTTTTCATTTCCATCCTCTTCTTCCATTTAAATTTCCTCTGTCTATCCCCATTCATTTTCGGTATAAAACTATTTCAATATTTATTACATTTTGTTCCCAATTCTATTATCGTCAATCTATTATAAATTTATCGTCAATCGCCTATCATGTACCTTAATTCTTTATTATCCAAGGTTTACTTCGATAAATAATTATTAATAATATGAACACACTATTGTGTACGATAATCTTTATATATTTCTGGAAGCCTTTTTTCAGTACTTTGTAAATTTATTCCCTTAATCAAATGTATTCATGATTCTGTGGCAGTATCTTATCGTCATTCGTATCTTATAATAATTTAATTATTAATGTATATATATATATATATATATATATATATATATATATATATATATATATATAATTCACACGTGGCCACATAGTCTATTTCCATTCTGCCCATTGTTTCATGTATTTAAAAAAAAAACATATAAAACAGCATCGATTTATATGCAAGTATACATATGACCGTTTACGTATAAATAGATCATTTCAACTCCACAAATAAGGAACTTGATACAAATAAGATCTATGTTCTAATAAGGCCTATACCGAACAAATAAGGTTCACCTATACAAATAAGGCCTTCTCCCTTTCAAGTTCCTTATTTTTGAAGTTTATTCTTCTTAATTTTGGAGTGTATTGGCCTTATTAGAACACAGGCCTTATTTGTGTCAAGTACTTTACGTACATCGCTGCACGTGCACAAGTAAGGTTCATTATTTCAGCACATGTATATGATTATAAAAACAATTATTAATGATTCAGTACAACAAATCAAGGAAAAGGGAAATTATGTCATTGGATGCCATTACAATATCCAGGACGCAATCTAAATTATGTGTAATTGCTGCATGTTGTAAACAAGTTGAAATAATTCGAATTGAGAACTTCATACGTGAGTCATTGTGCTGGAGTGTTTTATTTAACTACGCAGTCGCTACTCGATTTGAAGCCTGTGGATCGATTCAAAGAGACCAGAGGCACCGATTATCTCCCAAACAATAAAATTGCGCGTTCATTAGCGGAGGTCGATGTACTCGTACAACGTTCGAGAAATATTTATTCGAGAAGATTGCCAAGCGTCGCCAAATTATACCTTTTTACAGAATAAATAAATTTTCCGATCTCGTTCCAACCGGAACTAATAAAAACAACTCTACTGAGAAAAATGCAACATAAATCATATAAAATTTGAAGCATATACATTGAGAAAACACATGTCATCCTAGGTTGCTCCAGCGCACAGTAAAACACCATATATTATTAAATATGTCAATTTGTTTCCATATCGAACATTTTAGTTATCTTTTTATTTTTTCACAGAAGAATTTACAAAAATATCATAACAATAATCGTTAAAACGCTTCTCGGTTAGTTTGTGCCTAATAGCCACAAGGATAATAGATGGAAAATCGAACCCAATACCGTCTCTTTAAGTTTTTTCTTGTTGATCCAATGAGTAATTTAAACTTTAAGGCTGTCAGAAGCAACTTTTAAAAAAAATCGGGTTCGTGCACTTCCGCATACATAATTTATGTGATAAATCGATTAACTATACATTATTATTTGATTAAAGGGCTGTATAAATTATTGATTTAAACTAAGGTAACTAAAATAACTAAATATTTTTTTCCTTAAGCTTATACAATTTACTTAATAACCCATGGTTATTTTCCTGAATGCCAATGGCTCTTCTGTCTAACATATTTTAAATGCTTACTTCGAATTGCAGACAAATTACCAAGTTTGGATGACAGCTATTGCACAGGGCATTACAATTGCTCTAATAATTTTTGCCCTGGTCTGCAGAACTTGCGAGAACTTAATCCTCGAATATCAAGACTTGGAAATAAACATCATCATGTTGAAACTTGTACCGAATATGAGTAAGTATACAGAATTTCTACTAATTGGATAAATATTTTGAGTAACATGTTATGCATAGTTTGGTGTGTATGTACCTCCATTTTAATTTTCACAAAACCATCTGTGAGGAGATGTACGGAAAGATCTAATATTAATAATTTTAAGGTATTATGAAAAATATTTTACATTAATAAACAAACTTTAAATCGATGTTTTACAAACGCTAACATGTGTGGATTAAGAATATCGGGTATAAATTTAAAAAAATGAATTAATTCAAATATTTAATATACGAAATAAACAAACAAATTGTCGAATCTTCTATATTGTTTCACGCATCTTTATAGCATTATCACGATAGAGCGTGAGAGTGTGCCCTCATTAATATATCCTGTTAGATGTAACACGCAAACAGTATGGATATTTTCCATTCAACCACATTTTTATCAGTAGTAACGAACTATCAAATTGCCAGTTTCAACCTGAAAGCGAATATCTTAATATGTCTTACTACACTATAAATATAGAAATGAAGGATCTAGGAATAGATAGAGGAATATTACCAACATATTATGGGTAATTTTTATTTTGTAATTTTTCATTTCATGTTTAAAATTAATTATATAAAGTGAGTTACTATTTAGATTACATAGACAAATTCGTTTAAAAAGAGATTTCCATTTAACATTTTACGTATATTATTCACAAATTAATGTAAATATTTGTGTGCCCAAAAAATCAGGGAAAATTTTTTTTTTATTTCTCTCATATGCGAACTTTCGATAACGGTGTTGTATGTATTACATAATACAAATGAGGTTATCAACAGTATATATATACACATGGATTGTTACTATGTATGCCATCTGCCTACACTCGTGTTTACTTTTGTTCGTTATATTTATAAAATGTCTCCCCCACGTTAATAAATTATATTTCGATTTCAAGGTCCGGATGCCAACGATGCGACAGAATCACTTCAGGAAATAGTTCAAAGGGGTGACAAGGGCACCTTCACCGTGTGCCGTCTTTTCGATATAAGAATGTCGTTGCTACCGACGTTCGTTAGTTTACTCATATCTTATATAATTGTCGTATCTCAATTATCCGGATTGCAAGATTAAAATCGTTTATGTTTGATTAATATATATATATATATATATATATATATATATATATATATATATATATATATATATATATATATATATATATATATATATATATATATATATATATATATATCTATATGTATATATGTATTGAAATTAAAATGTTTTCATGTTGAATTTTTAGCTAGTAAAAATGATTTAATATGCGCTTACATTATATGTCAATAGTACTTTGTTTATAACTTTAAACTGTATGATGATTTAATATGAACAAATACAATTTGTTTGAAGCTACTTCAATTCAAGTATTATTTTACATTCAAATAAGCAAATGCTTAACTCTTTTTATAACTCAATTCTCTTTCTATAACAATTCGTTCTAACGATTTTTTCTTAAAGTTTCGTCGACTCTGCACCCCAAAAATTCATCGTGTGTTACTTTGTACCAGAACCAGCCCCGAGTTTTTCCTTGTAATCTCTTTGTAAACCTTTGTTGGGAAGCGCTTTCTAATAAAATAAATCGCAACATTAACAAGTAGATTTGGCTTGCTGTGCCTATCGGATTGGGTTCGCAAATTCTTTATAATTAATTTATAGTTGAGTTGTAACTATTGTAATTATCTATTTTTAATGTTTAAGAATCTACGGCTTTTTTATTTAATGGGTTCGGTAGTCTATTTTCTTTGAATTAAAATATATATATTTTAATTACTTATCTGTTTATCTAAAAGTAGATATAGTGATTTGTGGTTTATAGGCACTTTTATTTTTGACCGATTCCGTTTTCATATCTTTTACTGACTCCCCTTCTAAACAGTTTATTTTTCAAACACCTATTTAACAGTCTGCGAGCTTGGTATTTATGAAAATAACAAGAATCCCAGAGTGAGTTAAATTGCAAGTTGCATTGTTTACACTGCATGTTGACACAGCAAGTAAAAACAAACTCAAACTCGCTCAAAATCAATATTTACAAAATAACTCTGCTTTGCATAGGTGAATTGAATCTAAAGATAATAAAAACAATCTAAAAATGGAAAAGCCGTCCTAGATTTTCACAAATTTCGTCCTTAAGCGCATTGGCAAACAGCCGCTGACTCTACGCAAGCACGCTCTGAATTATACAAGACAGCACTGCTGATTTTCAGCACGTAGGTACTGAAATACATAGGCGACTCAATCTGAAGAACGTAGGCGATCACTATCGGTACAATACCCATACAATAGAACGACTATGGAAACACAAGCACTTTTCAGGAATATCATACGATACTGATGAGGCAAACGATAGTGATAATATTGTGTTCTTTGGTGACATGAGTCATAAGTGTCAATAGTGTAATGCACTTAAGCGAATTTAAAATATCGTGCTTATGAAAACTTCCAATTAATCAGGTTTAATCAGATAATTATACTATTTATTTAAAAAAAAACTTGAAAAGTGTTATTGATAAGATTACTTACTCCTGTGAGACAATTAAAATTTTCCTCTAATTCAGAAGAAAATACCCAAAAATTATAGATACTCTTTTACCATCCTGATTACAAACGGTATTGCTATGTTGATGGTGGGTTAGTAATTAGAACATCGGGATTTTATATTGAAACGTCGGACTAGTTTGTTATATCAAACATGATACTTTACAATATCCTTTATTTTTTTTAACGAGAAAATGATTAATATTTTTTCATACCACAACGTGAATCCCAAAAGACGTCGCCTTTGAATAGAACAGATTTTGCAGCAAGTTTTTATTCTTACCACAATATATGATTAGAGAAGGGTAATGATGTATTTTGTAATCTTTTCAGCAAATATTTAGCAGGTGAAAATGCGAAAATAGCGACAAAAGTTCTCAGTTTTATTAGTAACAATCAGGCAAAATTACGTGTAGGCCACAACATTCATCCTAACGTCGCCGTTGAGCGCCAATATTTTGACGTTATCCACTTGGGTCAAATGAGAGTACTACCATCCTCATTTACCTCCCAAGTTTTGTAATTATACTAGGCTGCAAGTCAAGTTTTTTCATCGCAATATAGTCGAAGAAACTCTTTTGAATGAACTTGCCTAGAGAGAAACAGTATTTGTATCACGTATTCCATTATTTTCCAACGTTATTCTATTGAATT
Organism: Druceiella hillmani; assembly: GCA_039881145.1. NCBI lineage: Eukaryota > Metazoa > Arthropoda > Insecta > Lepidoptera > Hepialidae > Druceiella > Druceiella hillmani. The sequence continues at coordinate 12,351,576 of JAYKKI010000072.1, read as the reverse complement.
TAAAAGACCATAGTTTCCATTAGCGAACATACAAATTTGCAGGAGTTGACTTGAGACAGGACTATTTTTCCCAAGGTCAGTTTTACGTAACATATCAGCGTGTGTTCAACTAGGAGCCTGCTTATTTTGGTGCTATGCTGTACTTTTCTCACGACGTATCGAATATACACTAAAAAAACTGACAAATAGTATTGACATAATTTATTTAAAAAATGTGACAATTTAGGAATGTTTGTTATACATTTTCATAAACTGTTCTAAATGATTATAAATAGTGTCAATTCATTGCTGGTAAGAATTATTAATATTACTAATGTGTACTTATATGTAAATGTTTGTTAAAAAAACTACATCCCTACATTAAGACAATATTAATTTAAACACAGTATTACGAAAATATCTTTCTCCTCGTGTAGAAATTATTACATATAGAATCAGCGTACTTGATATCCTACAGAGTAATTGCCTTAGTAACTTTAAATATTTGGAATATTTTAAATATTCCAATACTTTTTTTACATGATCAAATTGAGAAGTGCATTAGTTTGAGAATCGTATTGCTGTATCAATAAACATTGGAAAAATATTACATTAGTATCTTCACGAAATTGTTATTTTGATGCATTTTGTTGCAATAAATGATTACTTTCGAAGAAGTGCGCCTTTTACATAATAAGTTGTAAATAGCTTAGTTTAAAGTAAGTCAATACAATACCAGATAATCTTATATACAGTAATAAAAATAATTTTAAATCAAACAGAGATTAACTGGCAGCGTCATAATTTAGCATGTATACAATCAGTTAATCAATCAGGATAATGGTTAAAAAATAATAAAATAAAAGTTAACCAATCGTGGCAAAAGAATATGGCAATTAATTATAATTTAAGTACAATCAGTTTAAAGATCAAAGCATTTGAAGTACATCTATGCCAGAAATAGAAAATTTGGTAGTATCATTATTAATACGATTATCGTACCGAACACATAATTTCATACTTTATTTGCAAGATATTAATTACCACTCCAAGATATCAACATCATATTTCAGAAATTATGGTAGAAACAAATTAAATAACTGGAAAGGAAGTAACACGCGGCATTTCATAAACTGGTATGATATTCCCAAAAAACTAAAATTTGACGGTGGCGGAGTAGTCAATTTCTAGACGAAAATAAAATTCATACAAAACACTTCGAGTCTCTTCCCCTAAAACTAAAAACTTATTTGATGTATCACTTTGAATTGTTACGTACGTGAGAAACAACAAATCTTGTCAGATATGCCATGGCTATAACTTATATACTGATATTTAAACCTTTTTCGAATACTTCGGGACATGTAAATGTAAACTTTTTCTATACGCACATTCATAAGTATTAAGATACACTCATGGTGATGGTTATAAAAATATAACTCTTACCTAATGTCGTTTAATAAGAGATATTAATTACCTAGATGCACTATGTATGGAAGAAAGGCGATATGTTGGGTAAATATTCCTTTTTAAGTAATTATCATGTAATAAAACTAATCTTATTATCCGTTTTAATTAAGCGTTCCTTAATCATATATTTATAATTACAAGCAAATTTCAATTCTAATAATTATAACCTTTACATATTTTATAAAATGTCATTAATAATCTAACATATTTGGCAAGTTATTTATTAATCAGAGAATGGTCCACCTGCTGTATGTTGGTTATGTGAGGTAAGGTCGTTAAATTTATTTATTTTCTTGTTACAACTTACTATTAAAATCATTAATTAATTGACAAAAATATAAACATAGCCAAAGCTTTTGTTTTCGTTTCCAAAAGTCCTTCACTATGTTGCTACGTGTGACATTGAAGAGATAAATGATTATATAGATGACTGACGACGTTTTATCGATCTGGTTTTATCTGTCTACAGAAGGTACTTACGATTAATCTGTGTACATATTTCAATAGTCAAATGGCCATAGTACAGATGTCACCTTTGATTAAAATTGCAATAAACCAATTGGTTACACTTTTGTCCGTAATAAATAGTAACGAAGATTGGCGCATTTTAAAACAATATTCGAATGGATGTAATTCGCTCAAATGTCTTTTACACAAAATTTGCAAATGAAACAATATTAATTATTTATGAAGATAATTTAAATCTTTACTCGGGTTTATATCAGAGAGGAGCTGGTGAAATATTTTAGATTTCTGAACCACAATGTACTCGTAAAGTAGGAAATGTGAATTATGATCGATATTATGGGTTAAACTTTATTAATGTTTTAGGAGAATGTTCAGTTCAAATAATTATCAGTCTTGATACTATAAAATGTTATTATAGCCTAAGCGGAAAGAGTGGTATGATATCACAAGTGGTGTTAGCAGAGATGGATTATATTAATGTGCAAGCCATACGCTGTCCAGGAAATTGGATGAAATGGTGGAACATGAATCTGGTGTTCGAATGGCATTTTTTATTTTAATGCAAAGTGTCAAATGATGATATATTTGTTGGCCGTGGAGCAAGTAGATGATTTTTGAAGTGAAAACTTCTTTAGACGCGTTGAGCGATTTTTGGTAGAGGAAAATCTTAAGGGTTCGTGTAACCGACATGCAAATGTTAACGGTATATCTGCAGCTATGAGTATATATATATATATATATATATATATATATATATATATATATATATGTATATTTTTTTTTTATATATTCTCATTTTCGAAAAATTATATTACATCGCAGTTTCATTTAGTTGTGAAAAAATAAAATTAATCGCTTTACATAAAGTTTTAGTAACTCTGTTCTTTCAGCATTTTATATTCAACAATGTCGTCCGTAATATTTTATATAAAATTGCCTACATAAAAATTCTAACACTATACTATAAAATACAAAATTAACGCTAAATATATTCAATAAAGCACTTATTTAAATAGTGAAAAATAGTATTACTATTTGTAAATAGTTTGATAGAAATAATACGTTTGGTTGAAGGTTTATATGTGCCACAATGAGTACATATTCGTAGTGCACATTCTGTTGGTAAGTAAGAGGCTTTTTATGTGAACTTTTTGTATTTAACTACAGCAAATTATTTAAAAAATCCCAAAAATAAATTATGTCTCTGTACTGAGACAGACTAAGCGTGTGTCGGAACGTACATAAACTAGGATTGCATCGTTACCTATATCTCTTGAAATCGTTGGCGTAAGTTAACCAAAATAATGTTGGTTGGCAAATTTTGAACATATAGGTCAGTATTTCTGAATTTTTTTGGAACCACTATTGCCAAATTCGAATTTTTTATAAAACAAAACTAAATCAATATATTTATCATAACTTCGCATTCATCAGCATTCATAAATATATACGTATATATATATACATATATATATATATAAATATATATATATATATATATATATATACGTAATATACATATAAATGAGATGTTCACATAAATAGCTATAAAAACATATCTACTGCTTCTAATAAGAATAGCGTACTTTAGACATAACGTGCACTTAGGTAATTTGCACGGCGACGGCTTGCACTCAACATAATAATGCAACTTTTTATCATTATTTTCATCTGGTATTTGAAATTTCTTGCACAGAAAACATTAACAAAGTCATGGGGTTAACGATCACAATTTTGACTTTTATTATTCGATTTCATTTCAATCCAATATTTACCCAAATTACCAGTATCTAGTTTTTAGTATGATACATTCCAATGCATCAGCACCATTACCGATACTTTCTCTTCAACAGTTGTTAATCCGAGTTAAAAAAAAACCGGTGGCAATCATTTGGATCGACTCGCGTGTTAATGGAATTAGTGCAAGGTAATCCCATTAATATGGGAGTCGATTCAAACGATTGCCACCTGTCTTCCCAAACGTTCATTAACAAGTGTGTATCAAAATTTTCTTCTCGACTATTCTTTAAATAAAATGGTACCACCAGAAATGTGCCGCGAGGGCCAAATATCTTAATGCATGTTGTGGTGTTATACGTACTTGTTGCATCTTCCTGACTGCCCCCAAATTACGTTAAAAATGTAATTTTTAAATTTCTTGAGTTATGTTTTATTTTTGTGAAGATATTTATATTAATTGAATTCTACATTAATTTATAACGATTGGTTTTATAAAAGTGCTTCCGCAAAAGTTCTCTTCATACTTTTGCATCTGTTTACATGTTAACATCTTTTCTTAGGAAAAAGTTAAAAAATATTTTTCATATAGCATTCTCCATCGAACCTTTTAAATATTTTTGTTTCTTAGTTAAATTAAATCTTTTTTTTATTTCACAAAATAAATTGATATATTTGTTTACATGGCCGCTGCATTTTTTTGTTTCTTTTTTATTGAATTGTAATTTTTGTGAAGAAATGGTAAATTTTAAAAAAAAGTTCTAGGTCGATGATTGCAAACATGTAATTCGTCGCTCGTGAAGGTAAGTGAGGAAATATAATGTTCTGGTTTATATTTTGTATGATTTCATTAACGTCGTCTTTCGGAGATTAGTGCGATTCTTCATTTAAAACGAATTAAATATTTTTAAATTTCTATTTTTTTTTCATTTGAATGTACCATTTAGTTTTGTTAAATTAGCGAATCACAGAATGATTGTTTTCGATTAACATTTATTTATTCCCACCATTTCTATGAAACGACCGCGCTCGCCTCCTGTTTGCTAATGGAAAATTCGAACATTTCTTTGTGCACAATTGACTCTTCTGCTCATAAGTTATATACAACATCCCCTCTCCTTAGTCTTAAATGAACGAGATGTATAAAAATATTGACTTTTAAACGCACTATTACACCTTCAGCAGATCGTGTATGTCGTACAAACGTAAAGTCAATTTTTATATTTTTTTTTATTTGGTACTTGTCGCAATTATTTTTTAAACAAACTAAAGTTTAGGGTCAGTGTCCACATTAACTTAATTTATATTGATATTTTATTACAAGTGCGTCAAAAGTTGAAAAAAAGAAATATCTGGCTGTATCTTTGTAGTGAATTGATGTAAAATTTTATTACATTGTAGTTACTGGGGAATTTTACTATTTTGTGACAAAATAATATAAAAAATTTAAGAAACTCATTTTTGCTACTAAATGTTATTTGTATTTTTCTAAACCAAATTGTGGTGCTTTTATGTTAAATGGAATGTAATTAATAGCGAATAAATATACACAATTTGAAATAAATTTAATCAAATGTCCTATCCGTTTCAATATTTTACATTTTCAGGAATTACGAATAACGAGATTAAGAAGTGGGTATAGCTCATAAATATAAAAATAAACTAACATATTTTCTTTTCAAAGATAGTTCGTTATAATTGAAAACGCTCATGCAGCTGAACTAAGTTATTCTACTCGAATTTACATGTATTATCTTGTCGAGTTTACGTAAATGGGTCTTCCTTTAACAGATCAAGTCAATTCAGATATGATATCGAAGCGTATCATCATTAGGCATAGACAAAATTTGTGCGCGTAACTTACGGCAACATAACTGCATGATGAAAGGCAATTTTTCTATAGATATTATCTTCTTTGGATATATTTATTTGTCGTTATAAAAATTTCATAACCCATATTGTTATGAAATATATATATTGTCATAATAATGAGAATTGGACTAAAAAGTTATAAAAGATGTTCTGAATTCAATCGATATAAAATTAAAATGGTGACATAAACACATGTGCATATGCACACTAGCGTACATGCACACGTGCGTTTGTGTGCATATGCGGTCCCATAATGAAGGAACAATAGACGGGGTCCGGAAATATTTCTCAACCTTAAGCTCTATGTGTGGAGAGATACTCGGAAAAAAAAATAAATATTGCTACTCTCCTTTACTACATATTTACGTGATTCAATTATATCGTTCCACAACACTTCATTATAGTTGTTTTTAGTTGAATGGCTGTGATGATGTGACATACAGACGGGCGGACAGACAAACATAATGACATTATAAGGTTTCGTTCCTCGGATCCGGATCCAAAAAATGGATTAACTTATGTTTTGTAATATAATGGAATTTAAAAAAAAAAGAAATATAACAGGTGAAATATTTATATTAATTTTATCGATGTTTCAAGTCTTTTATGCGCGAAACTTGATAGAGGTATTATTTATTCTTTATAATTTTTCAATAATTGATTTCACCAAAAAATAAAGAGTAATTTAAAAAAAACGACGCTAAAATTGTCATCAAAATTTGCTAAATTCCAATTTGACATTTCAATTATTTATTATTTTCCTCCAGACTAACTAATTAATTCCATATACGCAGTTTTTCACGAAAAATGGCTTATGACTTAGATCTCGGCCTCGACCTTTTCAACTAACTTACAAGCTTTGTCACTATTGGGCGACGGAAATGGTGAACTCTTTCTAATTGATTTTGAGCCCGATTATATTGATACTTTGCAAGAGCACCTATATTAATTACCCTGTAGATGAAAACAACAGAACTATAAAATTTATATTTATTTTGTGACTTCCTTTAAATCAAACTTAGGAAAGAAGATGTTTCCATACAGTAGGGTGTCACTGAAAGAGTTTTTCAAAACATAATGAAAAATTTTAAATTATTTGTTACGGTGTCTCTTCCCCAGAAATTTAAGTGTCCAAAACAAGTGTAAGCTATACCCTCGCCACGCTCTTAACTTGTTAACAGTCCATGAGAGTAATTATTTAAACATACATTAGCTGCATTTAGAAAACACTAGAAAAAAGCGAGATTCTGATATTTCATAACTGTTTAAAAAAGTACAAATTTATATCGGTCAATTTGCATTATTTAATTATAGTGATATAAGCAGGAGAGTTATTTTTCTTATACCAGTGAAATATTTACTGGGCAACATATTTACATGAAGAGAAAATAATACTAATATTTGTAAATAGGTAAATGGAAATACTTCGATGTCTACAGAACGCGAGTGTACTTGCGTTTATGCTGGGCAATACATTTACACGGGAAAAATATAATAAATATTTGCAAATAGTTTAATGGAAATACTCTAGAATGTACAGAACGCGCGCGTACTTAAGTTTTTGTGGAACTGTATGCTGAGCAACATATTTTCATGGGAAATATAATATAAATAATTGTAAATAGTTTAAAACAAATACTTTAGTATATTCAGAACGCGCGTGTTAAGTACACGCGCGTTCTGAATATACTAAAGTATTATGATGGAACTGTATGCTGGGCAACGAATTTACAGGGGAAAAATGATATAAATATTTGTTTAATAGTTTAAGGGAAATAATTTATTACATACAAAATGCGCGTGTACTTATGTTTATAGTGGAACCATATGCTGAGCAACATATTTACATAAAGAGAAAATAATATAAACATTTATAAATATTTGTAAATAGTTTAAAGGAAATACTTTAGTATGTACAGAACGAGCGTATACTTATGTTTATGATGGGACTCGCTTCACATTGCGCCACATAGATAGAATTTGAAATGATGATATGCGAAGATAAAGTTTTCGTTTTGTTACAAGATTTATATCGACTGAAAGTTATATAGACGTTATGTATTAAATAAATTTGACGCTTTAACATATGAATGAGTTAGCTTCGTCAAAAATAATAATTGTTTTACTACATCTAAAATAGATGCAAATGTCAAAATATTTATTATTTATACCAAGAAAAGTAAGTGTGAAATCCAACAATCTAAAGAAAGGGTGAATATTTTGAATAATATTGGAGACTTCAAAATTTCAAAATGATCTCTAAAACTCCGAAACATGTGTTATATCCGTAATATAGAAGCTAATGTTCGCGACGCAGTACAGAGCAGCCCTTATAAAGCAATCGCTAACAGAAAATTGTCATCAGACCTTAAATAATGAGTCTCTTATATGTATTTTTGGTTATTACACAACTTTTACAAATGTGTTGTTACAAATTATTTTAAAAGTATAAACTTATATTTTAGAATGAATTCGAATATATTTATAAAAAATGACAACATCTTCAGGTAAGCAATTTGTAAAGATTGGTCCTTAGAATCTTCCGTGATGCAAGTTTATGGTAGGGGAGCGGTGTAGTTTTTACTATGTTTTCAAATGTTATAGAATATGCAAGTATTTTAGTCTGGGTAAAGTAATAAGGCAACAATAATTTATTACCCTCATTAAAATATTGGTACATTGTATAACTTTCGAAAATATAATAAAAATTACACTGCTCACCTACCATAGAATCAAGACTGTTGACAATGTAAAATTCCGCTTCCGCTATTGTTTCGTATAATACTTAAATGCCGTTGAAATTTTCTAAGAGTCAATATTTACAAATTGCCCATCTGAAGATATCATACAGCGCAACCAAGGTTGTGGTTAAGAATTTAAATAAAGTAGTTTCCAGAGAGTCTCAGATAGCCAAAACTTCCGATAGACCTGTGCACAGTTGATATAACCTGACTAATTAATTACCAATAGCTCAATTATTTCTTTTACACCGAACTATTAGCCCATTCGGATATTTTAATATCTGACTAGTCATCTTCAAATAAATATTCTGTAACTCTTCAAGCTACAATTTTCTTAGCCTTTGTCTATTCTACGTTTTAGAGATTTATGTTACTTCAATGAATCCAAACAATTTCTTCCTTGAGTCGTATTCGACTTAAGTACAAATGTGGGGTATGCAGAATATTTCTTCTATTTTGAACTGGAAAAGCACAATCAATGCATACTTATAGTTTTTTTTTCTTTTAATGAATGGGAATAATAATACTTTATGAAATCCTTGCATACATTTCTTGTGCTAAACCAGGCGTAGTCTTGTTTGGAAAATAGAGAAGACGCTGCTCATATCTGAGTATTGGCCATATTTATGTGGAAAATATTGTTTTTCCTGACTCTTTTAATGGCTAGGCTAAAGAAAGCGTCATAGTAATTAAAATCATATATTGAATCAAATATCTGAATGGCGTTTGCACGTTCACTGCGAGTTGGCCCAAATTGTCGAAATATTAAATTGTACCGTGATAAGTATTTTAATATGCCGTTATTTCTCGTCATCGCCCTGGATAAGACTACTAATTTGTTCAGTGTCTCATCATTCTTATATTATTTAAGTGGTCAGTGACGCTATATCTCGCGCTATGAATCTAATAAACAGTATTGCATAAGTTATTGTTTTTTTTCTTACAGAGTTTCATGAGCAAACTTTCAATATGCAATTGTCGAAGTCACTCAAATGCCTCTTTGTAAACGCTCGCTCCAATTGTCTCTGCGCAATAATTAAAGGTTTAATCACATATTTCGTTAGTTCATTCTAAGTTATTTGTCTGTAGTTGATGTTAGATTGTCTAGGTGACGGGCTTAAATTATGTTTTATATTTTTGAAGTTGTGCTTCTACTTCATAATTCGATAGTAGTTTTTCCAAGACGTATCTGCCAGCATACGTATTTGTAAATGCCTATTTAAGAACATTTACCCTTGCAGGTATGAATTGGAAAACTTTGGATACTGGCGTTGGGTTGTCGTACTTACACGAATTCTTAGTTTAAAGTCATGTACTCGTATCTTGAGGCGATCGCGAATGGTAGAATGGACATATTTTATTTTATGCGCGTCACGAATTAAGAGATTTTATTCAAGTCAAATTTTATTTTGAAATATACCCTATCAATCTGCGCTATTATCTGTTTCAGATATTTCCATGAAATACGAGGACTGTGTTGTTGCTGAATGTGCTAACATTATGTCTTAACTGTAATATCAATTACGAGCGATTCGTTGGCGTATATTAATAATAATATCGGTTCAAGCGTACTTCCTTGTGGGACATCGTAATTTTGTTTTTTATTTGTATTGATGTTGATATTTACCCTCTTTGTCACGTCGTGGGCATGGATCATGAAATAGTCGAACTTGAGTTAATCATGTCACGTACACTGTTATTGTAATGCTTCCTCCAAATTATTCCTTAGGATACTGAATTAAAAGCTTTGGAGAGGTCAGAGAATACAGGTGCATATCTATCATTCATATCCACGTGCTAAGCTATATACTCACTGACAGTCAGTATTGCATTACTAGGACCTCTATATCTTCTAAATCCGTATTGATTTTGTAGAAAATATTTGAATATTCTCCAGGTACTCAATCAGTCTTTAGGTTACCGATTCAATACTAAGATTAATACATTGTCGTTAATGTCTTTTATCTCTTTTTTGAAGAACGTTAGGGTACTGGATATTTGAAACTCTGTTGAAAATTGTCCGGCCCCTTTACGTTTGATCACAAGTGAATACACGATTTCTAGAAATAATGTCATTCGTTCGTGCCATTTAGAACTAGTACTGAAGGAATTATAAAAACTAAAACAATTACAACAATGGTATTTTAAGAAAGGGATTGTATGTGTTTTATTTTCCTTCACAATTAGGATATTTCCACTATTTTTAAGTCTAGCTATGGACATTAATCAGCTACATTTTGACACTAAAATGGTCTGAGTGTTTTATTTTTTTTTGTTATAAAACAATCAGTAAATTTTCAATAATTGTGTTTTATGCTTTTAAATCAGTTAAGTAAAATTTATGTGTTATACATTTAATTGATTAGCTATTTCACCTAGAAATGTGAGCGTGAGAATGGTTAACTTGCCTGGCATTTTTAAGTAAATTGATGTGGACAAATATAAACTTGCAAAAGTTGTGATAAAAATTAAGGGAATATATGAACAGCATATCGACATGAACAGCGCACACGATTTTCATAATATAAAAATTTAGGAAGTAAACCATTGAAATTTGCAGATTTAAACTTATAATACAAAATAAATGTTTCACTCAGGATTCCTAACAAAAGGATAAATCCACTAAACATTTTTGAAAAAGTTTACTCGTCATGTTGTGTCATATTACTTAATAAGCTTGTTGATTTTCAATTTAGTAAATTGAATGAAAGAGAAAATGTGGAAGAATATAGAGTGACTGGTAATGGCAAACATAGCTTTGACGTTACTCGTCCAAAATTGCTAGTATATCTCGTTTTTCTTTACTTAGAATTTTAGTAGACCAGTTCTGTAGCTGTGATCTTCGCAATAATGCTGGTGATTAAATTAAAGAAAATAAAAACATTTATTTGTGTTTTTCACATCTACATAGGAATAAAAAATGTGTATATATTTGTAATATTTTTATTTCGACTTAACTAAATTGATTTAGAAGCATTAGTAGCACACACCATCAGTTTAATTTATTTTAATAGATTCTAAATTAACCTACTGGAGATATTCTGAAGTTTCTGCAATATACCAAAAATCATTGAAAATGGGCCCGTCTGTTGGTTTCTGACTTAATGTATAATTTTATTCCAGTCTGTACGCATAATACATTTTAGGAATAGATTTTTATACGGATGAGAGAATATTTATTATTTTTTAGGTTTTTAGGCTTTATATTCGTTGATCAACCAAATATGCGTTTAAGTAAATAGCTACTATTTATTTAGAAATATATATATGTTATATATATATATATATATATATATATATATATAAGATTTATATCTGTGAGAACATTTACATTGTTATGGTAATATTTTATTACAATTTTTGAAGGTGATTTTGAACTCCAGAATTTACCGAATTTCTTTAAATTTCTCTCTTTCTTTTCTATTTATCTTCAACGACGTAAGTTATAACCTAAATGCGATGTTGATTTGAAATATTCTGACGTAAAATCAAAAGGCCACAAATGCAGTAAAACTGTTATTTGTTTATTGTTATTATTTGTAATTAAAATCAATGAAAAAACCTACTAATAAATACAAGTATCAGCTAAATTCAACAAAAAAACTGAACGTTTCCGAAAATATGACATCTATGACAAATATTGTCATCGATGGATGTTCAGAAGGTTAACTTCGGAGCAAACAAAGTTTGGCCCAATTTTTGTTGTTTTTTATAAAACTATTCAAAATACACGGAAGGTATTTTGAATTTGTTATAATTAATGTAAATAATTTTTCAGATTACAATTATTTTCACACTTTATCTGTGAATACAACAACTTTAAGTCTGTGCAAATCACACTGAAATATTGTCAAACGTTGGGTGATTGAAAAAAATAATTTATAACTAATGAAACATATAACATAACATACTCTACTCCTTAACAATAAAATATTTTTTAAATTACTTGGACATTGATAAACTGTATAAGAACAACAGAATAACTTGTAAATAAGCTTAGGAAAGTCAGTAACAGGGAAAACCGAAGACCAAAAAATTGCAAAACGGTAAATTGTCCTAGTCTGCTTGCATCGATCATATTTTTAATACGGTGCATGTAACGACTCACTTGCGTAGCTGAAAGAAATAAATAGTACAAATTTTGAATTACACCAATAAATATTTATTATCGATTTTGCCAAGTAATTTGGTTTCTAAAATTACAATACAGTTATAACATTTATTATAAACAAAAGGTCCCTAGTTACACTGTCTGAGAACTAAAAGTATTAGAAAGTATTTTAACTAATGCACTAAAAAAGTTGAGAGCAGATGATGTGATACCATTAAATAACATGTGACAACTCGATACTCTGTTGATATGCCAATGAAAGTCCGCACGAAGTCAGCTCCATTATTTTACAAGCAAACGAGTGAGAGCCGCTATTTAAAGTAAACCTGAATGACGATTTGAGAACTGCATTATTTCCGGTTTATGTTGCCTTTTGAGGCCTTTAAATTATTTTCCTCGAGTTATTCTCCTAAGAAAGTTCATTTACTATATTCCACCAGAATATATGAAAACGATTAAGTGAAAAAGTTTGCGAGAAATTATGAAAAAATGTCGATGCATTACTGAATCTATTGTGGAAGCAATTGAAAATATTTTGTTAACTTCTACCCCTTTTGATAATGGCCATCCTGCTCTGGTGTAAATTCAATTTAAAGATAAATAAATATAATCTGTGGACTTAACACAGACCCGTACGATGACCTACTGCAGTCGTTCATTACATAATTTTCAATACTTCTTCGGGTCCGGAGATAGGTTATTAATGAGACTCCATGGTTATTTCGGTTAATTTTTTGTATAAAAAAGGAGAAAAGTATTTATTTTAAACCCCATACGTGCATTAATAAACTCAATATTACGTGCAACCTCTCAGCATCACATTTAATATAAAACCGTGGGTTTTATAAAACTTAATATAATTTTGGAATTTAATAAGGATGATGAAACACCTATTTTCTTAATTTGCATGAACATTTATAAGAGATATGGACAGTTATTTAATCATCCCGCATGATTATCTCGACAGCCGCCTGCCCGGTTTTTTATTATATTTTAAAGCACATATATTTATAATATGCCATAATATATATATATATATATATATATATATATGTATATATATATATATATATATATATATATATATATATATATATATACTTCAGCTCGAAGCACGTATTTCTAATTTTATTTTTAAAAAAATCTAATATTAATATTCAATAAAAAGTAATAAACTCCTTTTGTGTGAGATCTGAATGTCCTTCAATCAGAGAATTCCTACATAACTCACTATGTAGAATGAAGTAGTATTAGATACCTTACTTATCGATTAACTGTCATGGGCTTTAAAAATATTTCACAACGATAAAAGATCAAATAGCAAGGCATATTATAAAATACAGAGAATTTTAGAAGGAAATCCCGAGACTACATGAGATATACCAAAATAATTGGCCAAGGTTATATAGAATACAAGAGGTTATTTAGTAAACAAATATTAAAAAAATTTGTTCGAAACTTATCATTAATTCTAAATTAAAAATTAATATTCCTTAAGGTTTTATTCAAAAATTTTTTTTGTAACTTGAATAAATATAAATGATTATGAAGAAAAAAAAAGTTTCTTGTAGAATTTCAATTAAGTTTTATAAAAATAATTATTTATCATCATACGAAATGCAAGTGAAATTTCTAAAATTAGGATCCTATTAGTGTCAAAATATAAATGTATAAATATGAATGTGTGAATTTTCAGCGAGTACAAATTTGTTTTAAATAGTATTAAACTTGACTAAACTTAGGTATAGTTTTGCAGGGAAACAACGTAGAATATCAACATTTATCATAGAATCTAAGATATTATTTCAAATTACAAAAATAGTACATCGAATTTGCTTTAGACTTCTGAATACGTTTACTTTGTTTTAAATTCATAATATGTTCACTTTAAAATTACTAATGATTACTGGTTGGAAAATTCAAACATGGTAAAGAAAATTAAAAGGACAAATCTAAAAGGGGTGTATGTAATACGTATACAGTCATTTATTTGTACTGATGTCATTCGCGATTTTGCAACCTCAATTTGCAGATACATTTTTTCACATACGAAACAGACGCCCACAAGTGATACAATATAGTGAATGGGCCAAAGCATCAAGCCAATTGAAAAGGACCTCTCTAAATTTTGAAAAAATAAGTTACCTTTAATTATTATCTAAGTACCTGCTTTTGTTTGAGAATAATGAGATATGCAATTTATTTGAAATCGTATTCTTTTCTGTTTTAAGATAGAACATTTATTTTATAAAACAACGCTTTCTGGTCCTTTTAATTGATTGATTTATTAAGCAATGCTGACTTTTATTCATTTTATTAGATAAAATCAGAGTGTGGCTGGATATTTGAACAGAATATTTTGACAAATTTCACAGCTGATTGAATATACTTTAATATAAGTATAAATAAATATCCCATTGCCTGTTTTTAGAGATATATTTTTAAAATTTTACATGATTAATCAAGACAAGAAATAACATGATGTAAACTATTTACTAAGATAAAAAACGAAATTGAAATTAAAAAGTAAAAAAGAAATACTTACATTAAATTTATAATAGACAAGAAGTGTGTGCAGGTTACATAGTATGCCGTAAAATGCTAATGGTATTGATAAAAATAACTGAAACATTTAATTTTAAATGATTAATAAAAACTTAAAGAAATAAAATATATAAATTTCGTTAAAAATGTATGAAACACCTGATTTTGAAACATTTTCTTTATATGATGCCATAAGTCCAATAATTTAACGTAATATTCAGCTAAATGGTGAACAGATTTTCCTTTGAGAGGCAAATTAAATTTAAAAGTGGTGGAAGAATTAATTTTGAGTTGAGGACTTCCGAGCAATGCGTCAGCATAGTTATCGGATGTTGAATTATTGCTCATTTTCAAGAATTCATTCAAACCTTCAACGCGTTTTGCGACACTCAATACCAAAAGGAAGAATAAAACTATTTCTGAATCGTAAATAATAGTGGAAACTACGTTAAACATAACATGAAATTTATGTATAATATCATCTGATATAAAACTTGTAGAAAATTTAAAATCACTTAAGGCGTATAAAATATGGTAGATCGATAGAAAACAAATAGCTACTAGGTCCCTTTTTTTATCGCATCTCGTAATTTTGTTTCCATTTTTTTATTCATAAAGATCATAATTTTTTTTAATTTTCAGGGTCAATGCACTGAATGTATTCCTGTCCCAAATTATGTCAATCAGCAACATATACAGAACGTGAATCATTTGAAATATTTTAAGAGCTGCGAAGTAATATCGAGTCTCTACTCTCAAAGCGATTACTGCTAGCCATAGGAAAAGGACCTCTCTAAATTCTGAAAAAAGGAATGTACTCCATATTGACAAAGTATACAATTTTTCGTTATGAGTTTTTCTATGAAGTCCGAATACGTATTGGTATGCTAAAACTGGCCAAACTGTATTTTCAGCTAATATTTCAAATATTTTGATGCCTTTGAATTACTGCTATTGCGTGTTCGTTGTTCTTACTGACAAGTAGAAAGCAGACGTTGTATTTAGTGAACGTGTTTGAAGTTAATAACCATTAGTGTTTTATTATGGGTCGCACTCACAACACCATTATAATCAATAATCCGACGTGATTACAACAATTCATTTTTCAACACATCGTTATTGATTTATTGTATTCTCGTTACATTTGTCTAGCGTCGGACGCACTTTAAGAATTGATATTTTTACGCTTAACTTCAGTATAACCAAAACTTGAAATCTTAGCTCTTGAGGCTTTTGTTTTAAATGGAGATATTCCAACAGTTACAAAATATTACTTTAGGAAACTTAAGTCCAATTGTTTAATAGGCCCGACTGGATTAGGCTATCAAGAAACATTGAAGGGTATTAAAGTTATAGACTGACTAGGTTAACACTTTAACAGCTGATCATGTACCTGGTACAGCACGACGCTGTCGTGTCAGGACGTATTTTTTGCGCAAAATGGCATCCGCGTAGGCATGAAATGATGCAGAAACGGAAGAGCATGAAGTGATGGAAGAAAATGTTTTTTAATTTGGTAGCAACTGCTATGATAAATGCTTATTTCATTTACAAAAAGTCCAGAACCCAACGATGCTGCCGTTTGAGCAGATACTAAACAAAACTGGACAACGTGGACCCAAAGAAACTATTTTTTATTGCCCACACTGTAACGTGCCTTTTTGTCATTACCCTTATTCCAAATTATTACACGGATGTAGGGATTGTACACGCATGTAGGGATTATTATACGCGTTTATTACAGGGATTATTCATGTTAAAAAAAATGTTTTTGTTAGAGTTTTTTTCACTTTTAGACCCTATCTGGAGGCTGATTTTCAAATGAAAATAAATAATTATAATATGTTTTTATTCTTATCCTCAAAATAAATAACACCATTGTATAAATAAAAAAGTAATTATGCATGTAACAAAGATAGTTACTTTTTCAAAAATCTTAAAATAACAGCAGTCATCAATACAGTCGTCAATATTTTGATACTGTCATTGATGATGAAAATATTGACGAATAATATAAAATAAATTAAATAATAATAAAATATTAATAAAAATATTAATATAATAAAAATATTAATATTTAATATTAATTAAATAATTTTTAATATATTAAATTAATTTGGTGCCAATATTTAAAAGGAATTTATCTGTAAAATATAACCCTTTTTACTTATTAACAAGAAATACCTAGCACTGCAATATATACTGAGTCATGTAATAGTCTTTAGGAATAAAGACCCTGACTAACTTACAACAGAAGACACTTACTGCAAATGTGTAATCTCATTTCATATACATCAGCCATATCCACAATGGCTAGTACAATTGCTTGACACTCTCTGGCGAACTAAAAGTATTCTTTTGGTATGCCTGAATTCAAGTCTCCAAGAACACACTCTGGCATACCAAGAACCAAAGTGATCGCGGCTTTCGAACTTTGTACGGGGCATGACCATCTTCCAAGTGCACTTATACTGTATTGAGATGGCAGAAATCGACTTATGTTCTCTATGCAAGTTTGAAAGGATTGTGGTACTTTAACTTTTATGCTGTAGCTCCTTAACATTTATTGGAATCAGAGAACTATAGAGTCTTTAATTGCAGCTCGTTGGCGAAATTAACGTTAATGATTAAATTAAACTTATTGTAATGATTTTTCCGCTCACACCTTAATTTATTTTTTGAATTGAGGCCGATCCTGTTGTTGTGTTGTGTGTTGCATGCGTGCCATACAAAAATCGCGATAACAGCTTATCTAATCTCAAAAATTTTATTTTCCATCTTACTTTCAAAAATATTCTATGATCATTTGTTTGGAAGTATTTCAAAAAGATGGACGTGAGAAATGTTACATATAAATAATGAGAGTTAAAAAAAGTTATAAAACTTATGCAAACACAACAAACTTAGCTACATAATTGATGAATAAACATCACTATGTATATGTTGAATTGACTATATTAGTACCAAAGCCGTGGTCAAGAATATGTGAGATAGAAGTTTATTATCAGTTTCAATTTTCAATACCTGTGTCATTAAAATTGCTGGCGAGAATAAAGTTATAGATTTTGAGGTAACATTTTAGATATTCTAACATACTAAACATATACATAACATACACAATATTGTTTACGTAGAACGTAAACTATAACATACACAATATTGTTTACGTAGAACGTAAACAATATTCCGTAAACAATATTCATTGAACCTTACAGAATAACGCTAAATAGGTATATTTATATGTATTAAGTATTTGATACAGATAGAATCTCCCCTTTTCAATTGAATGTTTGTGGTATTGTGACGTAATGAAATTTACATATCACATGACTAAGTGTTTTGGCATGAAGTTTTGGTTGTCTATGATAAAAGTTAATTTAAAAGATATATTTCAAATGATTTTATAATTTTTTCTAAAATATGTCGAAAACCCTATTTAATAAGTACAGTAAGATATAAAAAGTCCTTTGCTTTCACTTAATTTTTTTAATTTCATTTCATCGAAATAGTGCAAAAGAAACACTTTTAAATATTTCCTTTCATAAATTTCAGATGGTATGTGATTTGGGTATTAAACAGAATTCCTGAGTTTACATTTCACTAATAGCATATATGCGGTACATTTGTGTATTTATTCCCGCTTGTTTTTATGTAAAATTTTCCTTTCACATTAATAAAATAGTTTTAAATTTCAAGGTTCGTCTTGAAAATTGCAATAGATTAATTTCATGAGGTCACTGAAAGAGGCGACAAGGGTGTTTTCACCATCTACTATCTTTTTGAATTGAGAATATCATTGACACCAAACTTCGTTAATCTTCTAGTTTCTTACATCATAGTTGTGCAAAACTGCATATATTTGCATCAATGTAAATAAGAGCTTGTCTAACATATGTTAATGGTACGGTCTTCGTGTGGGTAATTGAAGATTTATGTATAGTGAATTATAAACTATATAGGCTTAGACTTAGCAACTTTAGCAATTTTAAGTACCTGTCATTGTAAATCATCAATAATACAGAATTGTTGAAACTTGTCCGTTTGCTTGTTTATTCATAGCAATCTAGCCCACAGCTTGAGTTTTTTTTACTTCCTACTGGTTTATTACATTTATATTATTGTTGTTGTTTATTTGAAAGAGTGATTCTAAATTGGACTTTAGTTTATTAAAACCAAATAGAACAATTAGAAAAGCAAATTTGTACATCTACATACTTTTTCAATACACATTTCCACAAGATATGTTCCAAGTATATACTTTGTTTATTTATTACATGTTTGATTAAGTAACCATTTTAAAATTACAGAACAATTCAATCAAAATAGTGATAGTTTTGATCTAATTTTTTTAAAATAAAATAGAGAATTACAACTAGCTATTCTTAGATTTTTAATATTTACTATAAAGAGGTAACAACCATTCTGAAAATTTATTTAATGGTGTGAATCTGTTGCTCCAAACACTATTGAAGTTTTTAGCGTGTGTTATAAATATAGGGCATTGATAGTATGTTCAAATTAATCCAAGTGCCGGGTGACCAAGCGTTGCTCGGTGTATTTTGAGTTCACCATAGGAACGTGAAATTGTTTATTTCATGGTATTAGATTTAGTCTTAAATTTTCTTCCCCTTCCCCGTCCCTTTCCCCGTCCTCTTTGCCTTTGTCTTCGCATTCGGCCTCGGATTTGGCTTTGGCTTCGGTTTCGCCTTCATCTACGCGTCCACGTCCGCATTCGCCTTCATATCCACCTTCGTGTTTGCCTTCGCGATTGCTTACATGTTCGTCTCGCCTTTGTGTTTACGTTCGCATGCGCCTAACATCCCCAAAAACGTTTCCAACATAAATAAAAACATGTGAAGAAATATTTCAATTATTTTATATCTGCTTTGGAAAGATAATATAACCCTAATAAACTACTGGAATGTGCCTATTAGAAGAGATCACACCATTGATTAGAAAACTATATTTACAGATTATGATTCTCCGAAGTAAATTGTTTAGTGTCAGTCGGTCTATTCCTAGACAAATTGTTTGTATGCATTTATATTTTTAGTTTTTTTCAACACAAAACATTGTGCAATTGCTACCGACTCATTGCTAATTTTAAACTATAAAAAATAAAGTTCAACATGTGGCATTGACGATGATTTAAAAGTGCAATTACTCAATATTAAAGCTAACTATTAGGTTCCACGACAAAATACTTAATCATAAATCTATATAATTATATTTATCATTTACCTAAAATTTATATATCAATATTCAAAATATATTAAACAAAGATTGTTTAATATTTTCCTCAAATTTTTGTATATTGTTTTTTGCAACGGTTCAAGTGTTATATTTGCCAAATTAAAAATGATGTTTCGCACAAAACAAGTATACTTTATATAAATTTATACTGCTATATAACCTGCATATTTTGTTTAGTGTTTATATCCAAATTATTACCAACATTAAAGGTTGCCTGTATACCCAAAATTAAAGCAGTCTGTATCAACAAGTTTTGTTTGTGAGTACTGATTGATCTGTGGGTAGTTAGCTCCGAAACTCAAATAATAATCGAACCGTATAGTGTTGATGTGTAATTATTTCGCTGTAATGTTCATAATCTTAATGATAGGCAATAAAAATGTTCATTTATGAATAGTAAATAGTAATACCCACCATTCCCAGCCAACAAATGAGGATAGATCTTATGTTTATGTAAATTCTTAAATAGAAAGTGGGTAAGATTGTTAATATTTGTCACTTAATCTGGAATAAATCAGATGTGAATCTGTTTATATGAACAATAATATGGTAACTTCTTTACTAGCATCAAAAATGACCGAAAAGCCACCACTGACTATTCTTTATATACGAGTACATAGCTGTGCATCAGATCGAGTCTTAAATTAAATTAGATTGTCTCTATTTCTCTTTAGATCATTTTTAGAGGAAAATATTAAAATTCATATAGCTTTTAGAACATAAAAGGAAAAGTGACTGGCATATTAATGCCCAGCCTCAATCATTGGTCCTAAAATTATGAAATTCATACGGAATATTCCTTATGTAACGTGGCTCCTCAGTTCACATTGGAAACATTATAGATGATGGTTAAATAGATATGTACCCTTCGAGAAATGATTCTTGAAGAGTTATAAAGAAAAAAAGGAATTTTAAATTTTTATTAGCCATTAGTTTAATATTATTTATAATTAAAGATATTCACAATGTGACATGTGTACACACATAACAAACTCAATAAAAAGGAAACTGCTTTCAGTCATTCATGACTAATGAAACAAAATAAACTTTTAACCTTCCCTTCTAATTTTATTGCAGTAATTTCAATTTTACTGATGCAAATTGAAGTATCATAGTATTTAAAAAAAATGAAATAATTTTAGGAATGCAATCAAAAAAGTACCTCCCTATGAAATAACAGGTATATTTTTATCGGGGATTTAAATGGAAAAGTGGGTCAGGTACAGCATTCGTGTGGTATAAAAACCTTAGTTTTCATCACTTACATGGTGGGTGGAAAAATGATAATCACAAGAGATTATTGTAATTTATGTAAACCCTCCATTAACGTACTCTGGGCTAACGACTTTTGAATTATGGAACTTATTACACGGCCATGAATTCACTTCGGTAACCATGCTCTCCTAATTCAGGATGCCAGTAGGTGCAATAACAGGTCGGACACACGAAAAGTGAATTACACAAGTGTTTTAAATTATTAATTTTATGCTTACGCATAATGCGCCAATAAACATTTCTAAAATTGAAATAAATAATTAAGCTTACAAAGCTATAACTTAGTTAAGAAAAGTTAAGAAAGCATGTTTTCCTATGAAAAACATGCATCTTGTTTTAGTAATGTAATTTATCAAGATTGAATACATTGTTGTGTAAACCAGTTCCATGTACATATTAAATCGTGGCATTGTTTACATCACCGATATTTTTTTATATTTTGTTTCATTGTTTTTTTTTTAATTTGCTTTTTGATTTCAAATTTCTTGCTATACAGATTGATTTTGCTATTTTTATTTTAATTTGGGCTATGATGTTGGATTTCCATATTTGTATTTTGTTTTCGAATTTGTGGTTGTTTATATTGATATTTGAATGAAATAACAAACAAATATATACAAATATCTCTCCCTCTTTATTTATTAGTATGTCTCTTATTCCATCTTTTTCACTTGTCATGTTAAACAAATATTTTTGTGTATTTTGAAACACGGGCAGAGTTATTTCATTGTAAGCAGTTAAAAACATAAGTATCCTTTAACAAATGGTTAATGGTTATTCATTAATAAAAAAGTCGCACACTGGTCCGTTGACCAGTTTTCTACTTTGAATAATATATACATTTGATGTTTCACTTTGCTATATTACAATGCAACAAGATATTCATGTTATTTTTTATTTATGAATAGTAACGTAATGATATTAAAATGTTCCCGTTTGATTTAGATTTTTAAACATGTTATTGTACAATCTGCCTTTACACATGTTATTATAGAATCTGCAATTCTATCCTTGATTCTTTGTAAAATCTATTAGATTTACATGCTAAGTCGACGTTAATAAATTGAGGTAAAATACAAGGAGCTAACATGGCTTTGTTAAGTTCAATGCAAAAAAACATCGGCATAGATATATAAAAATTAATTTTTAAAATGCTTTTCTAAACATGTGCATTTGTAACAATTAAATTTTCGATTAACATTTCGTTGATGACAAAATATTAAATTAAATAATAAATGTTTGTAAATTACTTCATGTATCAAAAGAGATTTTTACATACTGAGAAAGTCGTCATTGAAAATGCTCCTAAATATAAGCCAGGAAATAATTAAATACATCCTTTTTAAAAGAGATGAGGCTCTTTCTACCCACTTTGAATCAAAAGAATATGAGTCTGAATGTATAAAGTATTTCACCTACTTAGTCTTTAACATAAACTTTCAGTGACAAACAAAATTTCAGAGATGTAGAAAATAAATTTTGCAACTAATCACTGTTTCTCTAGTTTGACACCTTACTTTAATTACCTTATGCTGTCTATACGTGGAATTGAAGAAAAAGTTCTTCTAGTATTTGAATGCAGGATTTTTAGAAATATCTAGTAAGCAGTTTATGACTGACAACATAAAATTAAATCGAATGAAGTAGGTAAACTACACATTTAGCAGGGACAAGAGGAGAATCTTTGTAAACACATCCACTATCTGTAATATATACATACAATGGTATTGTGCATCCGACGGTTCATTTAAAATATTAAAATCACCATAGGATGAAAATGATTCAGCGCTAGTTGCATCTTATGAATTTAAAGTAAAGTAAGAATGAATAATTAAACAATTTTCTTAATTACATAGTCAATTATAAAAGGATTTTGTATGCGATGAATCTAAATATATACACTATAAGAAATTAGATTTTCGATATATAAATAGATAATGTCAGTTTCTATAAAACTAATACAATGATTCCTAGACGTGTATAGGTCCGATCATGAAAAATTTGATTAAATTAAAAAGTTTTTAATATATTTCATTATTAAAAAGATCTCTCAAGTATAAGTTACACTTGCAGAATTAGTGTCTGTGCCATTAGCCCCCACTTAGGTTATTAATAGTAATGCAATCTAAATATGAACAGCACTTCTCTCAACTTTGTAAACAACAAAAGTAAAAATCGGCATCCACAAAATATGGCAGTATTACACGAGTACTAATTAAAAAAATTTTGATTATATGTGAGAAAAGTAAATATTTCTTAAAGTTCTGTTTTAATTTAATGTTCAGATACTTAATTTCATAACAACATTATCATTTCCGATAAAGTTAAAACCTAAGATATTTTGAAGGAGTGGGTAAAAAGCAAAATTAGAGTATTCTGGTACCCATAACAATTTTTTTTTCTTATTTTAGTTATATAACATACAATATGAATAAACATTTTTGTAATGCCGGAGCAATTTGATCTCTTTCAATTTGGGGTTTAAGGAGTGATAAGCAAAACTATGTTAAATAATGTTCTTTAATTTCATAACTACAATTTTTTTTTACTTACACAAACACTTATCAAAGCTTAATAAAAAGAAATAATTCTTCAACACGAAATTAATCTTTGAAGTTCATTTATTTCCTGGACGATGACACAAATATAATTGGGTAACTCAAATTATTCTATCGACCATTAAGGATTTATGAGAGGCCAAGGATGTCTAACTAGACTCTATCAAGTATTGTTCTTCTTTCTTTTCACCTCATTAAAAATACTACCACGTTTGGTGAATTTCGATAAAGTGATGACTTTGTAAGTGGCTTTCTTAGGTTGATTATGTTAATTTTTCCAACAGTACAGTGTTTCAAAAACCAATTTCGTAATTTATAAAGCTAGCAATCATCAGTGAAAATTTATGTACGTGATGAATTGAAATTTTTATAATTGACTAAGAAATTAAATTGTTTCATTAAAGTGCAATGCAAAATATAAATATGTTGTTGTGGCAACATAAACAAAATGTTAAATATTTGGTGTCATACATTGTACAACCAATATTTAGTGCCATGCAATGTATTGAAAAAAAAATTATTTTCTAGTTTGGAAGCAGTTATAAATTAAATTGAATGAGAGCAGATTATTGTTAGAACAATCTGACTTTAACAGTATAGTTAAGTGTATTTATGCTCTTTTCGGCTAAATTATAGTTAAGGAATTTATTGACATAAGATATTTTAAGTAATGTACTAAAAATTCAGTTATATTTTTACCTTTCAAAACCTTAAATGTTATAAAGTTCTAAATTGACAAAGTATTGCTTGGGTAACCCAAACCAATAAAACAAACAAAACATTTCCCTAATTAAATTTAAACACCTATGTTTATTTTATATCCCAGAAGTGCTAAACACCTTAGACAAATATCTTAAATGGAATGCAGTAAGGTACTAAAAATAATCCTAATCCTAAAATATAAAAAAAAGTGTTGTAGCATATTTGTAAAAATTAAAGTCTAATACTGGCTTATGTGTAGAATTTTTTATTAAACAGCATTTTTTATTTTAATTTTTTACCTAATAATATTTTTAATTTCAAGGATTAATATAGCTAGAGCTAGAATAATGCGAACATTAATCTAAGAAATCTAAAAGGAAAACATAAATCGATTTGGAAATACGCAAAAATAATTCGACTTGATATTTTCTCCTTAAATTCAACCTCTTAACAGAAATATAAGCTTTTAAAAATCTTATCATTTTCAATAAGCAAATAAAATCAATTAGCTCCTTCAGTCAAGCTCTATTCAAATGTTTGTTGTTTCTTAAAATTAAGATATGTTTCAGAAAATGTTTTGCATACTGAAATAAGTCTAATTAATGACAATAAAAAGGGTTAAAAAACATTAAAAACCTTCTAATGAATAATGTCGTAATGGATTTGTTTGAAGGAATGAAAGGTACTCACGAAATTACATTTTAATATTTTTTTTCAAATGTTCTCAAACAAAATATGTGTTACCTGTATATTTCTTGCAAAATTTTGGAACATTCGGAAAAAATATTCAGTATAACTGAAAGAAAATATATTAATAAAATGGAAAAGAAAAATTACGAATTACTCATTAGCCAAGTTTAATTGTTGCGTGCTATGATCACTAAACAGTCTTAACTTTACCTAAAAGGAGAAATATCCTTTTTTTATTATAAGACTGAGATAAATGTGTGTGAATTCAGAATATATAAATAAGCAAATGTCTAATGCGAATGTTTAGTCTGGAATGAAGTAGAGAGTTTGAGGAGAACCAATGAATTAAAGTCTTGTGTATTATATCAACTAAAAATTGATTAAAGTTAATTAATGAAGATTTTTAATTTAACTAAAGTTATCTTAAAAAATGAATTTGTATTTACCACATGCAAAACAATTTTAAAACTAAAGGTACTGCTCAAACTTTTTATTTACTTATATCGCAAAATAATAATAATCGTTAGTTTTAGAATTAATTTTAAATTGAAAAACGTGTAATGTAAAAATGAGAAAATTGACAATAAAAAATTAAATATAAAAATAACAAAGATATAAGGAGAGCGAATATTAAATCTATAATCATTTGAATGTATTTTTGTGACAATATCAAAGTAATATTTTCAAGGTAAATTTCAATAGCCCTAACAACCATTAACTCACTAAATAAAGTTACATTTCAAATAAGACAAATGACTCATGACTACTAAAATTATGAAAGGCTATAAAGATTGGAACTATTTTATTATCGTATTAGATTTTGGAAATGACAAGTACATCTTCACAAGCAATAGTAGAGGTTATGCAATGCATATTAATAAGCACACAAATGTATGTGTTTCTTTTAATTAACATCAACGTTGACTATATGTAATTATACAAAATTGTAAAATAAATTTCAATATCTTTACGAAATAAATTACACTTTTAGCAAATGACACTGTGTTAGCAAAATTTTTGAGGTCAAATTGTCTTCCGTAAAAAGAAACATGAATATAATTTATTTGTTATGACTTTTTGATTAAATTAGATGTGAAGTCTACTTTATAAAATAGTTATTATGTGTTATTTATATGACAGTAGTTAGTATGTTTTATTCCATTACTATCCACTTACTCTACATGCAGTATTCAACTCGTATTGAAACCTTATAAAAACGACCATCGTCTAGGAACTGTTTGATATTTCAGTCTTAGAGAATCCCAATGGGACATTCAAAGATAGTTTAGTTTCAATGATAGCGTTAATAATATAAATTGTTACTTCAAAAATTAGTGTCATTTAATTTATATAAATGTATTTTTTTTCCTTCCTTTTTAATTTCTGTTTAAGTAGCTACTGTGTTAGTTTATGCAGATATATTCATATTCTTTCCTAATTTGTATTATGGGTGAAAATATTATTTTGATTAAACTTAATTTCTTTAGGATTACAACACTCATTTACACCCATTGAGATATTACTTTCTTTGCAGTTTTACATTGCTTATTGCAATATAGTAAAATTTATTTACCATTGTGTCATGTTCGTATATT
The DNA here is from genome assembly GCA_039881145.1 of Druceiella hillmani. NCBI lineage: Eukaryota > Metazoa > Arthropoda > Insecta > Lepidoptera > Hepialidae > Druceiella > Druceiella hillmani. The sequence goes on along the minus strand of JAYKKI010000072.1, from coordinate 12,324,581 downwards.
AAAAAGAAATCTAAATTAAATATGAAAGCCAAATACAATTTTATTTTATGGTTATAAAATATGCAAATATTCAATGTTATCTTTATGATGCTTTAGAAGGAATTAATGCTCTTCCCATTATCTCCTACTAAAATTTAAAACTAATTATAATTTAAAATTATTTTTCATATTTATAAGTTATGAGCAAAATAGTGTTGAAGACATTAAAATTTAGAAACCCGACATTAAATTTCAATAGCGGAGCGCTGAGTTGGCATTCGCACATCAGTACTCTGGACAAAAATACAATTTGAGATTACTGAATAGATAAATAGTTAAAGAACAAAATATCTTAAACAACATAATTTTTGGTACCATGAATTTAAGGCCAAAAGTTAAAGATTAATAAAAGTAACTTAACAATTTTGTAAAAAAATTATTGTCTGCAATTCAGACATAAAATAAGAAGATTATAAATATCATAATATTAAAAAAAATTAAATTTTGAAGAAAACAATGTCAGTAAAAAATAATCAGTTAATGAAAGAATTAAAATACACATTTTAGATATCTGTCTGTCACATGTTAAGGGTTTACCCTTATATGTTCATCAAACGATTTTCTTTTTCACTTTGACTTAGATCGATCAAACTAAGTTTATATAAAAATTTATTACGAAAGAAGCCAAAATATAACAAATTGTAATAAACGTGAGTTTATCAATGAGGAATTCAATAATATGACGGAAACTTCAACTTATTATTTCCTTTGTAGGCCTGTTAGCTGAACAATAACGATAATATATGTAGCAATGAGATTGAAAAAATTTGGCAACAACGCTATTCGTAAATCGAAGAGCTGACATACAGCAAAATTCCCCTCCTTGCCCCGATGGATGACTTCTTCAAGCATTTTTAATTTTTCATCAAAGTAAGTACCTTAAAAAATAAAAATAAAGCAAATGCAGTATATGTAATTTCATTTATATTTGATTAAAATTTTTAATAATTTGTCCCGACCTACTATTTACACTGACTCCTAAAATGCAATAAAATTATGCTGAATTTAAAAATACTTTGATGTATACAAAATTTATGTGAAAAACTTGAGTGACTAGCAGACTGATATCAATGAAACCTTAATCATTATTTAATCTGTCAATTTGAATAGATAAATAATGTAAATTGGCAACTAGGAGAGATAATCATAAAACCTTGTGATATGTTTTGACCATTTTAGCTGCGTTTCAGTCATGTGTAAAGATGTGCAAAATGTCCAATTCTTGCTTTAAGAAACAGTCACATATGTGTATTTTTCCTAAGTGTTTGACGGGTCTACTAGTGATAAATCATTTAATATGGGTATACCAGGCTTTATTATTGGATAAAATACTTAAAAAAGCTTTTCCAAGGAATATTTATAATTTAACCCTCGGTCTAAATTTTTTTGGCCCAAATGAGTCTTTTTTTGTGTACTTTTAGGACAGTAGCTGTTTTTTCACTATGTACTTTACTTCATGAACCAATGACTGCCTTCTAACATGTTACAAATTGTCAGCTCATCAAGCAATGGTAAATAAGGTGTCTTCTACCTTCATTTCCATCGTATTTATTCGTGGAACTAATTTTTTTAGTTTTAATGGCCTTTCACCCACTTACAAAAATCTTTGACATTTTTGTGTATTCAGCAGCAAACAATGTGACATTTTCAGTCCATTTGAATGCAAACAGAAAAAAACGATTTTGTAATGTAATTTGTACCTGGCATACATAAAAAACTGTGCCCTTTTATGGCAAAGATGGAATGAAAACTGACGCCTTCAGTATAAAATCTATTCAGGAAAAGTCCTCTTAATTGCTCATGTTTGAATATACCAGCTAATAATTTCCAAAATAAATTTAGCCATAAACTTTTCTATCACCCATTTTTAAATTGTATAATGTGCAAATTACCTAATCTAGAAATAAAAAATATTCTCTACATGTTATTACGGGAACATAGGTTGTAAAATGATTCACATTGGCAGAAATAGATTCACATTGACAGAAAAACTACAAAATATCAGCTCAAAAAATTGAGCAGTGTAGATTGGCATGAATTATAAAAAAATAATAGACTGACTTTCACATAATAAAAAGAGACTTCTAAATCAATGAGGATATTAACTCAATTTGGATGCTTTACCAATCCCAACCAAAAAACCATTTTGCATTCGGATAACACGAAATAATACAACTGATATGACATAATTGAATTTTGTAAAGGCGATAATACAAAATAACTGGTATATAAATACAGATACTTACGTATTTGAGGTGAGAGTCTCAGCTTCGCAATTATTATTCTCAATCTACGAAATTCGAAAATTAACATCTCACTGAAGGTACAGATAACTATAAGGAAGGCAACGTTACTCATCAGCCATAAAAAAAAGTAAATCATTTTTCCTTCATGTATACGCTGAAATATTGTTTGATTAGTTGCAAATTTTGGAAAGAGTATGTTTTTAAATCTTTACAAATAAAATATTGTAATTGTAAGAGATGTTGATGCACAACTGAAATGAGGAAAACAATATAATACCCGTTACCTTGGACAAAAGTGAAATGAAAATAGTAACTGCAATGTGACCAATACTTACGTCATGCACATACGAGTACAAGATCCATTTAATACCATTAATGAAGGAGATGAAAATTAAAACTACAAGCTGAATTACCTGAAATGAAATTTAAATACATGTATAGATTAGAGTAAACAAAATCTTCTTATATGTTTCATTTCTTTACATGATATACCTGTAAATTAAACATTTTATTAAGTTTATTGCATAATTCATTTATTCTAGTCAATAAGTTTGGTAAAATTGATATAAACGTAGGATCTCCAGAAACATCGAAATGGCCATCACCATTTAATCTGTTGCAAACTGTCACTCGGATTAAATTATCACAGTGTGTATCATTACGAAATATATCTCGATTCATACGTTTCAAGTAATGATTTATCGTTTTCAACATGTGAATAATTGCATTTATAAGTATACACATTAATAGCAGTTCCAGTTCGTTAATGAGTGAGCCAAAATAGAAAATTATATAGAATAAACTTAGACGTTCGATACTGACAACGATAAAGGAGGCTAAATGGGTAGCAAATATAATAAGCATTCCCAATAGTGTCATGATTTTTAATTTTTGAAAGCATGTTGTTCTAAATAAAATACTGTAATAAACGGAAATGTCATCAAATTGCTGTACGCAGTCAGCGAACAATTGTTTTTGGCAGAATTTATCAATGGAGAAAACAAATATTAAATTTATGACGTTTGTCATTTGGTAAAGCCAATTTACTATTGTTATTCCATCACACAGGGAGACACAGTCAGACCATATTCCTATGATGGTACCCAAAATAAGTAAAAAAGTTATTGTTAAACTGTAAATTTTCTTCAAAATTATTTTGATTAATGGTATTTGTTTTTGTTTTTCATGTAAAAATCGGTTAACACCTAGAACTGACTGCAATGAGAGTAGAAAATAAATAGATTCCTTTAAACACTGGCATGCCATTTTCAAGTAAAGTTATTATTTCTTCTACCCAGTATCGGCAGACAATGAAAACCCTCTTCGGTAATATTCTGTACCACTAAGCTATACCAAAACAATTATTGATTATTGAATTTTCATGTCCTGTCTAAAAGTATTTCTATTATTATTCTACATCATTTATAATAGAGGTGGTGCCATAATTTAATGAGTTTTGTGTAGTTCTAAATTGTTTCTTTGTGCTTTTATGAAAATTAAATTCAGATTTTAATCAGATTTTACATGAAATTAGTATCACTATGAATAGACAAGTGTGTATATATACATAAATAAATGTCTATGTTTATATTTATATACATGTATGCATATACATATTACATTTGGGTCACTTATTGCTATGGAAGCAATATTTTTTGGTCCCTGAGATACTGGAATGAATATACCAATCAATTTACAAGTTTGTTTGGCACTACATATAGTTGACTGTATTTCATTCCACAGTCTAGTCTCATGAGAAGTGAACGTTTCACCAAAGAATCATGTTCTTTATTAGAGCATCACAGTGATCTGGTGAAGGGCGTATAGTCATAGGTTTCAAGTGTCTGAGTTGACTTTTCCTGTTTATTAGATAACATGGAAGTGACTTTGAAATTTGACATTTTCTTTTAGTGGTATTTATAAAGATAAGTCAAAGAGATTTAAAACGAATGAAACTAGGTGATGTAGTATTATTTCTACTTTCAAAAGAAATAATACTAGATGACATAGTTTCATTTAATTGTGAATCAGAAAAAATTATTACTAATTCAATTAAAACTTACTGACATTCACATACATGGTGGGATTTATCAGAAAAAAAAATTGGAATGCACTTTCAAAATTTGCCATTTAAAATTTGATTAACATTTTACTAAATTTTTCTTTCCATTTGTGAGAAAGATGCAATAAAACACGATTGCTTAGAATTGTATATACTGAGCCTCATTTGTCACACTATCATATCGATAGTGAAGTATGCAGGATGCCTGTTTTTTAACCACCAATTCCACAAACTTAAAAACGCACCCTGTTTTTAAGTTTGTGGAATTAGTAACTGGGACATTAATGAGGGTACTTTAATGAGCCGTAACAAGTTCAGTGACTCATTGTTAGTATATATAACAAGTTGTATTGTAATATGGCCATAAGTATTTAAACTATTGGTGACCAAAACAACTCAATCGATGAGGAAGTGAAAAATCTGGATAAAATCAAGTACTGCGTTACAATAAAGTTCCTTACCAAGCAAGAAAAGATTCAAACCATACTGGAAGAGGTGGCATCTGTTTACAGGGATTCTTGCTGGGTAAAATTATGATTTATAAGTGACACAACATCTTTAAACAAGGCAGGGACTCACTTGAAGACGACCTATGTCCTGGACGGCTGATCAAAGTGACTATTCTGGAAATCATTCAAAAAATCTCCACTAAAATGGAGAAAAAAATGTTTTCGAAATCTTATAAGACATGAAAGAAAAGCTTCTTGAGGCACAAATTGAAAAATATATTTTATTATTTGCTTTAAATTTTTTTAATATATGCAAATAATGCTCAAAAATTGCTACTATAACTGTTTTCAAAATTATTGCTCGAAAAATATGAAAAAATTCACTGACGTTATAAATGAAGGGTATGTTTGCAAACAAGAAGAAGATTCAATGACAAACTTTATTTTGTAGCTTGATACATTTTTCATTGAGATTGTATGAAATTGTGGGGCTGTGTAGAAAGGAAGCACTTTTAACATTAAAAATACTCTATTTAGTTAAAATCGAAGCCTTTTATTGTTAGACAGTCTTATAAAAATACCAGGAATCAATATCATGAAGAATATTATAAAAATATGGCCCTGAGAAACGAATAATTAATGTTATAAATGTTATTGTACAGATATTACGATGTGAACTATTTTATTACTAAACAATACTTTATAAAATATTGTTTTCTATGTTACTCTTACCTTTATGTTACCTCCATCTCATTTTAACACCCATAGTTAGACAAAAATATTATTTTAAAATAAAAATGTAATTTTTAAAGCGAGATGTAAAGTTTTTCAGTTTTATAAAGAGAGAGACTTTCTGACAGATATGTTTGTTATGGTACCCCAAGAATCCATGTTCAAGAACAATTGATTGTAGAGAAGACTAATTCTGCAAGTATGATTTGTATTTGGTCATTATATTTGTTTTCGATTTTGGTACATATTCAATATTTCATGTTATTCTATCTTTTCACCAATCTACTTTCAATTTAAAATGTTAGAACAAATACTCTTCCACTTAATATTTGATTACAAGAATATTTAATTTTTTTCTGAACACTATAAATTCTTTCGAGTTACTTCTAAGAATGTACCATATAACATATCCTAACCGGAGATAAGATGGATGGATCCTTAAAGACCACATTTACGTTTCTGCCCGCAGGGTTCAGTTTCCAGGAGTCACTGCAAATAGTTTATGTTCATATTACTAATTATTTTCAGTGAAGGATCATTGCAACTAGTTATACACATAAATAATGATCTCTGCAAATCAGTCCCCTAGGCAGTAACGTTAACAGAAGTCCTAAGGCAGTCGAATTGAATTTTGAAAAGGCTACAATTTTTGTTTATTTTTTTCTCACAAAAATTAATGTCACCCTTAACTTTATGGACAAAAAAGAAAAAAACTGCAAATGCATTATTGCACAAACTATATTATTAAATAGAGCAAAGAGCAATATATACAAAATTAGATTAAAGGGAACGTTTGACTGATCTTCGGTGACATATTGGATATTTTATTCAACTTAAGTCACTTAAGTTAAGTAAGCGGTCGTTGCGGTCGTTCATCTGTCAATTCATCTGTCAACATTTACATTTGGACATACATTAGTGAACTGGTCTTGGCCAGAGGTGAAATGTAGAAGGGTATGTGAATAGGCAAGCAAGCAAGGTAAACAATCCAAATGCAGGCAACGCGTGAGGTTAGACATTGTTGACAGTTCTAACATATTTGGTGTATCTACAGCTACTAATGTTAACGAGCAATTTTGTTGTGATGAATTTGATTAATACATTTGCAGTATTAGGCTGCACACATACATTTGGTTGTTATGTACTTTATTGTCTATACATTTAATAAACCAATATAATTGCCTGTATGTACATTAATTACTTATTAAAAATCATTTAAGAGAACAAATCAACAGGAACAGAACATATAAATATAGTTTTTGAAATTTTTATCTAATTTTCCGAGTGTGTTTATTTATTCGGGAGTCAGGCGTGAATAAATTAAAAGAGTTCGATGAAGTTTTCTTTGGTAGATTCTGATGGGCCTGGAATAATGTATATTTTTGAGAGTTTCATCTGTTTATAAGTTTGACTGTGCTAGCACCACCTAAAATCCACTGATCGAATTCAGGTGGACACATAAATAAACGGCGTTACATGTATTTAAATCATGCAATGATGTTTTCTGTGCAGAAATATTTTACTGAAAGGAGGATGCTCAAAGGTGAAATATGCAGGGGTGAGGGAGAGTTAGGTATTTGAGTAAATCATCTGAATGCAGACAAAAGTGTGGGGGCAGACATGGTTATCAGTTTTATTCCGCTAAACTAAAAGTAAGCTTATATTAATGACTGATTTGCAGGTGTCATAAGTTATGTGTATACTACTTGCAATGATCCTTCACTATAAATAATTAGTATTATGAACATAACTATTTTAAGTAAAATTTCGATGTTGTCTCTATTTCATATAAGCTTATTTTCTTTCCTTAGCTTGATTAACAGACCAAGGTCTGTTACCAGAATTTGTAATTTATTAACTTTGACAAGTTTAGTATTAGTTTGCATAAATTTGGTGGTTACACAGTCTATAAATTTAAATATATAATAAAACTGTAGAAATGGCTTGTCTCTTTATTGACGCTATTTACAAAATGAATCTAACTAAAGTAATAGAATATAATAATATCTCTTTTATAATTTTTGTATGTTTATGAGTTCGTTTCTTTGTTTAACAGCTAAAGGGATTTCGATGATGTTTCTGCTGTCGGGCCTGAGGTAAACATACATGTCATGTTTCATTAAAAGCTCAAATAGAAAGAACAACTACACTACTTCAATATAAAATAAATGACACAAAAAATGTTTACTTTAGAGTTATTAAAATAGATTATGTTATGTGTATTAATACTCATGTGTATTATTATTATGTTATATGTGTTATTAATATGTGTAATGTGTATTAATACGTATTAAGTTACAGTAAATAATATTGTTTACAGATCTTTTGATGGATTTCATATGAACAAAATATTTTACATATATATTTATATATATATATATATATATATATATATATATATATTAATCTTCCTATATATTACCATGGCAAAATAAGATAATAATCCTTTCTAAGACTGGAATTGCTATAATATATTTGCTTATCTTTCCAAAGTTCATTCACTGGAAAAGACTAAAAGTCTATGAGTTTTTATATATCAAAATTGAGTTTTTTTTTAAATTAGCATGAGATAAGATAATAAATCTTATTATATTAAGAGGTTTATTAGAGATGCTGTCAACATACACCTTAAAATGCACCCTCCAGTTCAGAGATATCTTTTGTCAAACCCCGTAACAATGACTCTATTTAATAATAACTTCCCTTGGTTTATATTTTATGTTAATAAGATTGCTACAATAAATGTATCTGTTTTTTCTCATGAAAATCACAGAAGCTTCCGTACTAGTTTTGCAATAAAAATTGAATGAACCATTAATTATAGGTCATCAATTACTGAAAAAATGAGATCAGTCTAGTGTACAGTCAATTTTACAATGACTTGTCACATCACGGTAAAAGTAGCTGCTATTTCCATGCAATATTTTATTTAAAATAGACATTCGATGTGATATGCACTCCCATAAAATTGTTATTCCTTGTAGAGATATTGTAATTAAATTTATGCGTTGTATGTCAATGTTAAAGATGTTTATTGTGTAATAAAAAGAAATTAAAAATTTTCTAGTTTTAGTTATAGTGTATTATAAAGTGATAAAAGCAGTCATTAATATATTATTTCTCTCCAAACCCAAAAACAGTCCCAAAAATTATATATAATAAGCAACAGTGGCGAAGAACATAAAACCTACTCATCTTTTGATGGATTTCATGTGACTTTAAAAGAGTTAAAAAAATAAGGTAGAAAAGTTTCACTGGGCATGGTTTATTTACTTTGATTTGGCTTATATGTTTGACAGAAAATATAATTACTACACTGGAAGCAATTGGGTAATATAGTATTTTTTGTCCGTAATATTTAAATATCCAACATTTATATAGTGACTGGAGAAATATGTACTTGCAATAAAGCTTTAATATGGTTTCATTATATGTATAACTGTAATTTTTCCCATTTGCTCTTTTTATAAATGACCTAAGTCATTGGTGCAATTAAATTTCGTGGCTTTCCACAATTATATGTTGTTAAATAATCGTAAAATAAATGAAACTAAGTTTTATTTAAAATTTGTTATCAATGACGCGTTTTTCACCTGTACGGAGAAAGAAAAAACTGATTTATTTTATTATTATTTTGCACTTGTTGAGTCAATCAAGCTTAGAACCTAGCCTTGACCAACTGTTTTGCTCATGACGAAAAAGTGAAAAAATTGTGATATAATTTTTAAAAATATTTTCATGAAAAGATTGAGTCTTACCATTGGAAATGGTTAAGCGATTTGAGATGCACGGAATCGAAGAAAGTACATGATAAGAAAAAAACTTCTGTCTTGCAACATGTAGCGACAGGCTGGTGGATTGGCATGATGAATTAAAACATGTTTATTGTCATGATCTCTCGTGTTCATGCTCCTATCCCTTATGGAATGATTTTTTTAATTACCAAAAGAATACAAAAGAAACTTTTTAACTTAAAAGAAACCAATATCCTGATCCTGAGAAATAATATATCAAAAACTATTTTGTGAATATTTACAATTGCGTCTGGGTGTAATTAGATACAACTTTTCAAAGTAATGAGATAAAATGAGGTAAATTCGTAGTGATAAGATATAATTGATTAAGTTATGAGCACAGTTGGTTTATTTTGGAAAACAAATTTAAGGCTTTACCTTCAAAAAAACAGATGTAGAAAAAACGACCTCGGATCTTTACAATTGAAAAAAAATATTTGTTAATAAGTCTAAATGAAATTTCATATATGTACATTCAAATAAGAGGGTAATTCGAGCCAGATTAAACCTAATACAACAATAACAGTCTATAATACACAATAGTAATAATACAACTACAACAACAGTCTGCAGTTTTTAACTTAAATTTTGCTATACTAAATGCATTCTCGCATTAATAAGTACATATATTGAAGCAATTCATTGAAAAAAAATAATCAACATTAGAATGAAACATAGTAATAAGCTGTAATCTGATCTTTACTCTATCAACATAACTTGGTTTTGACATTGTTATATACTTACTGTAATGCAGCAATCGAGAACATTCGACCACATAAGGTATATCTCCATAAAGATAAAATCAGGTTTATAATGAACTATTTTTAGTGTATATATGGATCGATAATGATTAAAAGGGAGGTCCTTTCAAGTGTATTTTACAGTGATTATGTATATGATGTATTATTTATTTATATATAAATGATTGTCAGAAAAATAAGTTCTTCCATTCTACTGAATTAGAGTATTTAAAACGATGACTTTTCTGAATCTGATATCAATGCAGGCGATATGACTTTGAATAATATGTGCAAATTCTATTTGAATGAAGTTTCTAAATTAAGTTCAACTTTGAATTCAATGTACTTGCAATATGTTATTGCATAATATGTATATTATACATTGTTCACATGGAATAAATATGAATAGCTGTTATATCGGCCATGCAGCCTCGTTAATACGGAATCGTGATAATCTTAAAAATAACAATAACTAATTATATTGAGATCTGATGAAACAAACGACAGAATATTATGATACATACAACCCGATATCCTCGTGGATAAGAAAAGCAGAGATAGCCCAAATTATAAATGTTGCTATATCCAACAAATTCGGTCCGAAGTCCGTCCACGCAGGGAAGATCCTTATATACAAAGATATTAGGTGAAACATATGTGGAAGATATCCTCTAGACATGAGGTGAAAGATATATGTATTAAGATCGTGCTGAAAACTGTCCAGTACTGGGCTCGTTAACTACATAATTCTATTAAGATCATCGTAGTCACCGATAATTATATAATTTTATTAAGATCCGAGACCTAGTTCTTAATACCAATGTGGAACTAAAAAAAGTAGATATCCTTAAAACATGTCGATTAGTCATGAAGCCTTTTCCTATCCTTGTTTAGTAACTCAGAGTCACACTGGGTCTCTGTCCACACATTTCAAGTATAATCTTGCTTTCTACAAGTACTACTTGAATGCCTAACAAAACCATATTTGTCATAATTTTATTTTTTCGTTTCAGATTTATGTTTTCATTCGCGATCACAAGTACATGGTTGTCCCTCATATTGAATTGTTTCGAATATATATGTTTGAGCTACTTGACATATTTGAGAATTGTGTAACTTGTGTAAAAAGCAATATAGGACTATATTCACAATGGCACAGAGCACAAGATATAACAACTTACTAATTTTGACATATTTGAATGTTATTTGTTTAACTAAGTCATAGTGGTACTCTCAATTAGAATTAGACTTGGAAGATATCATTATATATATATATATATATATATATATGTATATATATATATATATATGACAACAAGTATACAAAACTTGTCATTAATGGGGGGATGGTCACATGAGTCCCAGATTCATGACAGCGTCTGTGAATGTCAAGTTGAACAAAGCGCCACATGCAACTATACCTACAAAATGACACAAACCGACAAGGTAAAAAGAATCTGTTTACAAACAACTGTCAGAAAAATTTTACTCCCCAAAATATATTTAAGATACGTATTATATTTTCAGATAACATGATTATGAAAATAATATTCCATGTAACTATTGCATTTCAGTCAAAAGTAATTTTTACTGTTATTTAAAAAAACTTTAATGTTTCAATTATAGACACATATTATTATTTAATTTAAAAGAAAATTGATTTTAAAACGTTTACTGTACAAAGTATAGTTTTGAGACGATTTTTTTTTGCAAAATTTCTTGAAACTATTTCAAACAGTTGTTGGATGAATTCGCCAGTAGTAAAAGGGTTTTTCAAATTTAGTTTTGTCCAAATAATATTGTGAGCGGCATTCACAATTATTTAAAACGTTGTTTATCGTAAGTCTTTTAATTTGAAGAAAAGAAAAAGGGAATTTATTCACTCTTGCTAAGCTGACTCGTAGCAGTCACCGTAAAATTGTAAATACCGTTTGATAATAATCTATCTCGCGAGATTGTAAACTGTCGAAAAATTGTGACCCGTTACATGCTGCTTACAATATAACACATTATTTTTTGATAAAATATAATCTATCGAAAGCAAACCGTCAAATTGTGAAATGGCATGCGACGGAACGCACCTCGCGCGCTGATTGGATGAATATCATGTGCCCCACGCCACCACATTTGTTTGTCAATTCGTTGGTTGTCGAATGTAAACAATGTTTTGGTGATTTTAATTTGATTTTGTGTTGAAAATAACTCAAAGTTTTAGAATTTGGTATATAAAATTTAAAAACTTTCCAAAAAAAAAGGGATTGTCGTAAAACCATTGATTCCTGACGACCTAAATAGAAGGGGACAAATAGATCTTGTAGACTTCCAAATATCTCCAGATCAAGAGTATAAATCGTTGTTACAAAGTCATAATATTAACCTAAATTTTGTTTTTTACGACCATTAAATAGCAAACAGGCCAAAGAAGTGGTAATCGAGATTCTTAAGATTTTTTTGGAAGTTGGCTGTCCTAATATCCTCCGAAATGATAATGGACGTGAGTTAACAGAACTTGTGCTAAAAGAAATTGTCAGTTCGTGGTCTGCTTATAAAATAGTAATACAGAATCTTGAAATTTGGCATATTAACCCGCATATTTTGCCGTTGTTAAGATTTGAAAATATTTCATGATAATTTTGAAAGGGAATAAATGAAATACTGGAAGATTTGTTTCTTTTTTAGTTTATGTGTGGTGGAGGGTAGAAGCTAAAATGAATAGCTCTATGAAACTCCGAAATATTTTTTAGATTTGTGACGTTCAGAAATATTAGCAAAATGAGCGATAAAATAAATTCTCCTTCTTTTTTCCAAGTTATAATAAAACAAATTTGTTAGCAACTGAATATGGATGAGGATTATAGCAATTATCATCGATCTTGTAATTTTTGAGAAATTCAGTTATCTACAGACCTGTCGATGTTATACTGTGCAGACCTGACGAGGTGTACATATATACTATACAACGAGGTATACGAGGTTAATTTTAATATTATTTTTCACAGATATTATTTTCACGTGAAAAATATTATTAATGTTTGTTAAGTGTTATATGCCTTAAATTGTTTAAGTTTTACATGCAAGTAAGTATGTATGGAAATATCAATATAAAAATGCAAGATTTATTCATACTTGATAGGGTTTTTAACTCTACACTGAAAATGTCCTCGTTGAATTGTAATGTTAAAAAGCAATATTAGTTATTTTGTCTTAATTACTTTTACGTTATTAAGACATCTAAAAATATTTATAAAATTACAATAACTAAGTAAAAATCCAACACATCTTAGCAATTATTTTGTTAAATTTTTTCGTGTATCAAAAGTCGGAGATAAGTGAGGAGACTATAAAAATTAATGACTTCTAATAATTGCGGCATAATAAAAATAAATAAGTGCTACTTTTATTATAACGAATATTATAAATTCAAAAATGCCTTTTGTTTCTCCTTCTTTTACGTCGCAACAGAACAACAAATCGACGTGATTTGCATAGAGATAGTTGGTGGGCCGGAAAATGACATAGGCTGCTTTCATCCCGGAAAATCTCATCCTAATTAATATATTATCCTAACATTTTAAACGCAAAAGTGTGTTTCTTTATTCTAATGTCACGCTACAAGGCAGCAATAGATCGATGTAATTTCTTAAACAGAGATAGGTGGCGGACCGGGATATGGTACGGGCTTCTTTTTATTGCAGGAAGTCTCATTCTTTCGGGAGCATCCTTACGTGAAACAAAAAAGTACGCAGTGGAAATAACGAAGCAACGTCGCAACAAAATCACGGAGAGGCGTGATTTTTTAGACGCTAAATACACAATACAATATATCAACAGGATCGCTCGCTGCATGAATCATTGCATAGTATAATTTCTTTCTATAAATTTCAATTATAACCGTGGTAGCCAAGCCGCAGGTAAAACTTAGCTTATTATAGATAAAGCGAGGTTCTCTTTTAGACGTTTTGTGCACAAACTTTGAATAAATTGGTGTTGTTCTAGAATGTTAGTTCGATTTTTTTATAAGAACGTGTCTTACTTCGTGTTTTACTTGTTTGCATATGTTCGAAATACAAATGGAAATTAACACACAATTAGACGGAACAATTAAAATGCTTCTTTAGAGCTTAGTTACTGAAATAATTTATAAGAACGAATAAGCAAAATGCTAATCTATTTCTCTACATAAGAGTCGAATAAATGCAATCAAATCGAACTATTAATTATAAGGCTGATATATAATCATTTGATTGTGAATGTAAGGCTAGAATACTACGGCAGATAAATTTTTAAATTATAATATGTACTCACATTTATATAAAATACATGAAACCGGTCAAGCACTAGTAGAACTCGCGCTAAGAGGGTTCCGGATACATTTAAGCAGTTGTAAATATTTAAGGGTACATAACATTTCTATTAAACTATTTGCAAATATTATTTTTCATAAGGCAAATATGAATACATTTAAGTTATGGCAAATTAATATTTGCAAACAGCATCGGAAATAAGCGGCGGATGCTAATATTAGCAATTGCTATTTGCAATTAATGTTTGCAAGTAGTTTCAGAAATAAACGGAGAATGTTAAATTTTTGCGTATTTTTGGAATCTCTTCTTCAAAATACAACTTAAAACATGCGTGTGTCTCATAAGCAAATGATACCCATAAGATATATAATATTTAAAAAATTAAGGCCCTTATTTTCCCCGTCTTAAAATTTCATATTTCAAAATTAAGAAAAATTAGTAGAAAAGATATGGGTTGGTAAGATGAATTACTACGTCAATTTCAAGTTTCTACATCACGTGGTTTATGAGGAAATCGATTGAGAAGTTTGCTGCGGTAGTTCCACGGCAGTACAGAGTTTCCCTTCGGCACTTGCAAGAGCTTCTAAGTATGCCACTTTTTCATAATTTAGCGTGCATCGGTCTCAGAATTAGGACGCACTATTTTCCATATATTTTTAAATATTTTTTAGCATATTTCTGAAGAGGAGATACCTAAAATTATTGAAATAATTGACCCTTACAACTAGTTTTTCCAAATAGTACCCCGCCCTACAATAAGAAATTTAAAACAATTTGGGGTAGTTCCCCTTTCCCAAATATTTCGATATGAATATTTCTGAGTGTAAGTCGTTGAATATTTTATTTATACGGCTTGATATATTTTATTACCAAATTTTTACGTCAAGGAGTTTCTGCGAAAAAACCGTAGTACCGGTATCATAACTCACGGTTGAAATGATATATATATGTATATATATATATATATATATATATATATATATATATATATATATATATATATATATATATATTTAATTAGGTAAAATTATATATGACGTCTAAACATAGTGAATTCGACTATGATTACACCAACATTATAAAAACACATCGCGCATATTTTTACTCATAGCGGCGCGACACAATCAAACTGGGGGGCATCTCAACGCAGAATGATAAGCCGGTATTAAAAATATGTGGGAGAAATTGTTTTAAATAATTTTTTTCTTTTTCTCTTTTGCTATTACGTCAATCTAAATTGTACAAATTAATGCTCATCACGGAAATAAACATTTCACTGCTTTTTTCTCATTCGAAATTAAAGTTTGGAATGAATCCCCTCAATTCACGTATTTTTAGCGATTTTGGCAACAAATGAGTTGTAAAAAGCCGATTTTCATGATATAAAAATATAAAACCAATAAAATGTAAAGTCAAAGCACTAAGAGCCTCTCTTAGTGCTTTATTTAAGACATTGGGCATGGTACTTAAAATCAAAAATCATAATTTATTCCGAAACTACTTTTTTTGGTACATAGTGCCTTATTTATTTCTAGTATTCAATTTCCATTGTCACATGTTATAACTAAAATTTTCATGTGAATATCGACGGATGTAGGATCATGCGGCGCATGGTAGCTAGCGTTTAATTTTGAACAAAAATGAGTGTGAAAAATATATTTTAAATGCCTTTTAATATGAATATGGATTCTAAACCAACAGATTTTCATAATTGCATATTTTACCATCCAATTACACAACAAAAAACACACAAGAAAAATTAATGTTTTGTATGAATTATTACATTTGTCACATTAGGGATCGTAACAGTAGAACATTGAATATCAGATTGTGATAAAAATATTGTGATACACATATGCGGGGCGCATATAAAATGTCCAATAATATTTGCATAATCATATTATATTCTTCACAAGATATGAGTCTCCAAAGCGTTTTTCTGTGTAGGAGACCCATACCCTACTTAATTTTAAGCTAATCATGTCAAAAATCTATAATGGTTTTTAATCATTAGGTACATCCATGCAAAATTATTTCAATTAAATCGTCAAACAAAAGTATATAAGTTACCGATTATTTTTCTAACGCCATGAACTGTAGGTAAGTTTTGAGGGATTAAAATATTAAATCGTCTCACTGATAAGAATTAAAGAATTCTGAAAATTATTATTTTAATTTTTAGGTACATATAATGAATTGATAACGTCCTACTTTCTGAAATTAATTAAAAATTAGAGATGACGAAAAAATAAAAAAAAACATAGTTTCAGAAACAAAATGAAACAATGTCACTTATAATCTTTTCAAAGATAATATTTCAACGACGTACAAATATTAGTCAAATTTATTTTCACTTTTCATACATCCATCTGAGTAATGAATTTCTATTGATCTATTCGTTTTGATAACACAATTATCGCTAATTACAATCGCGTACATTCCGATACAAGCAGAAGACATAGTCATTATTAAAGAAACAAGCGTAGTTACAACATGCCTGTTAGAAGGATTTCAGTGGCACCTAAATATGACCACTTTACTACTTTCCTTGATACAATTAAGCCCATCTTGTTCCTTCAATGCATAGTTGGTATTCCTAAGAAAATAGTGACTAAAAATAACTTTTTATCTAAGTTTACACAAATCTACACAATTGTAATTGTGATTACATTTTTATTCTGTGAAATAATGATGTTTGTTATGGAATTCGATGGTCTTCATTTTATTCATTCCGCCCGAGTTCTTATATGTGTGTATCCTCTATATTTATTTTGTAATGATGCGTTTTGGGCAAAACAAACATTTATGAAATTAGTGCTTTGCGTTGACAAGATCGATGAATTTTACGAATCAATTCATAAAAAACAAATTTTACGTGAAGATAGTAAATGCCACAAAAATACTGCATATTTATTGATATTATATTTTATTGGTTCGACAGTTTTATATATAATTTCAAGCAAAGCGCCGGAACAGCAATTCTATGGACATTTGTTGACAAGAATCTTCACCACATTTACTTATGACTTGGAAATAGCACTGTTTTGTTTAATAACCATTAGTATTAATCGAAGAATTCACTTGCTAAATTTGTTTCTGGAGAATACAAAGGAAATAAAGGATTCTGTGGGCACGGGCGATACCTTTGAAAGTCAGCAATGTAAAAGAATTGTCAGTAATATTGATTATAATTTAAACACACCTTTTAGAGGAAAGTGTGTTACCAATTTGACCAATTTTTTCATCTGCTTTATGGAACTCTGCAAAGCTTGCAGTGAAGTGTTTAAAATTCAAGTAAGTTTTCAAGCAAGATATTTGAATATTTTTAGGTTCATTTTTAATTACCTAAACTAGTAAGAGACAAAAACATGTTAATGATATAGAATATAGTTTCAACGATTTCAATTCTTATGTAATATTTCCTTCACTGGAATATAGTTAACGCAAATCCGTTTTGTTCGATACAATTTTTTTCTTATTTATATCTTCTGCACTTTCAATAACTGCTTAAGTTTTACCCCAAGTTTATGTCCGTCGTTCCTATAATATTTATATGCTCTTAATAAAGAAATTTCATTATCACTTTCTTTTATGGCATATTAATTCTTCTTCTTTTTCGATTTTTATTCCCAGGAATATTTTCAATTTATTCTATTATATTTTACCTTTGTCAGGATTAATTATAATGTCTCATGTAAAGTTTTATGAGTGAAATATTAATATTTTTTCTTTAGGAAAAAATAATATGAGTATAAAAACTATTTGTTCATAAAAAGTATAAACTTAGTTAAAAACATTATTTTAATATTTACACTTATCATGTTATTGTGTCATATAGTCCGTGTATTAATTTACACTTCAATCGATTGTTTTAGTTTACTACATTAGTATCATATAAAAAATACGTGAGGCACACCATCATGTACATTTATTTAGAATTGCCACTTATGAAACGCACAATACCTTTCATAAGTGCCTTTCATACCGGTTTAAAAAAAAAATTTGCTTTTTAATTTCTTTAAGTTAGGCGATATTCAGATATAATTTATTTATATATTTTTTAGAGAATGTGAGCGCAAAAACTAAAACTGTTTAACATAGGACAGAGCTAATTGGGCTACAATAGACCTCGTCTCACTTCATAGATGAAGAGTGCGAATATCTCGCTTTATGTTTGTACAATTTTAATTTCAGCTCATCCTCTCCTTCGTCATAATGTTTTTGAGTACGATGATACACGTCTATTTCTACCTTCGAGATTTAAAGTATCAAGTAAGTTTGTTTATTCACATATTTAAATATTTGCTTAGTATTTAAACTAATGTGTTAGTGAAATGTATGTGATAAACGCCTTAATGATTTTTAACCCAAAAAAAAAATATTTATTGTTTTATATATAGTTAATTTCGGTAATTAATATCTGTTTCTGGTTCTATTACTATATTACGATTATTTTAGTTCACATTTTAGAAATTTATTTTTTTTTAATTCTTTGTATTTCAGATCGGGCCGGTAACTAATTTTTCTGTGTTAATTTACTCATCTCATTATATTATAGCAGTAGTGAGTGCGTGTACGCTGTGTGAACGCGTTTATTTGGAAATTAAGAAAACAAAAACCTACTTGACCAGGATACATGCGGACAAGGAAATTCGTTAGTAATATTTAAACCTTTATTAAATCACTACATTATACTGATAAATCTGTATTAAAGATTTCTCTCGGGCCATATATTTATTTGATTTCAGTTAATATTTTGGTAAGTGAAAACTTTACAGATGTGCTGTTTGTAAATACAAAACTTAGTTTCGAGTGATTACTAGGCTCAGGTTTAATTTCCATTTATTATTTGAAAATATCTACTCCGTAACTATCACGGTATATCTCTTTACCTAAGCGTCTTTTCATAAAACCATAATTAATTTAGTTATCAATTATCCCGTTAATACATAGCCTCCTTAAGCGATTTTATGAATATCTCATCTATGAGTTTTTACTATTTCAATCTCGGTGATTTTTATAAGGACCTTTATCAATATAACGGCCACAACTCACCAATTATAAGTAAGATATAAACGCTTAACACGTTAATAAATATAATAAGAGTTCCGCACATAGAAGAATTTCACAAAATTGTTGGTTCCTCTAAGTTATTTTTAATGAGTTTACTAACGCTAAATTTCTATAAAAATAATATTATCCTTGTATTCGTTAATTTACAGCATTTCACGTTCGCAATCAAATGAAAGCAATACAAGATCTGATGGAAACCAGTAAAATGGGTCAGTTCACGCTGTTCCAGATGTTTGAATTACGCTCGTCTCTACTGCTTGGATTATTGGGTGTTATTACTACCTACATTATCGTAATGATACAATTCTTAAATATATATTGATTTAATCAAAATTTACAAGCACGTGTTTAGAGTACTCGATTAACTGTCAAACAAAACGTGTGATCAGGTATGTTCGTTACACTTTCTTCGGAAATTATAAATTAAAGTAAAAATCGACAGCACTTTAGTTAAAATAAAAAGTAGCACACATACACACACGCATACTCACACACACACACACACACACACACATACATGTGTATATATATATATATATATATATATATATATAAATATAAATATATATATGTATATATATATATATATATATTTATATACAAGTATTGTCTCAAATAATTTGAAATTATCTTATTGTGTATTCCAAGTTGGCTGCCATAAGGATCATGTTTTATTGTTGTATCAATAATTTTTATTAAAAAGTAAATGAAATAGCCTGATGCAGTTCGTTGTATGACAATCCCATTACAGTCTATATTGATGTGGGTCATTTTAAGAGACTTTCTTCAGATTGTCCACCTGAGAATGTTGTCATGCAACGAAACCTAGGTCGTGGTTAAGAATTTAAATAAAGTAGATGTACCGCTACATCACGTAGTTTTATTTAGGTTTTAATAAAAATTAGATGATCTTGTATTTCTACAAGATTAACACCAAATATATTCTAAAAATTTCATACATAGGTACAATTAAATTTATTTGAAATACATAACATTTTTCGTAATTTTTTAAGACGAGTATAGTTAGTTTTAGGTTTTTATTAAAATGTTTGGTTATATTTATTTTTTCGTGTATAAAAATATTTTATATTCTTATTAAATTTGTTAAAAGTAATTTAATTCATATTCTATTTAGATATCGCATAATTGTTAAATAATAAAATACTATAATACATATTAATTGGTATTTTTTATCGACCTGTGGAACTTTCAAAAGGTATTGTAATTCAGTATTGATTGTTATTTCTAAGCGATCTTTGGGTACAATATATCGCAAGAAATTTAATATAATTTTTCGACTCAAAATAACGACATATCGTGAGCGTATATATATATATATATATATATATATATATATATATATATATGAAGGTTTTCCTAATATGACAGGTCATAAGTAACATCAACGAGTGATGTTTCAGGTAATGGTAATATCAACACGTGCTATCATGTTTTCAATAAAGTGATGTGATATTATATTACCTTAAAAACACTTTTCCGCCCATGTCTAGCCAGTACGCACCAACTTCTCTTAAGCGAAAATTTATGACAATTAAATGAAACTACGTGATGTAGTATTATTTCTATTTTCTTTAAATTCTTTATCACGACCTAGGTTTCGTTGTATTACAACATCTTCAGGTGGACTAAGAAGTTGTAATGCAACGCCCACCTGAAGATGTTGTATTACAACAAAACCTAGGTCGTTTTAAAAAAACTTAAAGAAAGTAGAAATAATACTACATCATGTAGATTCATTTAATTATCAATAATTAATTTCTACAAAATTAACGCCAAATATATTCAATATCGCAGTCGCCGTGCGAAAAATCATACAACATATATATTTGTAAAATGATAGTTCCTTTAAAACCCATATCTGACATTATTGTCAACAAAAACCTACGTCAAGATTTTAATACCGGTTCAGGCGCCATAAGAGAACGAGTATGGGACTTGAATTCACGATGGGAAGCTTCAGATTTATGTGAAATGGTTGCATCATTTCGGATCATTCGTTTTTCTCCAAGCATCGTTTGTTACGTATGTTTAATTCATTGAATAACGCTAAGAAATGTCTCACTTTCTATGTTTGCAAAAAATACGATTTCTGCCAACATAAACCAGGGTCCCAGATAAGAAACAAAGTTTAATTTTTTGCCATTCTTTACTTACACAAATATCGTCATGAGCATTCGTATATAATAAAGAGATAATTTAAATACCTTCTATAGTATGAAAAACATGACAATGTATGTATTCACGAACCAGGCTCGAGGACAGAAATTAAGGTTATGCTGATGCTATTATTCTTCAACATTCTTCAATTCTAAACAAAATATTTACTTCTCAATTTTTATAAATTTTACAAAAGTCTCAACTCTTCCTAAATAATTAAGAAATTATAGTTATAATAATGTCATCCAATGATTGAGTGTCTTCAAATGAATAATTTTATATGCAAATATATGTTATTATTCCCATATCGGTTTCTCTGAAACAAATGAAGCGATTTTAATGAATTTTTGGCTAACATTTTTCGTTCAAATCGGACCTATTTGGATTCCAATTTATAGCACTACTTCAAATATCTGTTACTCAGAGAAACACATTCTTTGCCCATTTTTCAGCAATATTATATATATATATATATATATATATGTATATATATATATATACATATATATATATATATATATATATATATACATATATACATATATATATATATATATATATATATATATATATATATATATATATATATATAACCAGAATAATAACGCACCATTAAGTACGACCTGAACAAAATACTAATTCTGTACCCACGTATAAGTGTATACCCAACCCACATAATAAATGTTGCTACCTAACAGGTGTAACCTAAAGACAATTTATACAATAAAGATCCACAATTATAGCGATTTGAGACACTAGCCGAAGAAGCTGTGGTTTAGGATCCTTCCAAATACTCTATTTAGGGAAGGGAACCGCAAAAAAAATATATGTTCCTATTAAGATTCAAAACCTAGTCCGTAATACTTACATAGAACTATAGAAAGCAGGTCTCCTAAATGAAAGTCA
Source organism: Druceiella hillmani (assembly GCA_039881145.1). Lineage (NCBI taxonomy): Eukaryota > Metazoa > Arthropoda > Insecta > Lepidoptera > Hepialidae > Druceiella > Druceiella hillmani. The sequence goes on along the minus strand of JAYKKI010000072.1, from coordinate 12,302,058 downwards.
AATAGTCGGGAATTTCTTTCTTATCCTCGATCACTAACCGAATCAACCTGGGTTCATCAACCGAATCACAACTGAACAACGAAGAAATGAAGAGAGGAAAATGGAAAAGGATTCATAGAGTAATAAGATTGCCACCCGCTTCAAGCGTTATGTTTTTTTACCTACTAGTTATTGAATGCATATTATTTAAATTCCTTACAAAACGACTTTTGTATAATTTTATGTCTTTGTTTGTATTAACATCGAGAAATACATCTGTCCAATTTAAATGGAACTCGATCGAATATTTGCATTTGAGTAACTTCACTATAATAAAGTTTGATGTAACTCGTATAGAAGACAATACGAAGCAGATACTTTGATTATCTATTTTTGCACTGGAGATGTAGATAAATTTCCATTTAATTTATTTAATTTTGAATCAATTCTCAGAATTATCTGTTCGCAAGTGCTGTAGATACTTGACAGTTGATATCTGGAATATTTTAATAACTTCATTAATATTATGGTATCATTGGTACTGTTAATTACGATTCGACTCAAGGGTGTCTTTATCAATTATTTAAGGTATTTACCGGTTGCCGAGTAGTGTTGAACGGACATGAGCGTGGAATAATACTGTGTTTAATTTGAAGTTACACATAGAAATATATCAAGAGAATCCTTGCAGCATTGTGGTCGATAATTTATAAGAATATAGGATCGCAATAACAAAAACGAAACGTTACGATTTCAACACAGAATAGAACAGATATTGGCAGGTATATAATAGTGTTACGTTTATTATCAATGTATAAAATTTTGATTGTGCAACTCAAAATATTTATGGAACATGCGAGCTGTGTGTATAGAATGTATATGTGTTGATTTTTTTTCCCCTATATTTAAGACACCTATTAAAATACAAGATTTCATTTTTTCACTCGATGACTTTTACAAATCATTTACACATACTGCTACCATATTTAATATGCATCATATTTAATTGCGTTACATCTAATAATTTATTAGTTATGTAACGTGACCCGCCTATATACTTTCTATCCACACAGCTTGCATGTTCCACAAATATTTTGAGGAACATGCAAGCTGTGCACAATCAACATTTTATACATTGGTAATAAACGTAACACTATTATATACCTGTAAATATCTGTTTTATTCTGTGTTGAAATCGTCACGTTTCATTTTTGTTATTTCGGTCCTATATTCTTATAAATTATCGACCACAATGCTGTAAGGATTCTCTTGATATAATTCATGTGTAACTTCAAATTAATCACAGGATTATTCCTCGCTTATGTCCGCTCAACACTACTCGGTAACCGGTAAATACCTGGATTGTGAAGTCGTTGGCAAAGATATACGATAAAGACACCCGCTGAGTCGAATCATAAATAACAGTACCACTGATACCACAATATTAGTGAAGTTATTAAGATGTTCCAGATATCAACTATCAAGTATTTACAGCATCTTTGATCAGGTAATTCCAAGAATTGATTTAAAACGAAATAAATTAAATGGAAATTTACCTACATCTCTAGTGCACGAAGAGATAACCAAAGCATCTGCTTCGTATTGTCTTCTATGCGAGTTATATCAGAGTTTATTATGGTAAAGTTACTCAAATGCAAATATTCGACCGAGATCCGTTTATATTAGACATATGTGTTTCTCGATGTTAACACAAGCGAAGACATGAAATTAGACAAAACTCGTTTTGTCAGGAATTCAAATAATATGCATTCAATAACTAGTAGGTAAAAAAAATCATGCTTGAAGCGGGTGGCAATCATATTGCTCAATGAATGCTTTTCCATTTTGCTGTCTTCATTCCTTCGTCTTTCAGTTGTGATTCAGTTGATAAAACCAGGTTGATTCAGTTTGTGATCGAGGATAGGAAAGAATTTACCGACTATTTGACATAAATTAAGGAGACCTGGTTTCTGTAGTTCTACGTAAGTATTAGGGACCAGGTTTTGAATCTTAATAAGAGCAAGTATTTTTTTGCGGTTCCTTTCACTAAATAGAGTATTGGGAAGGATCCCAAACCACAGCTTCTTCGGCTAGTGTCTCAAATCGTTGTAATTGAGGATCTTTATTGTATAGATTGTCTTTAGGTTATACCTGTTAGGTGGCAACATTTATTATGTGGGTTGGGTATACACTTACACGTGGGTCAAGAATTAGCATTTTACTCTCGTACTTAATGGTATGTTATTACTCTGGTTATATATATATATATACACACATATATATATATATATATATATATATATATATATATATTATATTACTATTTAGTAAAAAATGGGCAAAGAATTTGTTTCTCTGAGTATCACATATTTGAACTAGTGCTATGAATTAAATAGGTCCGGTGTAAATGAAAAATGTTAGCCAAAAATTCATTAAAATCGCTTGATTTGTTTCACAGATACCGATATGGGAATAACAAAATATATTTGCATCATATTGAAAGTTTAAATTAAAATTATTCATATGAAGACACTCAATAATTAGATGACCTTATTATAACGATAATTTCTTAATGATTTACGAAGAGTTTAACACTTTTGTAAAATTTATAAAAATAGAGAAGTAAATATTTTGTTTAGAATTGAAGAATGTTGAAGAACAATAGTATCAGCATAACCTTAATTTCTGTCCTCGAGCCTGGTTCGTGAATACATACATTGTCATATTTTTCATACTATAGAAGGTATTTAAATTATCTCTTTATAATATATGAATGTTCATGACGAAATTTGTATAAGTAAAGAATGATAAAAAATGAAAATTTATTTCTTGTCTGTGTCCTTGGCTTATGTTGGCAGAGATCATATTTTTTTGCAAAAATAGAAAGTGAGACAGTACATACCGTTATTCAATAAATTAAATATACGTTACAAATATGATTAGAGAAAAACGAATTAACCGAAATGATTTTGCAAAAATCTGAAGCCAATCAAATTGAACTTGAATCAAAATCTTGACGTAGGTTTTTGTCGACAATAATGTCAGATATGGGTTTTAAAGGAACTATCATTTTACAGGTATACGAATATCTGTTATATGCGTTTTCGCACAGCGACTGAGAATTTTGTTAAGAAGACAAAAATTTTCAGAATAAAAATGTTACATTCATATGTTATATACAAACATTATACAATAAATGTATTTTTGTCTAAATACCTTTAGAGTCTAATTGAAATTCACATTCTGATGATTGACAGCGAGCTCCAGACACACGTGGATATTGGCGTAAGAAAATAATCTTGAAAAAGTTTTAATTCATTCTCAAAAAACGAAAAAAATCGTTATTGCGGTTTTAAGCCATGGTGAGAAGCACTGGCATGAAAAAAGGTATAAAACCATTTTCAAAAAGGACATTTTTTTCAAATTAATTAAAGCTGCATGAATATATATCTTTTTGCAAGACATATTAACGTATATGTGGTGCATTAATTTTTTTAGTTTTATTCATTATTAATAACTATGTAGACACGTAAGGTATGTTTTCATTATTTGCTATAAAATGTACAGTTTTCCTCAAAGACAAAAATATGACGTTATGTTAGAAAAAAAATGTCATATTTGAGAAACGATGTTATGAAGTTAATTAATCAATCTCCCCGATGTATATCAAGTTCACATTAGTTCAGTTTTACTATTATATTACCAAGCTATATGCACATATCCACCAAACGTGTAGCTTTGCTTTAATGGACACCTGGTAAAGAAATATTACGCTTTCTTGCTAACATCACGTTTAAACGATCAAATTGAACTCAATAACTGGATGCATACGCCGGGTATATAATATTAATTATATAACCAATAAACAATGGTAAATTCACGTAAAACACGGTTATATTAATGGCAAACCATCAACACTATATGAAAATAATACCCAATATTGTAAAATAATGAAGAATGACTAATTATTGGGACAAAAATTATTACAAAAATGATCCAATCAATAACTACGTGAATTGCAATTTTGTTCACAAAAACAGATGGCAGGACGTGGCAACATGTTAATGTCTTTTTGTTTGCTACGGAACCATAAAATTATATTTTACTGTATGCGAAATATTGTTTTGGAATTTTATTACAACTATTATTAATTCTATTTCTTCAAGTATACTAGATTTTCCTAATATGAGGATTTAATTTTCGATTTCTATGAGCGGGGTTGATAACTATATTGTTAGTTTGTCTCGAAGACAGTCAATCTTTTAATAAGACGCTTTGTCGTCTTACAAAACTTATCTTCAAATTCTCCTAATGCACAAGCCGTGTTTTTGCACAATACATTGCAGTTGTCCATTTAATTTCACGTAATCAAAATATCTCGGAAATCCAAATGAACTAAAAAACATTCACGTGTTCGAAATACATTCACGTAAAATTGAATTGTAAAAATAAAATTGGTTGGATATAATATAATTAAAAACCAATGGATATGGATATAATGGTGACAGACTGACGCCTTAGTTATCCAATGCCGTTCAAAAATTGATTAGTATTTAAAAGGCTGTAAAACCGCAGCGAATTTCAATTACCATTCAAATTACTATATCGATTGCTAATTCTCTGATGAAATTAAACACGGAAAAATGTATCCTAACCGTGTTTGGGCTTCTAATTGTGTCATCATCAAACTTGGCATTGTGTCTGTTCTGATGATAACACACCAACAGTTTTCCTATCGGACTGATTCAATGAAAGAGAATCAGATATTAGATTGAAGAATTGGAATATTCTAAGCTTATTGAAAATAGTAATGCATTGAGAGAGATGGATAGAATGTGTGTTCAGTCACCCACAGATACAGAGTCAAGAAGATTAACTTCAAATTAAGCAGCTATGCTGCTCGGTCAAATTGAATTCTGCAGAAGTGTTTTTTTAATAAAGTGTTTGTAATTGTAAAAGTAGTCCTAAATGTAATTTAAAGCAAGTTCAAAGAAATATTATCTCCTTTTATATTAGAGTTTAAATATAAAAATAAATTAATAGTTAAAAAAACTAAAAAAATCCACTTTTATAAATAGTGCGCTATAAAGAAAAAATAATTATAAAACCTGTTTTTTCTGACTCTTCTGTAATGGCTTTAATATAAGCCATGTTTATTATTAAGTCTGATATTTGAGGTGAAATTGTGAGGCGTTGTTTCTCAAAAATAAATAAATAAATAACTTTTCAAATAATATTACATGAATTATAATGCTTAATATTTAGGTTAGATTTAAAAAAACTAAATCATGCTTTTACACTCGAATATTATGGACACTAACAAATGTGACTTATTCTGAAGTCCCGACAATAGACAGAAAAAACAGATTCGATAATTATTTTTTGCTCTTTAGTGAAGTATTTATAAAAGCTTTCTTTAGTTCTTTCAACTATTAATTTATTGTTATTACCATACATTATGTTAGAAAAAAAAACACTAGCTAATATTTTAAATGGTCACGGACTCCTTGAATAAGTCGCTACGTGGACTGCGATGTACACATATAAACGTATGAACATTGTATGGATTTTTGTTAGATCCATATATATCTATATCTATATCTATCTATATATATATATATATATATATATATATACATATATATATATATATATATATATATATATAAAGTAATAGTTATTAGCCTACGTACCCCATAAGTCAAATTACAATGATGTCACTATGTTGTTCACTTGACGTCATAAGCAAACAGATGTAAATATACTGTGTATTTAAATAAGCCATGGAGTGTGTATGAAGAAACATATGTTTACCTCACTCTAACCTGACTATTTACGTATAAGTGGCGCCAGTTGCACTGTTACGTATAAGTGACACGCCCGCGGGGTTTGCACAGATATCGCTTCGATAATCTTCGATGAGTAATAAACTTCAACTTAGAAACGTTCATTCTATATTATTATGTCGATTAAGAGGTTCGATTTGTTTAAATATATTTTCTCAAAAATCTTTCCAATCTCCAAAAATAAACGAAAATCTTCCGTCATTTGAGATCTAAATATAAAAAGATTTAGAAAGTCGGGACATCTTTCAATTCCCTTAAGCAGTTGTAAAATCTGGAGACAATCATCAGATACAAAAAGTCTCATCTTTTTGTATCTGATGATTGTCTCCATCTCGATGTTGGAAACCAAACTCGATGTTGGCGAACTCCGGCATCTATTTAAAACTACGCTACTGCTATCCTAAGACGTTCCTAATTTAATGCAGCACAAAGACCTGAACTCGACATCCTCTTTGTACCCGAGGAAAGATGGCCGAAAGGTATATCGATTATAATAGGCATGTGTAGTACACAATGAAGTCATTGTTTACTCAATCAGTTTAATTTTTTGACTGTCAGTTTGGTGCAATCTAATTCTTAGATCCAATGTCTGCACAGGGACCTAAAGCCGTTCAAAGCTATATACACTTATTGGTTATTCCTTCGGTTTTTTACTTTCCATTTTAGTCATGGATAAATCTAAGGCCAAAACTGATACGTCCATATCGAGGGGTAAACCTTTTATAGAACGGGACTTTGCCACTTTTAACTGCCGGTTAACCATTTCATTTCCACATAGTCTTCAGTGCGTAATGTATTCAGATTTTTGCTCTCTACTTTTAGCGAGGTACAAACTTCAACCACGCTAATACCACGTATGGACCATATTATGTCCATGTGTTACCATTCACATTTTATACTTAAGTAAGTAAAGATAAAACCACTCGATGTATCAAACATACTTTTATGTACGTATAGGTACATTTTCCGTATAGGTACATATATATATAATCCTAAAGCGATGGTATGACCAAACTTGTTAATTTGCGGCCTTGAATTTTACTAATTAAATATTACCGGCGAAAGTGACTTTGTGTTAGATGTTACTATTTATTACGTAAATGTCTGTTTATTATGAGCATACGTACCTGTAGTGAATGAAAACTGAATACAGCCTGTATCATGAAAACACATCAAAACAATATGTTACTGTTATTTTCTGTTGGGTAAAGTACTTTTTATCAGTAATTTTATATCGATTCTTTGTTTGATACATTGAGGTGATGAATCGTTTTAGTTAACGAATTATAAATAATTTATATCGATTTATTTCTTATGCAAATAAAATTAATTTATCTTTATGAAAACTGCAGGAATAATTTCGAAAGTAGACTTAATGGTTATTGGAAGGAAAACGGTGCTTCGATAAGCCTTCTAACAATTAATCGATAACAAGAATCTAATAGTAAACGACAACATTAATGAAGTCACTGATTTTGTTGAAACGCTTCGGCCCATCCCGTTTCCATAATATGTAACCAATTTCTTAAGAAAAATTAATATTACACCTAATTTTTGTCACATTTCGGAAAAGTGTATAGTTGCATATTCACAAATTTTCTTCCCTTACTTCATTATTGCTTCTTTGATTATAATATTGCCCCTTTACTTCAAATAATCGTACTCACGTTTACCATGTATTTATTTTGTACCGATGCAAGTTGCCCGAAAAAATGTTTTATAAAATTAATTAATCTTTTCCACTAGATTGTTGGTCTCTTCGAACCGGTTTATGGAAAAATTGTTTTATGAAAACATTCGAAACGTATGCAAATTTTTATGAGTATTATGTTGGTATATTTTGCATTTGAATTAAATATTTATTTGTATTCGACGATTGTAGTTGGCTTTTAATTTTGTGAATATATTGTATTTGAAACAATATATCAGTCGACCCATGACTTAGAAATTACGTTTTCCTCGCTACTTATTTGCAGCATTCAAGAGCGAATTCAGCTACTGAATAGTCAATTGAAGACTTATTCAGTAGTCCCCAGTACAATATGATAAGCAGTGACTTTAATTCCATTTTTAATTTTTCACTCATGGAAAATACGCTATCACCTTGTCGAATAACTTAGTTACCTTTTTGGAACTTTATGTCTTAATTGATTATTCAAAATTGAAATTTGTTATAAATATAGTAATCTTTGTTTCATTGTATTTGTCATAATACAACTATATATAGGTAGTAGCAGCAGTATGTCCACACGAGAGTTATTTTGGTCAATATTATATTGTGGACATTTTATATTATTCAAACATTTTTTAGTTGGAAAATATAACCATTAATTAACATTTTAGCTTTTTTCGCTTTAATTAGTGCTTCTAAAGCTATTATGAGTAGCGTTTATCACCACTAGCCCAGTTTAAAACGTGATGCAAGTACATTTATGTCTTGTTCATTTAAATTTTAAAAATATATCATATTCTATGGTCTTTACGTTATTGAAATACATGCTTAAATTTGTAAAAATGTTACAAAATTCAATAAAAAAAATAAACTTTAGGTATGTTATAATCGATTACTATTACTTTAATGAGAAAATGGTGAAATTATCCTGTGATGAACATAAAAAGTTAAATATTAAAAATTAACCTGCGTCGCTCTGTTAAAAATATATCGCATACCTAATATAACCTAAATCCATCCTTCTGTCATAAACACACGCAGTCGCGCATATGTTCTATTAAACATACAATCTAGTATATACAAAATCAATTAAATGACAATAAAATTAAATATTTATATGAAATATTTATCAAGTAATTGTTTTAATAGTATATTCGTTTATTTGTTTTTTTTTCTTACCACAATTTCTTTTTTAAATTTACCGTTGCAACACCTACCTATATCTTATATATTCAGTCTTATTTTTTGTAATATAAATTAAAAATTTCCAGGTGATCCAACTCATAAGAACATGACGTATAACTGACCATGTAAAAAGGACGTTTCCTCTACGGTAACGCCACAACATTGAAATGTTTGACGTCGTGCTTTGTTGGTGGTCATACTATAAGCCAACTTAAATGAGAATTGCAATCGTTTAAAACTGAATTGTAAATTGGTCGAAATTAAAGTTATTCGTCGTATAATTACAGTTTTCTCTTTTCTTTGCCGTTCATTATACCAGGTTTGATGACTGTATTATGCAGTTGTTTAATGCAGAGTCTCGTGCCCTTATATAATTATTCTGCCATAAAATGACTGGCGAACAAACTTTCAGTTTGAGTGCAGCGGCATTCTTGCAACGTTTAATGAATTAAACAATTCAGTAAAAAAAGTTTCTCTTTCGTTTTCATCAATCGTGGTGTCAATTGAATTGTAAATTCTCTTTTCACCGGGGATCATCTCTTGAACGGTCTTAATAATGTCATTTTTAGCCGCTAGAATAGCTCGCTTATGTAACCATTCTCAGTTGGTGTAATTTTTCATATATATTTTGTTAATGAGTTGTTCATGTGTTATTAATTCACCATTGGTAGTATCAAATTCACTTCGTCGTGGTAAATACACTCCAAGTTGTATGGTCGTTTGGTTAGATATCGCTAAACATTAATCTCCCAGCAATATCAGGATTTTCTTGAAAACTTTTTCGTTGAAATTAATTTCCAAATCCGGGATTTGTCTTCGTAGTTCAGCCAGGATGTTTTCCATCATACTGCACTGATATTTCAGTCCAAGTCGGTACGAATTTGATAGATTACATATCGTTAATATAATTGAAAATAATTTAAAAAAACTGTCTTTGTCATAGCAAACTCCCAGTGATTGTTATTCTCTGATAGGCCTAATCATTTACATGCTTCTCGATATGTTTAACAAATATAGCCAACGACACTCTTTATGTCTTCAAAATATATTACGAATAGCATGAAGCAGTAGACGCAAATAAAAGTATTCAACGTTCCTTGAATGCACCGTGTATCTTGTTGCTCTATCTTGTTGCTCTTCTGTATACTGCGTCGTGAAATACTCTGTCGTGTCCTTGTGATGGTATTTCAATGTTCTATATTTTTCAGGGGAATCTCGATTATGTATCGTGAAAAACATAAAATTTTCCGAATGGCTTTAAAGCTATTAATGTAACGATCCATTTGATACTATACTATTTCATTGTGCTTGTCTTCTCTGTTCTATATTCACATTGTTCTGTTCTATATTCACTGCTTTTGTTGATATACGTGCATACGAATTGGATAGATTTGACAGAACTACCGCATTCGACAATTACGTGCGCTTGGATTCTATATTTGAGGGAAGCGGATTGTGGGGAAGTACCCATTGATTTTTAACTTTAATGTCGCCGTGGAATAGCGGTTTAATTTTTGGTCATGAATCCGCTCTTTTTTGTAATCGATGTCTGTATTTTGGATACACGTCTTCGCTAGTTTGAGTTCCGTTTAAGAATAGTTTTGGATAAAGTTCGTGTATTTGTTGTCCTTCCTGAATGGTTAATCTTTATTTAATTCGCCAGGTAGCCATGAACAATGTTTTTCATAATAATTTGATAGAGTTCAGGATCCTCTTCCGGATTTAGGAATTCAGTTTTGATGATATCGTCTATTTAATTCAGTCGTATTACTTCTTGAAACTATATTATGTTATGCAAATATGGCAGTTCTCCTTTTTGTCATTCAATCGAATATATCCAGCGAAAGACAGCACCAAATGTGCAATTTCTAACGATGACTTCGACAAATTTTGGTTTGTTTTAAAGAAAACTCTGGCAAAAATATTTTATTGGTCGATGGCTTCCTGTCCGTATGAAAGGTCCGTAACTCTCCCTGGTACGCATGAAAGGTACGTTTCTCAAAATGTTTTGTCACATGGTAATTAGAATTCCACATAATGTATTTTCTTTAGGCATATAGCTATAGAAATTATAGACTGTAACAGATGAACAGCAAAAAAGATGAAATTCGATGACCAACTAAAGATATATCACAAAGTGAGAACGACGAACGTCGGTACTTTTTACATAAATTAGGAAATCGCATAAGATAAAGATTATTAATATTTAGTGACATTTAATTACCAGACAAAAATAGGTTTATTCATTGAACAGATTCAAAATAAATTCATTGACATATATGATAAGGAACAAGGTATCTGCGGCAAATAAGGCTCACCTAACTATAGTGTCAAATGTTATGCATATGATACATTTTGGTTTAGTGAACCTTTATTATGCATAAATCTTGTTTTATTAAGAAAATAAAAAATTCAATTTCTTTCAATATTTTATAGTAAAGATAACACTTATAAAATATTGAAAGAATGAATACAATTTTAATTTAAAATTTTCCTAATGTAAAGATTTGTTGGGAAATATATCAAGGGTAAAATATATCCCTTTTATTAAAGAAAGTACTTTCAAATAATTTTAAAAAGATATAACTAGAAAAAAAGGCTTAAATAAAATGTACGGTAGTTTGTCAAAATAAAATTACAAAATGTAGTCAACAGTAGGTCTTAAGAGATAACATACACGTATACGGCGTCACCGACAAAATAGCAACACTCATGATATGCGGCCGCTCTCCCTCCGTTAAACTACCACATGCTATGATTATGTTGTATTAAAGGAATTAATTATCTTAAATGTGATTTCTATCTTCCTGGGTCTAATCAGCCGTACACACCGGGTATAATCAGCCGTAGTTTCATTTTGACGGTTACGAGTTTTTTGTCAACAAAGAAGGAAAAATATTTATAATGTATACTAAAAATATTTTTACAAAATTTAAGGCACAATTAGATTCTCGAATAGAATTAGATTAGAGGATTCTCGAATACAATATAATTAGAGGAGTGGAAAATCTACTGTTGATCAGATTTTTTGTATACGTGAAATTTTTGAAAAATAAATTGAGTTTAAATCAGCATTTGACTGTGTCATTAGAAAGCATTTAAAAGATGCAATGTATGAATTCAAAATCCCGAGCAAGTTAATTAGACTTGTAATGTGTTCTATGGAGACGACAAAATGTAAAATAAAATTCAATGGTGCCCTCTCTGAAGATCTCAATGTCAATAATGATGTTCGACAAGGCGACTCACTCTCGTGTCTGCTTTTTAATATTGCACTAGAAAAAGCTATTCGGGATTCAGATATTAACACTAGGGGTACCATCTTTTACCTGAGCCTGATGTCATAAAAACCATCAAAATCAAAAGAATGAACTGGGCTGTCCATATATCTAGAATGAAAGATGAAAACCCAGTAAAGAAAGTTTTCATCGCAAAACCTCTAACAACTCGTAGAAGACGTAGACCAAAATTACGATGGATCGATTCAGTGGAAGAAAATTTTAACATTCTCAGGATAAAGAACTGAAAAACCCAGGCGAAGAGTAGAACCTCTTGGAAGAATCTCCAACAGAAGACCTTGGCCTACCCTGGGCCGTCGTGCCAAATATGATGATGATGACTAGATTCTCACCTTTCCAAATTTGAGAAAATTTATTTGATCGAGCAAATTTCATACAATATATTTTTTGTTCCCGATCATACTATTAACTTTGCTAAATAATCTGAGTCATCAGTGATAAGTACCTAATTTTTCTTTCACTTTTAAACTTTAAACTACCTGACAAATTTTTACTCTCTAGCTTTGTAGAAATAAAGCATAAGCGTTAATGACGAAAATGAGGAAATTTTGAGGTTTAAATCTCGTAGCTAGGTAAGTTTATATCGGGTGAGATTTATTAACTCTTATGTAAGTTTTAATCGAATAAATAGGTCTTGAGTTAGAGTGATGTGAAAAGAGACTCAAAATATTTCGTCTGAATATTACACGGCTCTCTCTGCTGTATTCAAAGTGCCAGCGCGCTGCCACGCGCTTGAATTCTAGTTTCTTGGTAATGTTATATCAGTTTACATAATATTGCGCCCGATTTTCTTCCACATTAATCAGTTTATATTTGCTAAAATTTCCTAAATATAATTTCGATTTGATACGATATTGATCAATACAATCAACGCTTTGCTATTATCTTATATTTATTATTTACAAAAAAAATCATCTGCACTTAAAATAATTAACTCATATCATTGTTAGCTGGTCACGAATAGTCTACTTTTAGTTTATTATTTTCATGACTTTTCTCTCAGTATTGATTGCATACATAATGCATAACCTACTTTACCAATATTATTTCAATATGGAATGTGATTAATATTGTAAAAGCTTTTGCAATTAACCAAACTACCAATAAATCCCCTTTGTGTTTTAAATATTTTCTAAGATTACCTGATTGGGTTTTTCGACAAACTTTTTATAATTTATTACGCAAAAGCACACCTTTACCAAACCAACCATTGGTTGCATGAATAACTGCCCATAAGCCCCATTTATTTTGAGAGCAAAATAAACCTCGAAGAGGAAAATCTATCTCCTGTGCGTGATATAAAAAATGCAGCTGGAAAATAGTATAATTTTGAAAACTTTTTGGTGGAAAACTTTTGCACTTAATACAGTATCGCAAAATATTTATGTAGATCGTTGTTCCACAGCAATAATATACAAGAATGTTGAAAAAAAAACTGAAAACTTACAAATAAATATTCCAAAGTCTAAAGCAAACCATTATCTAGCATATCAAGTGTGTTGATTCAAAAATTTGCATCAGGAGAAAGGCATTTACTACGAAATGTGAACCAAATTAGTGCAATACTGAATATAAATTGATGATGTCGTAATTAAGAGACATTCTATATGTGGGCTTTTGATCTGGAAAAATGGAGTAAGAAAATTAGAACTATTATCACGTATCACTTGATGTCATACTATGTCGTATCACTTGATATCAGTGATATTTGGCCAAAGAACACTTTTGTTTTACTTATATACTTGAACGCGGTACTAAGGTGTGTGATTGGAGAATTCTTTCGTACCATTATATTTTTAATCTCATTCATCAAGATATTTAGATTAAAAGAGATGCCCTTAATGGTTTACAAGATAAATAAAAGGAAATTTATAATTTAAATTATGAGAAATGATAAATAAATGTACAGAAATTGATTTTCATTAATATTTTCTTTTAATTTATCAGCAAATATTAGTATACATATTATAGTAACTACTCCTATTGTCATTTAACTATTAACTGACCTCAAAGTGTTTGTATGAGTAAATATGTTTTCTCCCTGTAAATCACAATTTTCTTCCAAAATCTCCAAATTACATTTCAATTATTGAGGAGATATAAAATCAAGCTGATAAACCTTTATTTAGCTTTATTTTTTATTTTGGAATAGATTCAATTGACATGTCAAAGAACATTCTACAACAGTTGGTAAAGTTTGAATCGAATATTAAATTTAATAGAGTTCTGGGTTACGATTAATATCAGGTAAATATAGTGGGGTTCACCAGAAAATCTACATAATCCTTAATTCTAAACACTCTATGCATGTTATTCTGCATATTTTACTTTAAATTTTTGCGAGATCCATTCATTTACATCCTTTTATTCTAATGTAACTTGTCATTTCAAAATAAGATTATTTCTCTCATGTTTAATGGTAAAATGGCAGATATGCATGCGCTTTAAATGAAGTGTTATAAGTTCATGATGAGCCTCAACATTGCGCTTTCTTATGTATCACAGTATTCTCAGGTGATTATGAACACTTGAATGATGATGGTTAACATTTCTGCATTTTTTTGTAATATGTAACATGGGTCTAACTTAATCAATGCATTGAATCCGACTACCAATATTTTTTTAATTCAAAAAAGCACCTAGTATTAGAAACCATTTCAGACCTGAAAACTGCTTCTATGCATTTTTACTTAACAAGTGGTAGGGGTAGACACAAGAATGATAGCGTAATTGATTTTTTGGCACTCTACTTCAATGTGCTGAATTATTCAACTAATAAATTGTGTGATGTATAGTGAAAGGTTTTAACATAACTTGTATTGAATGACGTCAACAGTCTTATTTTTTTAATGCATTTTAGATATTCTAATAATTGTACTGTTGAATTAAATGTAAAGTGAAACGTTGTGTATACCCTATAAAGTGCCAAATAAATTTTACATGTATGAGAAGAAAAATGATAAATTTTTTTTTATAATTTACTGGGAAAAATTAAGCCTTGGCCAACCCTAGAATGTGAGGCATTGGTATTTTTTATTACTTTGGAGAGGTTATGACATTCAGTACTATATGCCTAACAAGTGTACATCTATATATTATAATTATACAAAAGTTTCAAAAGGTGAAATAAATTTAAAGATTAGTTTTTGTAATGTAATCTATGTAAACTGATAATAATAATTACTTATCTATGGATTCTGCTGTTGTATTATTGTCAATGGTAATGATACAAATTACATACATAGCAAATATGTTTCAGGTAACTTTTTTGATACGTATATGTGTCAAATGGAAGCAGGAAGATAAAAGCCCTGAAGGCCTATCTGAATGTATGTTCAGAGATTCTTTGCAGTTTCAGAGTTATTACTTTTTCTTCACTCCAAGTTTACGATAAGAATTCTTTTTAAGGTGACACAAACAACTGTGAAACTTGAAATTTTTTCAGATAATTTTTTAAATTAAATTTTTTAAAATCAAATTAAATTCTACCAATAATTTTCAAGTTTCTTTAAATGTCATCGAAGTCAATGAAAACCCAAGCCTTATGCCAAGCAGTGATATAGGAAATTTTTAAATTTTAAATTTATCAAACAAATGTAAAAATAAGATTTCTATGTAGATAATTATAAATAGGCAATTTCTTGGCAGAATTTATTAAGAGGAAAAAATGTCATCTGCATTTTAAGGCAATTACGTTGAACAATCTTGAACTTGGTTTCCCTCGAAGTTATTATTAGTTATATAAAACTTACTTTTCCTTTTACTAAATGTTTAAAAACATATTTTTACATTTACAAGAAAATCACTAAAAAATAAAAAAGGGTTTGTATATTGTGTTTGAGATTAGTTTTATTAATTTAGAGTCATGTTTTAATTTGGGTCAATAAGTTATTTTTTACAACAATAAAATATTTAGTTGCTATTATACACACTCAATGCAACTTACATTAGAACAGGCACAATCAAGAATGTCACCAAAACAAATTATCAACAATGAAACATTAGTGTTTAGTACGGTGAGTTTGGTAACATTTATTACCATTTGCGTATAAATAAAATATAATATAGCACATATTGTATTGTACTTGTTTTTATTTTACAAACATTGACGTGCAGTGCTTCGTAGGTAGGGCAAGTTACTAAGGGAGGCACTTCTTATCAAAGTTCTTACCAATCCAATTCTTGCTAATTTTTTGCTTCTTGTTTCACTTTCTTGTAAATTCAACATTTTCAAAGACCAAAAACTATATTCACACATATTAATGCAAATGGTGTTATATTATAAACCAAACAAACACATTGAAGACCTCGATATATTTACATATCCTGCCATAATGCTTTTTATCATAATTTGTCAAATTACTTAGATCAGGCCAAATGCAGTTTAACACCAGTGAACATTTCACTATCTATTAGTTATTAAATGAAAGAACATACATTATAAATTATGTATTTTATAAAAATAATTTTTGCTTACAAATATGAATTGTGTTCAAATGCTTAATAATTTTTGTTTCATAACGAAAAATTGATTTGAAAAATATTTCTCAAGCACATAGCATTTTTGCAAATCATCCATTATAATTTTCTTAGTGTTGCCATTTATGATTGCCATTCTTAGTGACACTAAACACTCAATATTAATACTAACGCTAATTTATGCAAAAAATAGACAATGATTCCAAAATTTGAAAACGCCGGAATGATTATATATCCTTTTTAATTTCGTAGTTTAGCATACTGATAGCATCTTGTCGTGGTGCTGGCATCCAAGTTGTACTAGGTTCTAGTTTTGCTAAACATTTATTGTATAGCCGAATGAGTATTTCATTGAAGATGTCATCGTAGAATTCGATGGCCAGTTCTGAATGAGCTTGTCGGATTGGTCGGATTTGGTACAGTATGTCATCACTCATACTCTCTTTGAAGGAGTCCCATAACTGTTTTGTATTCGATGGATTACATTTTGTTAGTATTATGGCAAATAAGTCGTTTTCCAGTAGTATATCTGAAATGAGTTCGTATCAACTTTCAGTTTCTATAAGCATTTGATGAGATTCATTAAATATTATAATTGTAAAGCGAAATAAACGATTTATTTCGCTTCATTAACGATTTATAATTTTAATCAATTGTTTAAATAGTATAATCCTAAAGCGAAGTAAAGAAAATTTATGTTCGAGTAAATGTATTTAGTTTGTAAATAATGAGCTCTTAATTGTTTTTGTTTTCCTATAACACTGATTTTAAGCAAATTTGTTTTGTATTTTGCAAAAAACTTTAAACTACTTGTACATTTAAGAATGCAAGTAAAAATTGACGTAACGGCACCTTCTCCAAAACTGTCTCAAAATTATTTAACGAACTGCATTAATATTATCTTTGTTTAAATGGAAATTATATTGTACCGTTCAATAAAAAAATAAAGATAAAAATATACCTAAAGGACAAAAATATTGAAATACTCTACAAAAATAGTAACCGCTCGTTATAATTCAATTGATGGCCAATTCCAGTTACACAAAGTGAAAGTCTATTAAATAAATTAATGACGCAAAACATTATAGTCTAACTGCGTAAAAATTAATTGATATTCACATACAATGAATTTTCCTATGTGAAAATTCATTGTATGCACATTGTTACCATAACAAAATGGACGCATACGATGTGATGGAAAATTTTAATACAATTTTTCGTATATGTTCGTTGTCGCGTGTAGTAAAATTAAATAATAAATTAATTGTGAAAAATATGGCGGTTCCGGCTTTCATAACAATATTCTGCATACTTATTTTGTCCACACTTGCTCTGATTCAGCCAATAGAAATACGTTTTTTAATTGGCTTCAGTGCATCACAAGGACTTAACAATTTTCACACGATTTTGTCACGGACAATAGTTATTTTGATTATTGTTTTGGCTGCTACGGAAAATTACCAAGATGTCCAGACATATTATGATATATACAAAAAAGTAGATGAAAAGTTACGGATGACAATCCCTATACACATGGACGAAAAGAGAGCTTTGAATAAATTAATTAAGATTTTTGGCTTCATTTCAGCATTTAGAGCATTTTTTGATTTAATGTCTTGGTACACAGCTTATAATATTCAAATGGTTGTCCAGGCACTATCAAATGTGATAGTTCAATTTGTATTTCAAGTGCAAATTTGGAAATTCATTGTAAATTTGAAAATGTTCAGATGACGACTAAATATAATTTCAAGTGGTGTAAAAACACTATTGAAAGGATATATTTACATTCAAGATGGAAACGTAGCAGATACTCAGAGAATCGAAGAAAGAGAAGAAAATGAGATCGATGCACAAATAACAACTGACCTCAAGCAGTTAATAGCAAGCTTCGTGCTTTTGAGTGACCAATGTCGGTTGTTTAACGCTATGTACGGACTTCAAGTTAGTAATAATTCCTATATTTAAAAGTGAGTTAACATTTGTAAATCGGCTGAAATTTTATTCAATCTGATACAAAAGGTTTTAGGTGTTACCTTATTCATTTTTTCTTATCAGGTTTAATAAAAAAAACTATAAAATAAGGACGTGTTATTTAACAACGTATATTCATTAACCCACACATTTCAGAACGTTGAAAAGGTTCATGTTACAGCTGCATTGTGAAATTGGGGCGATACAAAAATAACATCAGTACCAGGAAAATGATAATGGAGGTTAAAGTAATGAGGTATTTGTAGAATAAAGAAAAAAAATAAGAAATTATTTTCATAAGACTCGGAATAATATGAGTAAAGAAGGTATCGCAAAACAAAAATAGAATTAGCTGTATTAGATAGACCAGGTACTGCCCATTCATTTTCTACTGCGTTTCCCTAGATCACGGTTGATGTTTTTGGATCTCCTTGGTTTTTGGATCTCCTTGGTGATTTTATCGTATTTATCTTCATTTTAAAAAAATCTTTTTCATCGCCTGAAGTATTCTTCAAATTACAATTAAACATATTTGCTAAACACTGTACAGGGATTTAATTTTTAAATAAAAATCATTCGTAATACGAAACGTTAAATAGAATTTTAATGTGTTTAGAAATGTTTTTCTAATCACTTTGTTTTCAGTGTCACCAAATGTTTTTTTGTTAATTATGAAGGTTTTAAGGTTTAGACGATTTTTTTCCCAATTTTTTGGAATATTTTAAATACTCAAGCAATCATTCTCTCGAATATTAATTTACAAATAGTCTCAATACTATGTGGAGTCCCTTTACAAGAACCCTATCAATAAATTTCTCTGAGAGGAAACGGTAGACTGTACCAAAATATTATATACAGAATAAAAACCATACAGTTAATGTAGATATGTAAGTCTCTTCCAAACATTTCTGTGTCAGATATATCTTGACCCAAAACTGCCATTCTATTAGGTGTTGTGAAATCTAAATAGAAATTTCGAGTAATATGTTATAAAATTTAACACTTAATTTTATCGGTCGTCCCATTTTTTAGATTAACAATATAAAGTTAAGGACGACAGTTAATGTATTACTTATATATTTAGCAAGTGTACAACTAATTATTAATATATTGGTTAATTATTAATACATAGTTGTATTCTTGCTAAATGTGATTATCATGTGGTCCTTCCAGTGACCAGTTTAACTATAAGTAAATGAGTTACATTGTGTACCGGTTACTGCGTGAACACATCGGGCGGAAGAACTCTGATATGAATATTATGAGAGAGTGTAGTTCTCGAAAATGCAATCATCATGGAAAGATTTAGCAGAGCGGGGCGTGCTTTCGTTCTCAAAATGTTTACAAGAACTATATTCTGCAACTATCGTACGGTATATAGCTTACGTTCACCATATACACAATATAAATCATGCTACGATTATTGAACTTGTAAATACAAGACTAAAAAATTTGACTCAACATATAATTAATTGTTTTAAAAATTCAACTTCAATTCAACTAGTGAAAGAAATAACATTTTTCAATATATTTAGAGACTGAATTCATGGTGTTATCAGTGATCCTTGAAAATTTTTCCATACAATTATCAAATCCAGAAAGGAGAAAATAATGTGGCCTCTCCGTGATACTGATTCAACATTAAGAAATTTCTTGTGGAGATTTCTAAGTCAAGTCTTCAGTAACCATTTTGACTCCATTTCGATATTGAAATAAAATATCCCTCAAGAAATTGTTGCAATCAAAGAGATAGCATAACTCATTTTTATCAACAACTTTAGAATTTCAACAAAAAGAATACATTTTTAACGTCAGTATGAGGATTGCGTCCATGTGCAAATTTCAGAAATTTTTCAGATAAGCAATGTTTTAATAAGAAATATCTCAAATGGATTTCATGCATATTTCGGAGACACACATATTAAGACCAAATTTCTTGAAAAATTACTATCTAATCTCTTTATTTTTTTAAGGAGACTAGATAGTAATTTTTAACGTTACTTAACTTTATTTTGACTTGTGACTTAGCGCTTTGAAGTGCTACAATTTTTTTGGTCCGTGATAACCTGGTTTGTTAGAAGCCATAATTGTTTCCAAAAAATATTTAAACTTGAGAACTGGGTTGTCAAAACTGAATATTTGTTTTTTAAAACAAAATTTAAAAACCAATTTTTTTAAAAGAGCCTAACCATGGGAGGTTTGGTTTATTGTTTAAATATATGTACATAAATGTATGTACATACACACACACATACACACACGTATCTTAACTTGAGATCCTGCATGTATAATAATCGTTAATCAGGGATAATTTCACATTTCGTACATTTGTTTTTGAAATATGTGAAATTTTTTTTTCAGCTATTTCTCTGCTTTTTCCAACAAACTATTCATTTGATATACATATGCCACCTGATCATAATGTACGCTTCTGACAAAATGGTATGTATCAAAATATGTTTATTTCTACCTAATGCGTGCTACTTTATTCGCATAATATTACTTTTAGATTGAAAAATTTTGGGTCTGTCGATTACTTGAATGTCTGTCATTTATTTTGTGTATTTTCAAATTTTGTTAGTAGCTTTACAAAATGTGATTTGGATATGGAGTTTTATAATCCGCATTAGGTGCAATAGTATTTAGGAGAAGGTGACATAAAAAATAAAGTTTAATTTCTGAAAAAAAGCAGAGTTGTCTTGAGTATGGAATTCTATTAAATTTAATTCAATATATTTGAAATTATTTTAAAATAAATCGTTTCGTTCCACTGAAATCTTTTTACGGCAATCTAGGTAATTTCTTATTTTTATGTTTATTAATATTTTTTGTATATCACCACTTAGGCAAAAAATATACAGATGAATAATTTAGCTGTTTGAGATTTAAGTAATTTTTTTTAAACAATTGGAAATGTCATTATGACCATAACGGTAATTTCAATACCAAATTTTTAGTTTATATGTCAAACACTTCCTGACAAAAACGCCTATGAAAGAACAGCTCCCGCATAAGAGGTTTGAAACCCTAAAAATACGATTTTTACTATTTCCTTTTTCGTTGAAGTAATTTCCACCGTAATCAATACATTTTTGGATCGATTGGAGTTATTCAGTAATTCTTATTTAAATATCTCCTTCTCTTCTTTGTCATTTCATTATAACCATAGTCTTGTTTGGGCTAATAAAGTGAATATAACAAATTTTATTTTCTTTCGTTATCTAAATCGTGAGAAGAAGAAGTCCATTTTCCGTTAAAAAAGAATAAGAAATTATTTTTTTGCCTAGTAGAATGCTGAAGAATAATATATATATATCGTGGTAAAAGTATAATATATATATCGTGATATAATATATATATCGTGATATAATATCGTGGTAAAAGTTGCTTTCATTACTTTGTGTATTACTCACTTTCTTAAAACAGAATAGATAAACTGATGTTGGGTTAAACATTATCTTTATTCTGGATAAAAATGATGATTACCTCATCATTTTTCCTTTTACCCCATTACCTCATCATTTCATCATATTTATATAGCAAAATGTTCCCATAATTCTTTGTCTCACCTTCTTTTTCTATAATTTTTCCGAAGTATACTTTACTCTGCAAAATTTCTGTTTATTTTACGTTCAAAACCCTATATTTGCCGTTATGCTTCTGCCGCTATATAAAATTTTTTCATGAGATTTTCCTCGTTGAACGTAACAAAAAATTCAGCACTCATCTAATCGTCTTGACACTTTTATACTTTAACCATGCGATGTTCAAAATAATCTTTCTATTTAATTTGAATATCACCCGTCTTGCATTTATGTTATCTTCCAAAGCCAATATCGCGAATGTCCTTTTTACATTTTTAAAAAGATTTGAGTTGCTAAAGCAAATCAGTCTTAAATTATGAGACGATTCTGAATTTCCGACAAAATTGCACGATAAATTATTTAGTTTAATCATTATATAGACAATGCACAAAAACAGTAATAGCCTAACCTAGCTCAAGTGAAATTAACAAATTAATATTATTAAAATTTAGATTTTGATTTAGTATATTTCCTTTAAAGTGTTTTCTATTTTAGGCCACCACTGACTTAAGAAAATAATTTAATTCAACTGTGACTAACTTCTGACTTTTTCTTTCAAATGTGAATGAATTTTTTCATGTATGATTGTGCGAAATATAAAATTTTTAACTTATTTGGAAGTCATGCAAATGTGTAGATAAAAGTCTAGATAATGTTTAATTTAGAGAATGACAAAATTAGCAAGTTTTGGCATTCTCCATTTCAAAATAATATCATATCCTAAAGTCATTAATATTGTAGTCGTGTTGCAAACATAAGCATAATTTTTACGTTATTCATCAAATAAATCTTCATTTAGAGGCGTATCAATTCGATTCGAACATATTAGTGTACATATAGTTTTTAGTGTTTGTAATTAATTTATTAGCTAATATGGAGAATATTTGAGTAACAAAAATTTGATTTTACTGTAAGAGACTTTCATATCGAGGACAAAGTAAAATTCTGAGTTTGTACAAATTCGTATGAAGCTTTAAAACATACTTTAATTAAGTTTTTTTTCGATGTATCAGCTCGCATTAATTAACATATGCTTTTGCAGAACACGACACATAATGACTGGTGTTTAACAGCATTGTATATGATACGATTTTTACATGGAATTGTTTTAATAATTTTGGTGTTAAGAGAAGCTGTCATTATAAACAGACTTAAATCCTATTTGTCGTTGCTAATTGACAGCGCTTGTATCACTAATTCTCATGGTAAGTAGTCGATTACAAATTTTATTCTATAATTGAGTCTTATATGCACCAAGAATATTTACTAAGTTTTAATTATATTATCACGTCAATCAAAATATATATGTTTTGATTTTCTTTGTGTTTTTGCAATAGCTCTATACTCAATCGACTTTATAGTCAACGTTTTCGTATAAAAACAAAAAGAAGATTATTGCAAAGATGACTTCTTTATAATGTCAAAAGAAATCCATCTTCTTTATCTTTATCTTTGAATATGTACCGTTCATTCTCTCCAGAGGGAACCTTGGCCAATGTCAAGTGTAGAAAAAAGGCTATACAACACTGATTAAATCATATTTCGGATATTTGTCATTGTTGTTTGTTAACAAAAGAATAAAATATACAATAAAACAAAAACTAAATAAACAGTTGGATAAACAACATACAATAACAACATAACAAAAACTAATAGAAGTTGGATACAATTAAACAAGAAGAAGAAAATGACATTATAATATACAGAGAGTACAAAATAAGTGTATACAAATATACAAACATAAAAAAAAATAAACATGAATATAAATCACAATTAAAAGAAACTACGTGATGTAGTATTATTTCTACTTTCTTTAATTTCTTTACCACGACCTAGGTTTCGTTGTATTACAACATCTTCAGGTGGGATATTGGGAAAATCTCCCACCTGAAGATGTTGTAATACAATGACACCTAGGTCGTGGTAAAGAAATGAAAGAAAATAGAAATAATACTACATCACGTAGTTTCATTTAATTGTGAATAATGAATTTCTAAAAAAATTAACGCCAAATATATTCAATATATGAATATAAATATAAGAAATTCTATATTTTGATGTCATTCTTTCTTGTGAACCGAATGATTAATCCTAAAATGGGTTTGTTGGCAATGAATAAAAGTGATCTTATGTCGATGGGCAATTGAATTTTATATTTTAATAATTTGGAAATAAACGAAGGAAATCTATTATTCAATGGACATGAAAAAATGAGATGATTTATATCTCCTTCTCCAAACCCACAATCACAAATTGAAGACTCTCTGACCCGCAGTCTAGCCAAACGAATAGGAGTAGAACAATGACCCAAACGCATGCGAGATACCACAGAGGATTCCTTTCCAGAGAAAGTAAATAGTTATGAGTGGCATTGATTGCTATCTTTATAACCTAAAATCAAAGGAGGTTGAGAGCTAGGGTTCTGATTCATTGTCTATCTAATAATATTCGTTTTATTCGAATCCATAATCTAACAAATAAGAAATTTCCAAGACTTCTTAGATATAATATTAAGAAGGAACGAATCGATATATAAACCGACAATAAATTTTTCTTTTGACATAAGGGATAAAGAAAAAATCTTGTTAAAAATGGCTGGGTAGAAATTTTCAAAATAATCAAAGCAAGTTAAAAACAAAATTCAAAATAATCAAAGCAACTTACAAATAATTAAGGCATTTTAACAGACTTAAATCCTATTTGTCGTTGCTAATTGACAGCGCTTGTATCACTAATTCTCATGGTAAGTAGTCGATTACAAATTTTATTCTATAATTGAGTCTTATATGCACCAAGAATATTTACTAAGTTTTAATTATATTATCACGTCAATCAAAATATATATGTTTTGATTTTCTTTGTGTTTTTGCAATAGCTCTATACTCAATCGACTTTATAGTCAACGTTTTCGTATAAAAACAAAAAGAAGATTATTGCAAAGATGACTTCTTTATAATGTCAAAAGAAATCCATCTTCTTTATCTTTATCTTTGAATATGTACCGTTCATTCTCTCCAGAGGGAACCTTGGCCAATGTCAAGTGTAGAAAAAAGGCTATACAACACTGATTAAATCATATTTCGGATATTTGTCATTGTTGTTTGTTAACAAAAGAATAAAATATACATTAAAACAAAAACTAAATAAACAGTTGGATAAACAACATACAATAACAACATAACAAAAACTAATAGAAGTTGGATACAATTAAACAAGAAGAAGAAAATGACATTATAATATACAGAGAGTACAAAATAAGTGTATACAAATATACAAACATAAAAAAAAATAAACATGAATATAAATCACAATTAAAAGAAACTACGTGATGTAGTATTATTTCTACTTTCTTTAATTTCTTTACCACGACCTAGGTTTCGTTGTATTACAACATCTTCAGGTGGGATATTGGGAAAATCTCCCACCTGAAGATGTTGTAATACAATGACACCTAGGTCGTGGTAAAGAAATGAAAGAAAATAGAAATAATACTACATCACGTAGTTTCATTTAATTGTGAATAATGAATTTCTAAAAAAATTAACGCCAAATATATTCAATATATGAATATAAATATAAAAAATTCTATATTTTGATGTCATTCTTTCTTGTGAACCGAATGATTAATCCTAAAATGGGTTTGTTGGCAATGAATAAAAGTGATCTTATGTCGATGGGCAATTGAATTTTATATTTTAATAATTTGGAAATAAACGAAGGAAATCTATTATTCAATGGACATGAAAAAATGAGATGATTTATATCTCCTTCTCCAAACCCACAATCACAAATTGAAGACTCTCTGACCCGCAGTCTAGCCAAACGAATAGGAGTAGAACAATGACCCAAACGCATGCGAGATACCACAGAGGATTCCTTTCCAGAGAAAGTAAATAGTTATGAGTGGCATTGATTGCTATCTTTATAACCTAAAATCAAAGGAGGTTGAGAGCTAGGGTTCTGATTCATTGTCTATCTAATAATATTCGTTTTATTCGAATCCATAATCTAACAAATAAGAAATTTCCAAGACTTCTTAGATATAATATTAAGAAGGAACGAATCGATATATAAACCGACAATAAATTTTTCTTTTGACATAAGGGATAAAGAAAAAATCTTGTTAAAAATGGCTGGGTAGAAATTTTCAAAATAATCAAAGCAAGTTAAAAACAAAATTCAAAATAATCAAAGCAACTTACAAATAATTAAGGCATTTTACTGAAAATCTGTGTAAACGTGTAAAAATAAATTGGCCCTGATTATTGAATATAATAGAAACTTAATATTTCGTAAAACATATATTCTAAAAGAACCTCGATTACGGCTTTAGAAAATACATTCTTCTTGTTATTTGTCTCATAAATAATCTGAAAGTGTAAAATATATCACTTTCAAATAAAAAGCTTTTAGTTGTATACATTAATTTATATAGCTTTAGATTTGATGGAATATTTTCGTCATAAATTTTATGCATAACATTATAAATACTATTTTAATTCATATTATTATAGCAAATATATGTATAGGAAATGGAAATAATCCGCGTCAATATTTCCACAATTCATGAAATATTCGATTTAAAATATGAGAAGTAACTGCTTTAATTTCTAATAAAAATCTCTTTATTATATAAAGTCATATCTCAAAGCAATTTTGCTAGGTAACATTTAATTGAACTTAAATTAATTATTAATTTTTTTATTCTTTTTTTTCTAAATTGGTTCAGATTTAGATACATCAGATTATACAAGTTTGTACATATTTCCTCAAAATCTTTTGCAGCCTTTTTGTGATTGCATCTCAAAAGGTTATTAGCATTATAATAATTTTCAATTATCTTATGTGACTTATACAGATAAGATAATTTTAATATATTTTGTGGTTTTAAATTGATAATCTTCAACCTTTTTTGAATTACAGGTTTCAATGCAACTAGCGCTCTATGCAAATTTGGGATCATAGTGCAACACCAAACTTTAACATTCACTGGACATGATTATTTCAAGTTGAATTTTGGATTGTTTTACAGTATTCTAACAGCCTTGATAGGTTACGCGGTTATGGTGATTCAACTAAATGAAGATTTGACGTAAATTAATTTGTTTTCTATGGTGTTTAATCAGTTCCAAATTAGTTTGTCTTTAAATTCAAAACGGCTTTCTTATATTTTCAATCTATTGCAGAAAGTTAAATACGATGTACATCAAATAAAAAAAAATTGTAAAGAATAAGTGAAAACCCTAAATTGTTGCCCTTATTTTTATGTACCTTATTTTCTCACATAAAGCATTCACACTGTTACATTTTTCCCCAATCATATATTTTTTATCCGTTTTGAAAAAAACATTTCAATGACTTTCGAATTCGCATTTTTGACATCGTTCAATTTTTTTTTGTATCTAGAACATAATCAAAGGTACCATTACGCTAATGTTAGTGTAACCATAGATTATACGTTTCATTCCACCCTATTTTCGATATTAATAATTGTTATTTAAAATATGTAAATTGATCTATGTCTAAGTAATGTCACGAGGTGGTTTCTTTACAGGTGATGTTCAGGGAAATTTTTGTGCAATATTTTAGTAATTGCATGTTAAAGATTTGAAAAATTTTAATCGTTTTAAGTATTATTATCTATGTTTTCTTGTACAAGCTTTAAGGACATTTCTTTGTTCACTTTAGAGTGTAACGCGTTTTTTTATATTTCAATTTTTAACTTTGCGGCGTAATGAATTTTCATTACGTTTTTATTGTTCTGTTTAGGGCTTAAGGAATTTTTCGTAGCTTTCATTTTTCACTTTAGAGTGTAAAGAATTTTCATGAGGTTTATAATATTCACTTTATAGTGTAACGAGTTATTATGAAGTTTTCAAAGCTCTCTTCATATCGTAATAAATTTTTGTTAGGTTTTCATTGTTCACTTTTGAGTATAGTCGATTTTAATCAAATCTTCATTTTTCACTTAGAGTGTAACAAATTTTCTGAGGTTCTATTTTCTATTTCGGAACAAAGCAAATTTTGACAGTGTTTTATTACAAACTTTAGAGTGCAACGAACTTTTGTGGAGTTTTCATTTTTTTATTTATAGTGTAATTCATATTCATGACGTTTCGGTTTCTCTGTTCAGAGTAAAACGTTTTCATGCCATTTCAATATTTACTTTTTTCTCAAGGAGTTTCCTTGATATTTTCAATATTCTTCTTATAGTATATATATATATATATATATATATATATATATTCATTAAGCTTTCATTGTTTTTTTTAGAATGGATCAAATTTTCGTGGAGTTTTAGTTTTTCATTTAATGAATGAATGAATTTTAATATTGTTTTTCTTGTTCTCTTTGCAGTGTAACTGATTTTCATGATGTTCTCAAGGTTTACTTAAAGGTGTAACGAATTATCATGAAATTCTCTTTTTTTCTTTATAGTGTAATGGATTTTAATGTGGTTTCTTTTGTTTACTTAGAGTGTAATGAATTTTTATGAAATTTTAATTGTTTGCTTTAGAGTGCAATTATTTTTTTAAAGCTTTTAATTGTATACATTAGAATAACGGAACTTTTAAATAGTTTTTATTGTTCATGTTATAAACTTACGGATTTATATGAAGTTCATGAATTTCACTTTACAGTGTAATGGATTTTCATGAGATTTTCATTGTTCACTTTAAACCGTAATGGTTATTGATGAAGTTTTCATTATTCATTTTAGAGTGTAAGGAATTTTACAAAAAGTTTCCACAGTTTATTATAGAGTGTAGAAGATTTTTAAAACATTTTCATTGTTTACTTTAGAGTACCGGTTGTTAGTGGGTTTTTATTGTTCATATTACAGATTTCTATGGAAATTGCAGTTTGAGAAGTATATTTCCCACAGTATAGGAAGAGGGTGAAATTAGTGAAATATTTCAGGACCTTGAGGAACGCTATTTGTGTCTGGCTGTTGACATGGAGAAAACTGCAGAGAAAATAATAAAAGTAAATTTTAAATTTAAGTCTAGTTCAATCATGTTGTCTTGCAGCGTCATGTAAAGCTTAGGTGATACGACAAGACCTAGGTGATGTGAGGATTATTAAAAATACTGGCGAATACTTGCATATGTATATTTTTTTATTTCATTATGAAAAAATTCTTAGGTGTCAACAAGTGCTTATTAAATGTTACAAGCTAACAAAATGCGTATCCTGCGAACGTCAGGTATCGCACAGGCAACAAATTGGAGCGACGAGCTATAATTTACACACTACATATTTGTAAGGAAAACAACTACACTCGTATACTGGTGTCGTCGCTTTTCTTAAATTTAAATTTGCCGTGTTATGATCAGAATCTATAGAAGACACGGCTGACAGTTGTCATGTAAGAAACTTCACTTTATAAAATTACTAAAATTGACCTTTAAATGTTGTTTGTTTTGTTATCACAGGTGATTAAATCTTTAGTTTATAACATAATGTAATTAGTTAATTGTTGTAAAAATTTGTTGTAAAATAAAACTTTTGTTTTCACAGAGAAAACCAATTACGTCGTTGTTTCAATATTCCCATCAAATATAAAGTAAAAAGTATCAATTACCGTTATATATTTATAGACCGAGGTTATTTAAGTGTGTCGATTGACTACTCGATCGTTTCATTTATTATTAACTATTTTAACATTTGTCTTATAAACAAGAACAAATAATTTGTTTTATGGAACGACAATAGTTCACTCGATTTCTGTAGGTTGAATTCATACATATTCAGGTACGCCAATAAAAGAGGGTAATATTCATTTCCAAAGTAATTTTAATTAAAATATAACATATCCTCAGTGGGAAATACATTTTTCTAGAATCGTTATATTATTTATTTTATGATAAGAAAATAAAATATTATGTTCCTTATCGAAAACTGCAAGATATTTTACTCTTCCATTATTTAATTGTTGTCGAGTTTGTGACAGTTTATCATGTTTGCAATAATTAATTTATTTTATGTTTTTGCAATAAATATGATGTCATTGTACGTGTTAATAATTATAAATATATTGTTATTTTTTTGACATTACTATAAAGCAAGTTTAAGTCTTAAAAAGCCAAAAAAATATTTTCTGCATCGAATTAAGGAACGTTTGTTCGCGAGTATATTTCATAATATGGAAAATAACATATTTTAATAAAAATGAGATATATTTTTATAAGTGTCCGTCTTCAAAGTTTCATTTGACGTATAATATCCTATATCTGGTTTGTAAGTGTACACAAAACTAATATATATCAAACGCCGAGTATTACATTTTGTTTTCTAAACAAACAGCGCGCAGTTGACATAATAATATATAACATAAACTAATGTGTTTTAAAAGGCATTAGAAGTTAGTTTTACGAGTGCTATTTTATTTAATAATACTTTTTGGTAAGAACCATTGTGTTATCCATCTTTGTCATCGAAATGATGTGTTTACTATCATTGTCATCGAAGTGCTTCACACAGCTGCGCGACTGATTGTAAACAACCTCATTTAATAATTATATAAAGCAACGGATGTGTCAACAAAGGCAGTAGAAGTATTTTCACCAAATGAACATTTATTGGTAAAAATCATTGTGCGTATCTTATATCGACACCCGAGTTTTCAAACAGCTGCGCGATTTTTCAAAAAGCAGCGTCTATTATTTCTTATACAAGAACGGATCGGTGTTTACAGTTAGTAATATTTAAATTACACCAAATAAGATACTTCATTCTCATAAATAATTTTTGCTTCCTGTGGAATCTTTTAACTTTTAACCGCCATTCGCTAAACTAATTAAAAATTCGTGATACTTTTAAAAATGTGGCTTTTCATATCCTTTATAAGCTATCAAAAATATAACATATTCATTAGAAGTCTCCTTATTTTAACCTGGGATATAAAATTATTTTTCGCGATTGATCCTCCAAAGAAGTCAGATGATACAAATTCGAATGATTCATTGTTAAATTTGAAAACATCAGCAATAATAATAAGAAAAGCCCGATAAGAATCGAGTATTATTTTATGTATAGCACATACATTTACAGTGAATGAGTATATGCTGTGTTGTACGATCAAAGATTAATTAAAGCCGTTCCGCAGTGTATTTATTCGATTAAGAGCATACCTCCAGATAGGAAATGATAAATATTTAATTTACCAAAATGATCGCTTGTTTCTAGTGGAGTTTTTATTCATAAAACTTTATTGTTTATAAACGAATTTATCTAATATTATCGCTATTTTCGTTTTTAGTAGAAGTTAGATACAACATTTTTATTTTAAAACTACATCATGGCCATAACTATTTTAACATAAAATTTAAATATAACAAAATATGAAGAAATTAGGTATTTTTAAAGTCTGCTGGGGTACAATTAACCCGAATGCCCTATTAAAAATCTATATTTTCAGTCAACAATAAAAATATCGTACTTTTTATTTGGTCGATATACACCTTCAGAGAAACTGATACACTTGACCATGACAGCAGGAAATTATTTTCTAGTACCGAAAATAATTTTCATAATCATAATGTAATAATGATTTCATTATGGTTCAAAGTAACTCACAGACTTAAATAAAGATTTGTGTACGAATTGTCGCTGTTAAAAAGTTAAAATACACATTTATTTACGAAAAATGTCTATAGGATCGTAGAACAAGTATATAGGTAACTTTGTTTACTTGAAAATTAGAATAAATGAAAAAAAAAATTAAATTATAAAGTAAATAAGAGGATGGAAGGAAAAACACGTGGATGAATAAAGGCTAGGAATGTTTAAATGACAGCAATATAAACAATTAGAAGAAAGTATATTATAGTATTTAGGAGAAAGAGCGAAGTGAAAGAACTGCGTAAAGTGCGACGTTCCATTATCGCTGCTTACTCTCCTGGGTGGGAAGTGCCGCAAATTTACGAAATGGTTGACATAAAAATCACCAAAGTTCGGTCTGATCGACATATTGAGGAGGTAATAAAACATAGCAACACAAATAGTACAACATGTTATCTGAATAACATAACATAAATATAAAACATAAATATAAAGTTTGGTACATAAATTTAATTTTAATTAGAGATTTTCGAACTTCATCAGGCTTCGTTTGAGAGTTGAACATGATATCGCACAAGCGATGGTATGGAAGAAAAATCGTTACGAGGAAACGTGGTAGGTATCTTCCGTAATTAATATGTTTTGTGATTTTTAATATTCAGTAATTTCATGTTTTTTTCAACCTTTCTTATAATGATTTTCCTTTTTTAAATGTGAAGGCAGGTTTCAGTCGTTCGTGGTTTCCTTAGGGTTTATTGTATGGAATATTGCAAAGGATTTATAGATATTTCCACTTAGGTTATTATGTTATTTTGCCTTTTATGTTGTTCGTGATGAAAAACTATCAAAGTCGTCACTAGCTACTGTTGCTTCGACAAAACCACATGTGGAAGATAAAATCATTGTGCACAGCCTTGCTGGCCATATCTATGGATGATATCCGAATTAAAACTGGAATAATATGAATGTTATTGTTACTGCTTTGACATAATTTTAATAATAAAACATAAATGAAACTACTTATAGAAAACATAATGTATAAAATACGTGTACTCATTTCAGTTATAAATGTAATAAATTTATAGCTTATGCGCCTTATCAAGATAACGAATATAAGACATAAATTTGTTGGACACCACAAACGCCCTCGCTACACGTATATTAGTGATTTTGAGACTAGTAAATAGCCATTCTCGAGCAGCGTGGTTTTGTGAATATGTCCTTAATGGCATACATTCTGGAATGACTCAGCGCCAGTTAAGCTCAACGTGACATTGGCACATAATGGCAATGCCATGATATTAACAGTAGATATGGCATTTTACCTTAATATTATCTCAGTTAATTATTTAGTTATATTTGTGCATAGCTAATAACACGCAATAACATGTAGCTTGGAGGAAAAGTCGTCTGGATTAAGAAATATTCCCCTTACTTTCTTAAAAGTAACTTTCGGTGAAGTAATGAGGTAACCCTAAAATTACGTTCGTGCTTGTTTACACAAATTCTAATATATATATATATATATATATATATATATATACATATATATATACATATATATATATATATATATATATATATATATATATATATTCATACTTGTGTGTAATATGTAGACCTATTGGACACTGTTATGTATCTTATAAAACAAAACATTTCATTGTCAAAATGCTATACACAAAATTACTGAATCTTCTACTCCTTTCTAATCGAATGTCATGTTTAAATTATTTCACATTTTGCAAGAGGTGGTTGAAATGTTAGAGGGAAAGGTGTCATATATTTCTCAGAGTATACGAGAATTTGAAAGTGTGGTGTTCAGTAAACGGAGCTTCAAATTAAAATGTTAAATTAAACCTTAATGTCATTGAAAAAAGACTACCAACGGTATCCTACTCAATGGGATATCAAAAAAATTCCATTCCAGTTTACAGATTTAGTAGGAAGTATATTAGAAAATAATTTCTTTTAAAAGTTCACTGTAATTCATTGAGATTTCCATATTAAACCATACAAATGGATCTAGAATGACAGAAACTGCAAGGTTGTGACCGATAGGGACGGACAGATGAACGGATATGAAGTAAGCTATCGCGGAATTTATAGGTTTTTTTTTGTTATTTGGTAACACGACATAATTTTCATGCAAAATATTTTATGGTCTGAACACAAAAGTATGTTATTGCGTCAATTATATTAGTATATTATATTTTAGTTTCTTTCATTATTATAAATGAGTAATTATATATTAGTTTATACTACAGTATTAGTGCAATATCAGTTTATAATTTTTTAAATCTATCTACATATGTATAGGTTATCTTCCCTCCCCCTTTTGCAGCAAATCTAATTCCAAATTTCCTTTGGATTAAAAGCTATATGCCCTCTCTAAATTCGAACAATTAAACATCTTGAAAAAATAATGGCATTTGATTGATACATTAGTTATCTAATAGGGTAAATTTATTTGTTTAAATTTTAAGGTTGTAACTTTACCTCGTATTAAAGTTAGTACAGATCCAAATCCGTTGCATTAATTGCCAAACGACATATAAAAAAATATTTTAATAGTATGAAATAACATAGGTCAATGACGAAATCCATAATTAGAATTAAGAAAAAAGAAATTAGTCCAATGTTCGTATTAATCTCCTAGAATCTTCGAACACGCCACTACGTGGCAATAGTTACGTGTGTCGATCTGTATTGTGTCTCTGTGTGAGATGATACTTGCGATTGGCTTACGTATTATATTTGTCAAATGGCTATGAGGTTATCTTCCTTTACCAAGGCAAGTTAATTTACTTATACATTTTATCAGTGCACGCATCATTTTCGATCAAACTTATAACAAAACAGGTTTGGAATTTTACTTTGCTTCATAGCTAATCATAACTTAGAAATACTCATGTCTGATCAAAATATAAACAAATGTGAAATGCGTTTTTTGTATTATTGGCATAAAATTATTTATTATACGTTTTACTTTACAAAAATTTCATTTTGTGGAACTTAAGTATATTGCATACTATATCTTTCATAGGCGCTTTTTTTTTAAAATGTCAGTGTACAATTTTACCTAGAATCCAGCTGTAAGATCTCCCATTATGCCGAATTTCAAGACTGCCGGAAGTGCCTTGTAAGTTATGACGAGGTAACAAATAATACAAAATACGTTTAAGCTAATACGTTTAATAATACAATAAGCGATATATTTTTGTTGCCTGAAACAAAACATTTGAAATGTTCACATTGATAGTATACGATATTAATTTTATCAATTTGATATCTCAAGCCAATTATGAGAAAAGGGCTTCAGCCGAGAGACATAAGTGTAATTATAAAGTTAATAAATATATTAAAAATGTTCGATATTATTGAATAAATAGCAAGTACATTAAAATTAATTACGGCTGGAAAAATTTACATGCAAATTGAAGGTAAAGTATAGCACCCATAATGTTCACTTTACTTATTTATACATTTTTAGTAATAACAGTAGCAAACATTATTTTTGTCATAAAATACTAATTTAGTTTATTGAATTCATTCAATTTCGATTAGCACATGGATTTGAGCAGTTCGTATATGTGAGTATTTTATATCATTGACATTGTTAGAAAAATGTTACAAATTTAAGGTGCATATTTAACGTCTACCAAAAAGCCATTTGATTCGTTTTGAACTTTATGTTAGAGTTATAACTTTTACAATAACGAGTATAAATCTATTATGCTTAATGCCCTAGGTATATCTTTAATAACCTTAATCTTAATTGAATGACATTT
Source organism: Druceiella hillmani (assembly GCA_039881145.1). NCBI lineage: Eukaryota > Metazoa > Arthropoda > Insecta > Lepidoptera > Hepialidae > Druceiella > Druceiella hillmani. The sequence continues at coordinate 12,266,685 of JAYKKI010000072.1, read as the reverse complement.
ATTCTAATCGGTTTCATTCAAAATTTTTAGATTGATTGCTTTTGTTTGTCACAACAGGACTTAAAAAAAGTGACACAACATGATTTAAAATAATTTCAAGTACTTTAGATTTTCATCTACATCGCTTAGGATAAACAGCGCAATTCTGCTTAACCTATATTGCGTAATCATTTTCATTTTTCTAACATCTTTTTAGAAAAATGTAATATGAATAAAACAATTAAAGAAACACGCTTTCCTCGGTTACACTTTTTTTAACAAAAAATCAAAAAAATTATGGAAAAGAAAAATCACAACATTACCAATAATTTAAAGGCATAGGCAAAACGCATCCACATATAGGTGGACCATATAAAGATCAATCATATGAAAGGTTTATCGCATTACGGCGAGCTGCAATTCACTGTAATATCTACATTTTTGCGTACATCATAGCTATAAACGGTACATGTTTCCTTATCTTAATTTTCATCAGGTACAAATTTAGACGCGTTTGAAAGGAAGAAGAATTGTAATAAAAAAGGAAGTGCCAATTGGAATATTATAGGTAGCATTTAGCCAGATATATTCTCCAATTGTTGAAGTTCAGTTGGACCTGAATTTCAGCAGTCGGGGAATATGAGTTGTTAAGCATTAACAAAACGAGTTAACTTTTAACAAGTTTCGTGTATGATAAACATTCCGTGGTAATAAGCTGGTCAAATAAATAAATTCATCGACTTGCTCAATCTCAAGCTCGCCAATAACATGTAAGACAATGCTCGCCAATAACAAGTGAGACATAAAATGGATTAACGAAATTATCGAAGAATATGTTATTAAACATGAAAAACTACTTCGAGATCATACCAAAGTAGAAGCAATTGGAATATTGAGTATTACCCACGAATTGTGAAGGTTAGAACGTATTGAACGTCATGAATTAACGTCATGAACGAACTTAATATATTTGGGAGCTGAACGTTGATAGAGTAAACCCATACACGATATTTTTGAAAGTAGTTGCGAAAGTAGTAAGTACATTTCATCGATGCTAATTAATTAATTATCTATTAAGTTTGTATCATGTATATTCGATAAAGGCTGTCTAAAAGAGAAAATTGTGTTCTGTAGTTCATCTTTCTCTTTTTATGATTTTAGACATATTTCCGCACGTGATTACTAGTATTAAAATATTGTCGTTGATACTATCCCATATATTTTAATTTCTCTGTACGTATAAAGGAACTCCATTTAATTTGTCAGTTCTATGTATTCGTCGTCCCACACATGTTATGCCTCCATGTTCTACAGTAATAAATTGTTAAATAAATAAATTTATCGACTTCCTCCACGACCAACAATTTTTTTAAATTACATTTCGTTTTGAAATTTGAAATCTATAGAACAACCAATATTTTACAGTCATCAACCTTCATACGTACCACTTACTCTGGTTATACACGAGATGCACAAAATACTTCCCACCTGTATGCAATATATACCATTCGCCAATTGCATTCAATTTCCTGGCCGGCGTAAGGTTTGCAAATCAACATATCGCCAACAAACTGTTTGCGATATCGTACTATTCTTTCAGCTTCCCGACTACTATAATAAGGTCGTTAAATTCGATAACTTTTGAAATTAGACTTATTGCAAAAATATTAATAGTGATGTTAATATTATCTACATTTCCCATAATGCGATTATGTTATAAATAAAAAAACTTATAAGAGTACATAAGCCCCTAATTGACATTAATCGCACAAATAATTAAGATTCAGTTTCGTTTTCGAATCCACTAGGTTTTTGATAAAAGTTAAATATCCACGCGAATCAAATGTACTCGTCCATTGTTTTGAAATGTAAATCTCTGGTTTGCAATTTACTACGGATCAAAGTGTTTACCATAATTTTATTATATCTTATACTTTATTATTTCAATACAGAAATATATTTTTGCACATTTATATATAAAGTTTATACCATGGTCTCTTCGCTATAGGAGTACGTAAATAAAATAATGACATTCTGTAGGCGGATATAATCAGATCAATACAATGTCAACTGTTCATTTGTGTAAACGTGTATCTCTTCGGTATATTTCCACGTAGCAACGAACTCGAATGAAAGCTTGATTGATGCCCATTTTTTTGTAAATTAATGATTTGCCTGGTTAACTTATAACGGAGTAAGTCCTTTTGTAAAATAAAAATAAATTAATGTAATGAAAGTATTAGCAATCCATATACTATTTTTATCTCCCTTCATACATTAAGGGCTTGGAAAATGACTATAGAACTAATATGTTTACCAACTTCAATTTTTTTCTGGATCAATTCGTTTCGTTGTCTTTTTAACGGCTAATAACGAAAATTTCCAGGACGGTTAATTGTTAAAATTTAGGCATGCATCTAAAATGTATTAATTTCATATGGTTTTGCCTCCCTTGCCTCCCATTGAATATCATACTGTAGGTTAACCGTTAATAATTCTGCTTAGAATATATTACTTATAGAAATAGACGTGTTCTCTAATGGTTTCCGGTCTAAATATATTAGAAGAGCGTTTACATTATGTAAATGTTTGAGACCTGTTAATTATTTTCTCATTATAAACATGCAAAACACACACAGTTTATTGTAGGTTATCCATTATATATTAAATTATGTCCGATAAAAATATGCGTCATGTATGTCAAACGTGGCATTCCGCGCAAATAAATTTATTGTAAATCGAAGTTTATTTCCGCATAAATTGTTTTGCTGTGTCTTGATGCTCTAATTGAGCGCAAGCATTTATATACTTTTATTGAAACTTTTTATCGTTATAGCCATTGTGCTAAATTCTGTCAATATTATAGATATTTTGCTCTTTTGTTACAAATCAGATTTTTTGTAAATTCAAGTGATCAAATCAGGCAAATAAGGTTTGGTATTCTCGATACCAGAATAGAAAGATGTGGCATTTAAACAAAAAAAAATATTGGCGGTTAAAAGAAAATCTCAGGTTCATGAAAAAATTTGTACATCTAAAGTTGTTGACGTCATTTCAATGCGATATGGCGTAATTTTTCGACGTTCGTCAAGAATCGATAATAAACAGAGCTTGTGAACAGAACGAGATGAAAGTTTTATTGTGCATCCGTATTAACAGAATGTAATGCAAATTTTTAATTCCGTGCACCCGGCGTTAGCTAAGTTTAATCTCTAATTAATTCATATAGCTAGTAATACCCTCGAAATGATGTTTCCTTAGTTTTAATTCTGCTACTGCTAGGACAATTCATTCCTTCCGTAACCTTAACAAGTTTATGAAAAAAGTTATTTGTCCATCATTTTCACGACATTAAGGGCGTATTTGTTTATTTTTTTTTTCAGTTTTCTCTTTAAGAATCGATTTTTGGACTCAACGCCCGGTATGAAGTTATATAAAGAGTAAAATCAGAAATTTAGAGTGTACGAAGTTTAGAGCGTTAAAAAATTGTGAACGCAAGATGGCCTCTTTGCATAAAATATTTGCGCTGCTTTAGAGTGAGATGCCAATCTGTTTATTTGGCATTTTCTTATTGCATAATTACAGTGACAGAGTTTGACACACATAGATAGATAAAACATAAAACTAGATTAATATGAATTATCGTTCACAATTAAATTAAACTATGTGATGTAGTATTATTTCTACTTTCTTTCATTTCTTTACCACGACCTAGGTTTCTTTATATTAGAACATCTTCAGGTGGGCTATTAGCAAAGATTAACTCTTATGAACATCCAACAGCATTTATATGTTTCAAAAGCAAGAGGGGAAGCCAAGTTTGTGTGGGTTTTCTCACTGCTTGTGTTAGTGAGTTTATTGTACGGCAGCGGTAAAGGTTTAATTTCTATTTTCCAGTAAAATCTCAAAAAATATATCACAAAATTATTTTGTAAAGTGAAATTTAAAAAAAAACAAAGTTTTTAAATTAAAAACCTATGTAATAGTTTTGTGGTATCCACTAAGGATATGGTACCTTTCTCAAAAAGGACTTTGTAGATTAAATTATTTTTTCACCCAATAAGAGTTCGAACAAGACTATATAAATAAGTAAAAGAAATATTTACTCAATTAGGGTTACAGATTTGTTTAATATTTGTATTATTATGTAAACTCTTGTTTTTAGGTTGCAACCTATAGGTATGTACATTAAGTTTTATTGTTATTTATAATATATTTTAATTGCGATCGCAATTCTATTTTTAATACTTAAAATTTTAGTTTTGACACACAACTTTTATTGGCATAAAATCAAAACATAGATAGTATATAGGATTTGGTCTCAAAAATATAAAAAACTTTGATTCCATAGGTCGGTATTTTGTCTTTAAAAAAGCAGTCAGTTCATTTATAGTGCTATTAAAATAGATATGTATTATAAAATATACTTATATACTACAGAATATTTTGTGATAGAAAAAATTTAATTGTAAACGTCTTCGTTGGTTGATTGTGTATCTGTAGAATAATTCAAATGTCTGATAGTGAAATCGACTTTATATATTCATATATTTTTATTTTTTGTACGAAAATACCAAGTGCACTTCTGGAGTGAGATCAAACCTTGTACAACATGTAGTAGATTATTGGATAGAGCTTCAAATTTAAAATAAATTATCCTAACTCTACACTCGCGTCATGTTCCAGTTATTTATTTATGGGGCAGTATCTTATATAACGAAACATTTATGAATTCTGTAAATATTTAAGTCTTGTAGTTCTTTAAGCCATTATAAATTTGTTTTAGAACTGAAGTTATCTATTATTAAAAGGAAGGAAATTAGAACCAACTTACATGTACAACAGAAGTAAATAAATTTAGCAATCAACTTTATTATCACATGTTCAAATTGAATAATTCATTTCTAGTAATTATCAGATTTACTATGAATAATGATTAGAAATTACGTACATAATATGTAAGTAAACGTGTACTTTCATTAAAATATGTCCAATAAAATTGATAACTTTTAAAATTAATAATTCACATTAATTTTCAAAGTTTACACCAACAATCTAAATTGATTCTCATGCTCATGCTTTAACAATAAATGCGTTGCGATATTCGAATTGTTAGTAAGTGTTGCGAGTCACATGTGGCTGGGCCTAACGATGGTACCTAATTTATATAGTGCTTTGTGTAAATTTGTAACGCCATATTACTTTTGAATTCGAGGGAATGTATGTGTTTCAGTTTAATGAGCCTTTTTATTCATGACTAACAATTTTTTTAATGAAACTATGGTCATTTACAATTTCCTCACCAAAGCTTTGTATTATTTTTATTATTTCTTGTTCCCCTAAATGTCAAATATTAAAACGTGTAAAAAAAATTTAAGAAGTTATTTTAAATATATTTATTTCTTCTTTACTCGGATATATAATTGCTGTGATAATAATACTATATGAACATATTGATACATCATACTTTACAGAAAAACAAATCAAATTCAGTAGAATAATATTTGAATGCAACCTCAGTAACCAAATTCATTCAAACCTTTTATGTTCTGTGGGCTTTACTATGTAAAACAAAGACGATATAACGAAGTGCAAATGCAGTTACATTGCAGTCAATTTTCCCATAATTTTTTTACACGAGTACTTCAATAGACTGGTTTTTACAACTTTAGATGCAATAATTGGTAACATATGACAATATCGGTAATCAGAATAATACATTTTATCACTTTGCTGGCAAGTTATAAGCACAAGGACACATGCAAGTTTTTCGTAGATGATAAGACCTGATTTATAATTTAATAAAAGATTGAACAAATTTAGTTTCAGATATGAAACTTAGAACTCTACATAAAGAGTGAAATTTTTATAAAATTTCAAACAAAATCAGTTTCTCTGCTCTTCGAATGTTGACAAACGTAACAAGAAGGAAATTGAGTAATATATAATTCATAAAACACCAAACAGTAGTAAGAGATGACAAATGGTTTCTAAAGATATTTACATTTTCATTAGATGAGAAAACTGTGTTAAAACTATTACGTACGTGGCGACTAGACTTACAAAACTAATTAATAAGGAATTTCTTAATTTTATGAATTTGCAGAGTTTAAATTCTCCCATTTGACTCACTTGAATAAATTTATGGATATCACCAATGGTCCGACGTTGATCTGTAAAAAGATATTTAATGATATGAAATTAATAGTAGTATTTTTTTTAAATACTGTAATTACAAACAACGTCATTATTTCTTTTTGAACGATCTACATAGCACGAATGTAAATTATAACCTTATAATGACAAATTCTACATTAGAGCAAATTCCACATCTGCCGTGGATCATCCAATCTAATTTCGTTATTTCATATGGACAAATCATCTTTTAGAAAAAAAGGTAAATGCAGCAAAATAAACTATTTACTTTAGATAAACACAAGTTTCCGTTTCGTTACTTACTCTTTTAACTTTCAATTTAAATGTTTATTCCTTTTTTTGTATAAATTCAATTCGTGAAGACAAATGTGAATCTTACTTTTGTGTTTGCGAGAACCTACAAACTTAAATTACTTCTCAACTTACCTTCACGAGCCACGACCTTAATTTTAATGAGCGTTAATTTAGAATTCTGTACTTCGTTTATAATTTTCTGACAATTAATACAAATAATTAAAATAGGAATGACCAAATGCAACGCCCATGCCATTAAATAGTTAATTTTTGCGTGTTGGGTCTGAAACAAAAATATAATTCAAAAAATTTTCCATTAACACATATAAATATACAAACAAGTACAGAGAGTAGTTATTGTGAAAGTTTTTAGCTTCTTATCAAAACGAATCGTACGGAGAAACAAATACTAGAGATGACCTTGAAAAATTAATGAAAATTACAATCGAAAATAGGAAAAATCAGGAAAGATAAAAGTAATGTACAATAACTTCTAAAACTCGCTATAAACACCTCGCTTCCTATATTTAAAGTAGATGAAAATTCTAAATATTTCAAGAAGTTCAATTTTATGTAACTGTTTTTGATCAGATATTGATGCTGGTGATGTTATTCAATTTGTTCCAAAGCATTATAGGATACAAATTTCCAGAAATATAGAACAATTTTTTTAAATATATCAATCAGCGTGCGGAAAAACTTGCAACTGCTTCGGGTTAACTCGCAGATCGAATTCAATAAAGAGTATCGGAACATCAATAAATTACATCACATTTAAAGGAATGTCTATTTGTACAAAAACCAAATGACACTTTTCACGAAATCTCCAGAAATGAAAAGCCTATAAACTAAAAATATAGCACGTATATTCGTTTTGGATGCCAGGTACTTTTTCCGGAATTCAATACGTAAACAAAATATTTAATGTTGGAGAATTTACAATTTAAATTTTTATTCTTAAATAGAAATAGAAAACACCCTATTAATCTTTTTTTTAAACGCTAAAAATATTTCTTTTATTAAAAAACGAAGCAAAAAATGTACTCATAGTATTTTTATTGCCCGGTATAATCCGTAACGGGTAGATAGTTCATAATTAATGACTGTTACTGAAACGGTGTTTAACATATGACATCTCTTAATGAATTGGTGTACACTTTCTTAAAATGTTTCAAAAATTACTTAAATTCGGAATTTCCTTATAAGAATTTCAATTTGATGAATATCGTTTCCATGATTTGAAGATTAGATAATATTTAATCTCGGATTCACCGTTAATTATTCACGAAAACTAGTGATTGAAACGCAGATGTTATGTGAAGTTTTCAAGTTAACATTTTCCGTGATTACCAAAGAAACTAAGTAGAAGAGATTGGTAGACTATAAATAAATTGATAATGTTAACCAAGGAATAATTTCAAAAATCCACAAAGTTTATTGCATATGAATGGGTTGCTCTATATAATTATGTATACTAGGTTTAAATCCTTATTAGCGATAATGAAAATTTCACTATTTATAGTTTTTTAAATGAAATAATACATTAAAATAACCAAAGTAAAAGCAGCACACGATTTACGTTTGTAAAGTAATTATATTAAATGAATTCACGTTTTATTGTTTTTAGCTGCCGCGGATCACTTGTTGGATAAACACACCATTAATTCTCTTGAACTTTTGTCAATAGGCACTATCACATAAGTACAATGCAAATTAGTACAAATGCATACTTAAATTACATTTGCATAATAATGGGAATATTATTCTTTTGCAAATTACGTTCATATTAATAACTAGTTCCGCCGGTGTCTTCGTTCACATGTGGACCTATATAAAATATATTAAGTTAAATTTAATATTAATACACGTAAACAATCTATTACGATATTTATTTAAATAAACTTTTTTCAAGTGAGGATACCTTTTATTGAAACGGCAATTTTCAATTTTTTCTTTTTTAATGGCCAAGTAATGGCGATAAGACAAAAGAAACCCAACAAAAAAAGCCAACAGTAAAAACTTTAGTGAAATCCTTTTATATGCTGTTACAAGATGAACTAATAACGGGCTCACACGCCAACAGACAAACATTCCCAAAACCATATTTATGTTTTTTGTGCTTTTTCGAAAATAATTAATTTACATGTATTCTGATGAGGGGAATTTCTTCCAATTAAATAAAAACTAAATGTTACTTCAAGTTTATCCATATATGTACCATAAAAATTCCATCTTAATCGAGTAAGCATTTTTTTACATGATGCCTGTTTGAAGATATACAAAAGAGAAGAAAACATTCATTTTGTGTTCTATTATTTTTATAGTTAAATTTTTAAGGATACGTTGTATTATTACCAAATATTTCACAAATAATAATATTATTTATCGCTATGTAAATATATAGCATAATATTTATTTCGCAGGCGCATTTAGTCCGCAGTCAACAACTGAAGAATGTGGCTTTTAGTCGATAATTTTTAATTTAAATTCTACGATCCATAATTTTTTTCGTAACTCTATCTTTAATATTTTTACGAATGCGGGGTGATTAGGTTTTTGTCAATATTTCCAATTTATATTACACATATGTTATGTTACGCAATAATAAAAGTACGTAAACAAAATTCAATGAAATTCGTTTCGGAATCCTTAAAACTGATCTTATAATTGATATTTTCTTGAGCCAAAAGTAAAAAAGATTCGGTAACAAAATTATTTCCTAAAAAATTTCAAAAAAATTATTTATTCCGTTCTTGCTACTTCAGATTTTGTAGGTTAATACGCTCTATAACAACGCAAAGATTTTACATAGAACTATTTCTAAAGAAAACGATTGTAACTGACAGATGGACGGACTGACTTCTAAGTGAACTTATAAAGTTCTGTTTCTGTGGTTAACCCATATTTAAGTAAACAAAAGGTAACTTAAATAAACAGTTTTATATTTCGATATAACCTGGCAGTGTACCAGAATTCATTGAGGTGGAAAATGTAACTAACACGATTATCAAGAAAAGGGATTCAAATAAATATATACATAGTATAAAATATAAATCGGGATATTGAAGGTAACATAGATTAATGTCAATTGTCCAAAATTAATAAAAACCTAAATGAATATCGATAACTTGTATTAAAATTTATTGAAACCTATGGAAAGGTTTTTGGTTTCATAATTTTACGTTATGAGTATATATGATATTAAATTTTTAAAAACTAATGCAGTGTTTATTTTAAGTACTAGTTATTTAACGAAATTATATTAATTGCGCAATTAAAGTTATAGACCAATGTAACTAAATAAATTTGCTTTCATCATCTGCAGCAGATTCAAAATAATTTGTTAAGGTAGGGGATAATAAAGATTAAATATTCTCGAGAAGTTTAATACTCATTCTTATTTTTCACTACAGAAACGAATTATATTTTTTTCAAATTCACATATCTTGAAAACATCAATCAGTAATAAGTGTGACAAAGTGATTACATCAGAGAGGAAAATTATCGAGTCGATAAATAATACCGAATGAAATATGTCTGAGAAAACGGAAGATTCTTATTTCATACAAGTTTCTACCGATCTAGAAATTTATTAACAAAAAAGTATAACTTTCCATAAAACAAACCTGTACTTACTTCATCGGTCCGTGTGAATATTGCACCGCTTATCGACATGAACTGTACTAGAATGCAGATTACTAATGCCAGAAATATCTGCAAACAATTTTTCATAATTTAAAAACATCATAATTTAAATACACTAATCATAATTTAAATACATTGAAATAAACAATACCAAAATCAAAATATTACAATATTTCAGTTTAATTGTAAAGCTGAATAAAATCGTTAATATGTTTACCGGGTCCATGAAATTTCGAAGTAAATGCTTTACTCATTTCGAAAATTCATTTCTTTTGAAGATAACAACAAATATGTGTTTCATAAAATCTAACTGATATTTTATGTATGTTCATGTATAATTGATTATAGTACCAATTAAAATACTTTAATCTTACCTGCTTGTCGAAGGAACGATTCAGAAGAGTACACAAACGAGACATCTTGGTATAAAAATCCGTAAGCAGAAATAAGCCTTCCTCGTTGTTTTGGTTACCGTCCAGGTTTCAAATAAGTTATGTTATACTGTTTTGGATACCTCTCACATTGTTGCAAAACTAACTTTAAACTCTTATTTATAATTTGAAATCTCTTAATGATGTAAAACAATATCGAACCAAAATAAAAGAGTTCCAAATGAAACATTGCTACAGATGAATATAAAATAGAAAATTTAATCATTGTGTAGAAGCCAACATAGAAGAAATCATTGATAAAAATGTATAGCTGCGTTATAATTAGAAATACAACAGAAAATTGGCTTATAAGTTTAGATTTGCGGTACAGGTGTTTTCTGCATTCAATGTCAAAATATTTTTCAATTTCATTGAGTAAAGTCATTAAATTTGCCTGAATATTTCTACACCATAGGATGTCAATTAAGAGGACATAACACAAATGAGTTAAAAATAGAAACATGTAAATGTGACGAAAAAACCTATAAGTTGAATGTTCACTGTAAACGCTGAAATACGCTGAGTAAAAATAACCCGAGCGCATATTACAGTCGCCACGCTGTAGCATTGGCGCATTCGAGTTACAATTGAACAGTTTAGAGCTTTGGATCCGAATCTACACAGACCTAAGACGGATTCATAAATGTTCAACGCTTTAAAACTTTCTTCGATATCAGGAAATTCTAATTCTTGTTGCGCTGCCATTTTAAGCGCCGACGTTTAGAATGTATTTGAACACCGGTGTTGCGTCCGAACTTGTCTGCAATAAAGACGTCCTTGAAGACGAAACTAACTTATATAAAAACCTTTGTCAATTATCTTAAACGAAAATAATAATTCACCTTGGATTTTTTTGGAGGTTGCCAAGGGAACACTTGCTACACAAACAAGAAGATGTCAATTAGCAAATTTAAATATAAGAAAGAAATATTTAAGTAGAATGAGGTAACTTAAACAAGTTTTGTAAAAATATGTGTGGAATTAATTTGTGGAATTTATCCCAAAAATGGACAGATCGAATAATATAATATATATATATATATATATATATATATATATATATATATATATATATATATATATATATATATCTTTTACTGTTAGCGGAAGGAATTTCACTATATGGTCCTGAATATAAAACATTGAATATGAATTTTGGTGGTACAACTTTTAATTACCAATACAAATAATTTTAATTTGCATAATTCGACAAGTTCTTCGTAACAGAACTAGACAAGAATCAACACCAAAGAATTTCAAACGAAAAGAAAAAATCTCAGCACTTTCATGATGAAAGACATTGTTTCAATTCCTATCCTTACATGCAGCTTATTTGTATAGGGTAAGGAGTCTCTATTTTTAGGCTTAAGGGTGCACCCCAATTTAAATTTTAAACAAATATGTAAAAAGATCCTGTTTCCGGCAATATTTCCAGATTTATAGCTATTTAAATAAGAGTCATAGCGAGTCTATAACATTTAGGTGAATTATGCACAATGTTCCATTATAAACTTCGGCTATGTTTTTTAATAAATAATTCTTAATTTTGCCATTACAATACGCAGTCATGTTTAGATCACTATATAAATTTCATCGTGTTAATTACGCGGCACCTTATGGTCATGCACAAAATGCATATCTCATTATAATCTTTGAGAAGGGTGAACTGACTGTAAAATGTTAACAGAATGTTTATGTAAGTATGAAATACTACAGTGATTACGTATTCTGTATATGAAATTGTTCCACAGTTGGTAGGTCGCTGTTGCCATTCGGCCAGTGTAAATCACTGAGTAAACACATTTATTGAAATCTGTAATGAGGAATTCTTATTAAAATTTCTTCTATTGAATAGTTTCGTTGATGGCTTGTGTTCTATTTGACATGATGGTGATTGAAGGGAAAATTAGTGTATACATTAGATCGCATTGTAAGCCTCCTCACTACACATCATTATGAAAATAAAAATTCTGGATATGAAGCCAAACATGACGACTGAACTGGCAAAGCCCGTCAACCTAAACTTTTTCATCTGAATTCTAATCCACTAAAAGTGTGCTCTCTGAATAACTTTTAAGGACAATTACGATAACGGAATTTTACTTTCATGGATATTTCACTTTTGTAAGTACTTTTCAGAAATAATGTAACTTTAAATAATATTTATCTATGAATGCTTATATATTTGTAGTGGTCTAGTATTACATAGATTTTAACTGCGATTCAAGTGTACAATTTAAATTTCTCTCAAATTCTTTGTCAAAAGTTTTATTACAGAACTTTTCACTTTTATAATAAAGCTAAAATTTTTAACCATTTCTGGCTAAAATATCATGGCATCATTTTTCAGAAAGAAAGTCATTGCATCGAATATCGAATGAAATTTAACTTTTTAAAAACACACTTTTAATTATTGGACAATTTTTGGATGGAAGTGTTTCGTATTGTAAATATTTTGTTCATAGAAATAACATGGGTATTAAAATAACATTCACCTTATCATTCTGATGCAACTACTTTGATTTAAATACATTTTAAGTAACATATTTTTTTCCTTCTAAGTGTATACCAGTTTTATATTGGTTGCATCGTGTCATGTTTTACAGACATAGCGTACGCATAAAAGTTTTCATGTAACATTCTTCCTACTAATATTCTCCGTGTCATCGATATTGAATATCGGGTCTAAACTTTTAGAGGACAAGCATCTTATGTCGCAAGTAACTTTCCAGCCTGTTTTGAACATGACTAATCGTAAGTATAATATGTATATATGTATATATATATATATATAAATATATATATATATATATATATATATATATATATATATATATAATATATATATATATATATATATATATATATATACCGATAAAGTTTGATTTTGATTTGACAAATAACTTTTGCTATGTGGGCATTATCGATCAAATCAAAGCTATAAAAGTTTTGCGGTGACTTTTCGAAATTGTTCACAATAAAACTTACCTGTAATTATATTGTTAGCTTGAAAGAATTTCTAATAAATAACTCCTTTATACCCGACCATACACTCAAAAGTATCTTTTTTCCAATATTATATTTGGCTAGAGGTACACCATTTTTTCCAGCTCCTAGCCACTGGCATTTACAGTGAAAATTAAAATAAGCCACCCATTTTTCATATCCGGTAATCCGATACTTTAGCATTTCGTTGGTACGACGGGAACTTAGTAGCTCCAAGCAGACATTAGCTCTCCTCTGAAGTTGAAGGGTGTTAGCTCAAAAAAAGTCACAAGTTTAATCCATTTATTAATAGTCTTAAGTTACAAAACTGTTAATACCGTTATCTCGACAAACGTTTTATATCCTACTATTGTAAAATTTAAAAAATAATCCCAAAAAATGAATCTAACCTCATGCTCGCCTAATTCATAATTTTTCAATTATTTATATTTTCCGACCTCTTAAATTAAGAAAAATTATTTGATTCATTAGGAAAAGTCTTTTATTTTCTGTGACCGTTTTCAACCCCACTGGAGGTCACGATCACACCCTTAAGAAAAAGGTATCGAGACATTATCGATCGGTAAAGTAATGTACTTTTGTTCTATCAGCATAAAAATATAGTAACGTGGCTCTGTTCAGGTGACGTGTCAATTGTACTTAAATATGTGTGAGACTGATTAATGTTATGAGTTGACAACTTATTATTGAGCACTCAATTTATTAAATAAGCCATTTATCAGGTGTAAACAATGACAACATTCGTACGACATGGACTACTTTTAATTTTATCACTGACGTCTGAATTATTATTTAAAATACCTATGTGTTTTACATTTCCAAATATAAACCATCGAACAAATTTTTTTCCAGCGATTACCCGATATACTCGTATAGTAGTAATCGGCGGCCCGTTACATTTTTTTAACTCATGATAGTTGAGGTCTTTTACATTCAAATTGTAAAAGACCTCAACTTATTTAAAGAGATTAATTTAATTTAATTAAAAAATTAGATGAAATTTCTCAATTTTATTTACATATTATTAATTATAAAAACTTTTCTAATTATTTTAGTTTTTATCAAAATTAAAAATTTATATTAAACTTAAAAATTAAAATTTGAAAAATTTTAATTGAATTGAAATGAATTTAAGGTTTCACTTCTGACATGTGCGAATTGCACACATGATTTTTTTTTATTTCTTTTTAATACGATTTGATAACCGTAATAACGATTTGATTTTGAAAAAAAACACTGGTTTCGTAAAGGGGATTTGTTTTGCCAAATCTGTGATTTGGATTGAAAAAAAAAAGTAGGTTTCGTTAAACGGTATTTTATATTAAATAATCTGTAATTTTCATATTATGAAAATAATTTTGTTTTGATAAAAATATGTCTATTTATTTAAGTAGTTTAATATTTACAATTTAAACAAATGGCAGACTTATTGCTATGAAAGCTACCAATCTCTTATAGCCAACCAAACACCAGTCACCCTTTCGATGAGCGGCCGGAAATTAAACCCGGGACCTCGCGATGCGCTGAGCTGTCAAAGACCATACATACGCCGGTATAGCGAACCGTATCAGGGATATAGACTTCAGTAAAGCAAAGTAATTATTTGGTATAAAGGTTGCTCTTAGCCTGTTACTGCTCCGAATTTTTACCTTCCTCTGGAAGTGTACTCACATCCAGCGGTGCCCCCGTGGGATTCTTGTGACGAACTTCTGTCAAAAGATGTCCCACAGGTTTTTTTGGAGACCATATTTAGTTATATGATAAGACATCCTGCAGGGATGACGATCTGAGGTAATTAGGTTGCTCATTTAATTGTTTGGCAAGTCCCGCAGGTATAGTGTACATGCTTTGGAAATCTTCACCTTCACCTTCTTAAGATCTGGAGTTTCAACGAGGATGCAGCAAGAATCATTAGATTTATTGATTCTTACAACGACATTTTACTAAGTGCCACTGTCTCTCGCCACCATGCCGCCAAATAAGTAAAATCTGTAATACGTATCGCACCTTTTTCAACCAAAAAAACAAAACCAATGTAGGTCTGCAGGCTCGGTTGATGTACATTGTTTTGTTTTTAGTCAAACTTTGCAATCAAATTCATAATGGCATTCAATATCCTACGTTATAGTTGTACGACAGTAGATGTTTCACGCCAGATTAAGTGCGGAAGGGCTTATTGAGTCGATTGTATTGGTTTTGTTTGCAGTATAATTTCCCGTATATTTTCATGATGAGGCTTACAAATTTTTCAGGAAACTAAACTATTTCAGGATGCTCCACTTACCATAGTTTTGGATCTGATTGAAGAACTTGGCCAAGTTGTCAATTTTGTCCTTAATGCAGCTGAGAATGTCTCGTGAGCAAACTTTGAGGACAACTGAGAGATTTTCGTACACTGGCAGTTACGCGTTACGTCTACTTTCTTTGAGATCTTAATCAGAACTCTACACTTCCTATCTCTATCACTGCTTTCCCAATATGTCATCTATCCAAGATACTTGTCTTTAATTTATATTTTTCAAGGCTTTCACGATATTCGTTTTGCTTGCCAATTGCAAGCTTTTCGTTGGGGTTGGCCCTTTCATTTAATATCGTCGTCCTCTTTTCGTCTTCCTGGGCCTTCAGGAATTCAAGTAGGTTTTCTATCTATATCTTTAATGGTTCCTTCTTCCAACCAGAAGTTTACCTAGCTTATTTCTTACCGTATTTTACTAGTACGGTCCTTGGGAATTTCATTACCTTATATAAAGCTTTTTTTAAATTTCATTCTAAATTGTTTCCTCAGCAAAATGCCAAAGTTTTAACAACTTTTATTCTCCCCTCTCTGTCTTTCTCCTTCTCTCTCTCTCTCTCTTTCTGAAGTTCCTTTGCATGATGACTGACAATTTTGTAAACCTAAAGATTATGGAAGTGAGTAAACCTAAAGATTTACAGAGTTTTGTTTTATAATCCCTGAATTATTCCTTTCTTTTGGATTAACTACATCTCGGGAGGTGTTCACCACGTCATAAAAAATATGATGTTATACCCTTTATTCTATATATTTGGAACCTTCGATAACAAAGTTTTCTTTACGTTAATCTTTTGTCCTTTTGTAAATATTTTTAAGCGATCTTCCATCACATAGAGAGTCATACTAATCTAGTTTGACTAGTCTAACTGTATTAAAGAGTAAAATGGAATAATTATAAATAAAGATTTCAATATCCAGTCCGCTTAAAAATCTAACTCATTTTAAAATTGATCGACAGATGTACTTGCAAGGACTATGGAATTATTTTAATGTGACGTTTTTTATACGCATAAATAATAATAACAAAATATTGGAAAGCACAATTTCATCTATAAATATATTATTACATTGCATTGAACATAATCTACTCGCTAAGTGTGACCTTTAATTAAGCAAGGTCATCTATTTTTTTAAAATGCGGTTAATTAAAACGTTTCCTAAAAACATCGGAACATAACCATTTAAATTGGATAGTAGTACCCGACAACCTTGGGAAACTTGTGCTTCATGAAGGGAATATAATTATACACAATAATACATATATCAGCAAGACAATTACGTTAGTGGTAGTTTGTATTGAAAGCAGATATACAATAGGATTGTTTTTTGCCCAAATTAGTATTGGTGGAAAGAATTGCTCATTTTTTTTTCAAACTACCCATCTTTTCATATTTTAATGTCTGCAGAAATATTTTTTGTTCGCATCGTTAATAGAAAAATTGCAATGTCTATCTGTCTATGCAATTACTTTTAGCAACTACGTGAATTAAATGGAAACAATTAGTCGTCTAGGCGCTTACCATTAATTGAAAGAAATTTAATACACGCTTTTCTTTCACGCTCACAAGGTTAGAATGACTGTGTATTAGAATAGTTAAATATGCTTTGATGAGATTAGGCAACTCGCTATATTTAACTAGTATTACTGAGCTATAAAAAACTTGAAAATTTTAAATGCATAATTAAAATACCATCTACTTTATTTAACGTAAATTAAATTGACTAAATATTAATAAAAATAACAATTTTGTGACTTATATATTCATTTCACATAATTAAAGCCTTAAAATAATTGTCTAAAAAAACCTTTAATATCTGATTTAGTCTTAAAGTATTTATTATTCCGGTAAATGCATTAAAATCCTGTGATTAGTGTTACTATTTTGTAACATTTTATTTTATATGCAGGGTAGTATTAATATCGTATCACAAAGTGCTCATTGTTACTTTTAGAAAAAAATTACTGTAATATGCTCACAAGAAGCGAGAAATTATGCTAAAAGGAAAAATAACTTGAAATGATACAACAAAAGAAGAATATAATATGTGGAATTATCTTTGTAATGTGGAAGTCACAAAAAGGCTGATTCCAAAATTCCTCTCTTAGAGGGGGACATTTTAAAAATTTTGTCGAATAAAATATTACTAGACGATGTTATTAATGTTAAATAATTTAAAAGATAAGTAATGAAAGACATGATTTCCGTAAATTTACTCTCGACTTGAGTGTCCTTGTATTTGAAGGATTCGTGTTATTTCGGTTTAATTATGCTATTTATTGACTTCATTTGGTTTACAATACTGGACTTTTCATTTTCTTATCGACTTTTATTTTTACGTTTATTTATTTTGATTTAGCTTAAATTATTGGTCTATTTGACATGCATTTTGATTGTGGAGTCATTTTTGTTTACATTGATATTTTATTATTTTAACAAATTGCTGCTGAAATAACAAATATTAGCAAGAAAATGATGAGACAAATCGACGTATCTGTTGTTGAGAATGGACCTTGCCGATTTCATGCTTTTATTATAATCGGCACAAAACAAATGGCAATAGACATGCGAAATTAATCATTTTTGAAATACATTATTGAAATAAATTTTCAATCATGCCACGCGATACACGATGCAAGCGCTATGTCAGTAGATATGAATTCTGTTCATCCTTAACATACGGTGTATTGTATGATCGTAGCAGAAAAATATATAATTTTTTTTCTGAATTTTCCGTAACGGTCATCTTTATATAAAAAAAGAAACCGTATTAAAGTTGTGCGTTAGATTGGCTCCGCTTTGCAAATAATCTATTCAAAGGTCGTTTTTGTGCTTACTTGTTTTATAAGGAATTTTAATTTGGTAGAAAAAAAGAACCGCCTCACTGAATGATTAGTCAGTGCCCACCCATGATCATAGGTCCTAGGACTAAGAAATCTTTAGAAAATTGTTTGTGCATAACGTAGGTAAACTTATTATTATTAGTTTACATTATATTAGCAAATTTGTACAATAGTAACTGTAGGCAACAGCTAGTGATGTTTTAAAATTAAAAATGATGATCAAACTTGTCATGTCAATGTCACCATATATTTACGAGTATTTATAGGTATATATGAGTATACTCATGAGACGTTCGCGTAAATAGACTCATTCTACACGCGACTAATATATAACAATTTCACATAATTTTTTTATCCTCCAACTCGTCGATGTTTAATTTGCACAATGCTGCAACTCATGCCTGCCTGCTTTTTGTACTGCTCTTTTAGCTATCCGATGACTCTGATTGATTTTTTAAATTTAAATATTAATAAACCATTAAAATGACTACTCTTTCTAATTGTTTCCTAATATTTATTAAAAATTTTCCAGATATTTGTAAATGAAAGTGATACTAAGGTCAGTTAGTTAATGGAATGAGCAGATTAATCGCAAGTGTATTCTACGCATTGGATAAAATACAGATCGATAAAATGTCATTTGCTCGTTTGAGTAATTTTATATTCTTCATAACATATTAGAAGTAATTTTAGTATAACATAGCGACGTGTTCAAGGACTCAAAGGGACAAATAAAAACATTGCCTCGAGTTGTTTTTGTTTTACTAATTTGAATAAGGGTTTTTATGATAAGAAACCGTTTTGTAATATTAACATAAATTCAATTAATAGCTGTTATGTTAATTGGTAATGCGCCATTCAATATATTATTTTGAGGATTAATGCAATTTTTTTAGGGTTTTGTATCTCAAAAGAAAAAAAAGAAAAACCATTCTGATGTGGTCGATGTGTCGTTCTGTCGCAGGTATTTTCCTTATAAACCATCTGACGTATTAACTTGAAGTTTGGCATAGCGATAATGCAAACTAACTGGCATATATCTAAATTGATTCACATCGTTTCTTAATTCTGACTTTTATATGACACAAAAAAGTAATCAAATATATTTCTTTTCCATTATTAGTATAATTTTATGAGTAATAGTCGGAGGGATTTTGTTAAAAATTCCCACAAAATGTATCTGCAATATCTTCCAAACTGGTAAAGTCAAAATGAAAAATAAATTCAGGGTTATTATCAGTTTAAATAAAGTTCGCCGTAAAAACTAAAATGATGATTCTAAGTCAAGTTAGTTTTTTGACGTGTTCACGATAATTCTACGCCCGTAAAATAAGCACCAGGCTTTATATGTTTCACAGCTTTCAGTACATGACAAGTAGGTAAACAGTATTCGATAACAAACGTTTCGACCAACTACCGTTACGTTGATTTTTATTTAGTGTTTTCATTATAACTTTCGGGAACGGTTAATTATTACAATTTTGATTTATTTGATTTGATATACATTAAGCGAATTTGGATAATCATTTACCACGGATGAAAGCCTTTTAAAAAACGTAGAGGTTTTTTAATTTCCAGAATTAACTTGTTAAATCTATAGAATAAGCATCCCTTCATTAATCAACGAGTCAAGAGAACACTTTACTTACAAATAAATTAGAATATTGAGGATTAGTGTTACGGAAATTCGGTGAAAACATATGTTTAACCTAACATATTAATACATTTGCGACATGTACTAGATACTTACATAAAGAAAACCAAAAAAAATATTTTCAATATGTCATTAAATATAACATTATGGAAATATAGTTATTGATGAACATAATAAGTCTTAACTAACAAATTTCATTGAGAAAACAATTTTATTTAATTTTACATATTATTTCTTTGTCTTCAAAAGTAAAGTTTTAGTAAAGCATCAAAGGTAAAGTTTTGCAAAGAAATATTTTGATTTATTTATATTAGTGGTTGGTATATTATTTTTGTAATTTATGATTAGTTAAAAAACAGGATTTTACTACGTACCCATGGAACATTAATGAATGAACTTTAATTATAAACTCAATTTTAAAGCAGTAAGTTTTGAGATATATATCGAGTGTTGTGGAAATTATATATAATATATATTTTCTAGGACATTTAGATAATTTTTAAACATTATGAACCATCATCCTTATATCGTTATATGTATCTAAAACACGAAGTAAATATGTGTATGCTCTCTACAATCACTTATAATTTTCATCCATCACCAGCAATTTTTTCTGATTTACTCTATTTCTTCAAACATAACTATAGCTGTGGCTACACCCATCCCATATCTTTACCTTCGTCCAAAGTTGTTATTACCATATAAAACACATTTAACTCGCATTTTCTGCACTTTTTGAATTTCTTCAGAATAATAACGTTAACAGTAAATAATAATCATTAACTGTAATAACTTATTACTTGCAGTTACAACTACTGTGTGATCGACCACTGTCACTCCATTCCAGGAAAAGTTAAAACATTACGAATTATGTCGAGATGAATAACAAATTACTTGCGATAACTCAAAGTTTGAAAAGTAAGGAAATCGTGGAGGGCCTCTGTTCCTCATACTCGCGATTACAAAAACATCAATGCGACCGAAACTGTTTTTAAAAATTGAAAATCTAAAATATTTATATATAATCCCCCCTAAATAGTTAAAATATAGCAAGGTTAAGACAATCGTAACCAATCTACACCTAGGAAGTGGGAAGTGATGAAATTTGGTTAAATTCGATTACTTTACTCATCCAATTTGATAAAAACTCGTTTTTTTACTGCGGGCGTTAGGGATAGTTTTATATTACCTTTTTAATAATATAAAAATAAAATATTATTAATGTATGTTGATATCGCTGCTATTTAATCTCGCATACAAAATTCGGGAAAAAATATATTAAAAGTATGACTCATCCATTTCCACTCACAGAGAGCAAACTCCCTTACGCACACCGGAAGACTAAGGGGCATCTGCCACGAAAACCTCGATTGGGTGGCAGTAGGTGGTCATGGTGAAAGTCTGTCGTTACATACATACAGTCTCCTTTTATATATATATATATACATATATATATATATGTATACACATATATATATGTATATAAATATATATATATATATAAATATATATATATATATATATATATATATATATATATATGTAAATATATATATTGATTATACAGGTTGTATATTATAGTTCTGAGAACTTGATATGAAATCTCACCAATAATTTTTAGTTTCACAATTCTGAAGGAAAAATGGAACCCGGATTACTCTAACTTTATTTCTATTATTATTTTGTGGTTCTGCACTTCCATAGCATATATATTAATACTATAAAAATAAAGGGCGAGTGTACTCTTTATTGGTTTTTACATAGAAAGAAAACTCAGAAATTACTAGATAAATACTTGAACATTTCTTTCACTGTTACAAAAAGGCATTATTTCAAATGAACATAAGCCATAGCTTATTCTCAAAACTAGAGTGCCAAGAAGTGTAGAACAGTATAGAGTTCCAAAAGACATGATAATATTCGACATTCAAAGCGAAGAAAACGACCACATTAATTGCTTTCTTGACTTAAGGTGAGTAGATGGCTGAGATGTAGTAAAATAATGGAATAACGAATTATGTATCTTCACGAGACATACAAGAAAGTTCCAAATACTCTAGGTCTACCTTGTATGGAAAGTCCATAAAAAAAATTAACTTGGAAGTTTAAGTTAACGAAACTTCTCGTCATTTCAAAATCGGTCTTTAACAAAGTAAAATAAATACAAACCATTAGTGTGTAAATTTTCAGTATATAATTTAATAAATAATAAAATATATAGCGGTGTCTTTGAATGTGCAGAAATAAATTGCTGTGTAACGAGCGGGGTAGTGGCGTCGGCAGCGCTCGGTCATGCGTTAAAGTGGATGTGGCCACAACAACTCAGAATATTACGTTGAAAATATTCTGTGCCGAATGAGACAGACGGAAGTACGGCAAAAATGTATTATGATGCACGGCGCATCGGTTCTTGAATGATAAATATGAGATATGGCTCTCATAGCAATAAATTTATCAAACATATCCATATTTGACCGCATTACGTCTATAGTTTAAAAAAATGACTTTACTTGTAAAAAATAAAAATAAAGTTAAGTAACTAAATAGACTATCGTTAATATTAATAGCACCCTATCCAATATAGTTTTTATTGAATGAGTAACATCCCAATTCTCAAAAAAACTGCATTCTCAATTGAATAAAAAACAATTATCATTAGAAGAGTTAAGACGCAAAAAATAAATTATGCAAATATTAATTATTTTACTTAGGAAAATTCGAATTGTAGACAAATTCGACAATATAAAATATAATGGTAAACTGCAATATCAAGATCAACTCGTATTAGTATAACTCAATCGTATTTAACACTCCTGAATACGTAGGAAAATTATTTGCTATGACAACAATGTCAGTTAAAAATGACTTGTTATTTGATTATTTATATTGAAAATATACTTATCACAACTTTATAAGTTTATATTCCATTAAAAGGTTTTAGACCCGGTATTCAATATTGATGACATGGTGAATATAAGTAGAAAGGATGTTAACATAGAGACTTTTATTCGGACGCGCCGTCTTTAAAGTGTCACAGGATATTGTAGCCAAAGTAAAATCAAAACAGACCAGGAGGATAAATCTTAAATAACTGCGTTATTTCTAAGAATATAATATTCACAATACTAAAACAATTCCATCGACTAATCGTTTAGTAATTCAAAGCGTGTTTTCAAAATATTAAATTTAAAAAAGACTAGGTAAAGATATTTTTCTTATTAAATTCTGTTGTAAAATTTTATTTCAGACAATGCTCCACAGTTCACTTGATATGCGAATAAAATTCTCTCATTGAGTATTGAAATTTGAATTTGAGAGAAATGTAAATTCCACACCTGAGACATAATCATTTTAATACCAATATAATTTATTGTAGACAAAACAATTTTAATACTAGATTACATCCAATATATAAACATTCGTAAAACATAATACTTAAAGTTACATTACTTTAGAGACGCAGTCATTTAGGAGATATTCTATGAAATATCCATAAAGATGAAATTCCACTTTCTTAGTTTCCGTTAACAGTTATTCAGCGAACGCATTGTGGTGAAATAGTTTGTGTTGACAGTCTTTTGCATCTCAGTCATCTCGTGTGATTCCAAATTCAAGATGAAATCATCTTCATAAATAATGAGCGCGTGTACATTAAATTTCCATTTAACCACTGTCATGTCAGGCGGATCACTCGTCATGAAAGGAAGAATTTAAGATAACTCTTAATAAAAATCACTTTTAGGCTTCTCATTACATGCGTTTACATAACGATTGACTGTTGGTAGCAAACCAACGGCGACCTACCGGCAGTGGATAATTCTGTATACAGAATGTTGTAGTTTTTTATATTTATATTTGACAAATATTCTTTTGTTTACATTTTACTACCAGTTTCTCTTATAAAATATTATTAAGGATGAGGTATGCATTTTGGTATGCATTTATCATATTAATTACGCGGCACCATATAGTCGTACGCACTATATGGTGCCGCGTAATTAATATGGTGGAGTTTACATAGTGAGACTACCATGTCTGCGTGTTGCAGTGGCGCAGTTAAATACTAATAGTCCATGTTATAAAAGAATATTGTACATAACTTAGGTAAATGTTGTAGATTTGTTACGACTGTAATTTTATGTAAATAACTAAAAATCGAGAAGTATCAACGTAAACCCAATAATTATCTACATTTGTTCATATAATTGACGTGCATTCATAATAGCAAAGGCATTCGAACTATTACAAATTTCTTACATTACAAAATCAATCCGTGCCATGGTATCCTTACGATAGGAATTGATATAGTGCCTTATTACGGGAAATTACTGAGATTTTCTTTTGTCGATTATTAATACGTTTCTACTTTTGTTACGAAGCACCTCTCTAGTTATGTATATTTAACTGATTGGTATTAGTGATTAGAAAGTATTACCGCCAATATTCGATACTTATACATTAATATTCGATACACTGCTTTATCTTGCGTCTTATTTTCGGGTCAGTATAATGATATTCCATCCTCAAACAATATAAGACACGAGGCAAAAATGATACCTACTTCTAAAAGATATGGCTTTTTTAGTTCACTCGTAATATAGATCTGATGATAATTATTCGATCGATCGGTTTTAAAAACAAATTTCACACGTAAATTATTTTGTAAAAGTACTCTTCTATCTACCTCATTCAATAAAAAGGTTTCATTTTGTCATTTAAATTTATTAATTTGCACCCGTTTTAGTGTAACAAGGATGTTTCCATGGTAATATTCCTTTAAGAATAAGTCGTTTAAGGTAATTAATAAAACTCTTTATTCAAATTAGTGTAGTCTTCATGAACGTTTTTATTGCACACAAGGTCGACCGCCATACCTGTCTTTGAGTACGTTCTAAACTTTGGTGTTTGAAATGGCGCCACAACAAGAATTACTACTTCCCGAAATCGAAGAAAGTTTTAAATCATTGAACATTTTTGAATCGGTTTTAGGTTTGTGTATATTCGGGTCTAAAGCTTTAAAATATTCAGCTCTAACTTAAATACGACAATGCTACAGGGTGGCCTCGCTGATATACGCTGTTGCTGCGGGCTATTTCTATTCGGGACACTTCAGCGTTTATAGGAATACTCAACCGATAGGTTTTTTCATCGCATTTACATGTTTCTATTTTTAACTCACTTGTGTTATGTAGTATTAGTTGACATCTTATGGTGTAGAAATATTAACGCAGAATTGATGACGTTACTGAATGAAATTGACAAATATTTTGATATGGAATGCAGAAAACACCTGTACCGCAAACATAAAGTTATGAGCAATTATTCCGCATTGTTTGTAATTACAACGCAGCTAATGGTTTTTGTCACCGACGCCTTCTGCGTTCGCTTTTCGACAATGATTTAGTTTTGTATTTTCTACTCATCATTTCCAATGTTACATTTAGAAATGTTTTATTTTGCATTGATATTATTGAACATCTTTAAGATATTTCAAATTGTAAATAAACATTTAGAAGTAGTTTTGCAACAATGTGAAAAGCATCCAAAACAATATCTCGTAAGGTATTTAAGAAAATCACACAATAACCTTATCAACAATGAAGGAACCTTTCAGCTTACGGATTTCTATATCAATATGTCTCGTCTGTGTACTCTTGTTAGTCATTCCTTCGGCAAGCAGGTAAGACTAAAACATTATATTTCGCATTACATATGTACACACTAATTATTAGATAGATTTTATGAGATACATATTTCTTATTATCTTTAACACATATAAAAAGCATATTGATTATTTTTAGTCACTTTTGTATCCGAACTGGATCATAGAAATATTTCCATTTTTTATTTTGTAAAATTTTAAAATATTTGATATTTTAAATTACAAATTGTTTATATAAATTGTATGCAGATATTTCTGGCATTCATAATATGCGTTTTAATGTAGTTCATGTCGATAAGCGGTTTAATATTCAGTTGGACGGATCATGTAAGTAAATATTTCTTTTAGTTAATATTTTCGCAGGAATTCTTTTAGTCAATGGTTTCGAATAGAAATAATCGATTTAAAATAAGTGGAAATTTATTTGAAATAAGTATCTTCAGTTTTGTCGGATATATTTCATTCGATATTATTTATTATTCAACTCGATAACGTATCTTTCTAATATAATTAATTTGCCAAACTTATTACCAATTGACAGCTTTCAAGATACGTGCATTAGAAATAAAACTTGTATTTAATTTTTGATAGTTAAAAACAAAATTTTTATTAACCTCCCTGAGAATCTTTTTTCTTTACTTTTCGTAGGCGTCTACATTAACGAATAATTATCAATCTTCCACAGAAGACGAAAATAAATTAAAGGAAGAACACTGCTGTATAATTTTGTTCGTACAGTTGCAAGTAATTTTATTAAAAAGAACTACTTTCAGGTTCACGTGAAGTAACAAATTTATTAATTTTTTTTCTTAACAAACGATGTTTGCAAGAGTTAAAAATGTGGATACTATAAAGTTGTTTAAGTACGTTTATGTTATAATTGAAACCATTTTACGTATAGTAAACATTGTATGCTGAAAGTCGCGTATTTAAAAAATGAAAATTGCCAAAAGTTAAAAGTTGTTGCCTATTCTAAAAACTTGAAGTTATGAAATAATGTTTATTTATATCCAAAAAAGTTACTATTTCTTTACGGTCTATAATATATTGTTTTTTTAATATTTTATCTAGCCTAAGCTTTATACTTATCGATTTTTTGGTTTGAAAAGTAAAAAATACGAACTTTAATGAGACATCATTTAGCGTTATTCAGTCTTTAA
Organism: Druceiella hillmani; assembly: GCA_039881145.1. NCBI lineage: Eukaryota > Metazoa > Arthropoda > Insecta > Lepidoptera > Hepialidae > Druceiella > Druceiella hillmani. The sequence goes on along the minus strand of JAYKKI010000072.1, from coordinate 12,239,563 downwards.
TGTTTTAAAATATTTGCGTAAATCTAGGATATAACCAGATATAGCCCAAAAATTAAAAATGTTTGCATTTTCGTATAAAATATATAATACACTGCTAGTCAAAAAATAATGAAAATATTATAATTATATTTGGTATAACGAGAAAACGTTACGGGTCGCTTAATTCTCTAAGTAACCTTTCAAGATTTGGAAGGTAACATTTTGTCATATACCTTTATTTTTCATTTTCAGGTTTCCTTTACTTTTGTAAAAATTTTATCATTAATTTACGTTTCCTTTAATAATCCTCCTTCCATATTGCATTTGAATCTATTTTCTTGTAAATCCTGATTGCTACATTATTTTCATTTCAATAAATTCACTGTCAAGTTATATGGAAATCAGGAATTTTTAATTAAATTTCAAAATACTATCACAATTTTTTGGGAATCAGTATCCCAAAAAGTAAATAGAGAACATTTCTAAGTTCACTTAGGTGCACTACTGTCTCTCAGAGTTGTTTTCCTCAGAAACCGTTGGAAGTGCAAACCTTGCATAGTTATGAAACTTATAAGCCTACAGGCGTAGTAATATTCAGAAAGGAAGTTATGTTTATCTGAGAATTTTGGACGAAGCAATTTTGTTACAGAACTTTTTAACTTTTGTTCCTAGGAAAGATCCTATAAGAATTTCCGAACCTTTTTTCAGGATTTTCCTTAACATATTTTCAAAGTAACAATTTAGAAAAAATATGTGTCTTACAAAATACAATAAAATTTAGGGAATGAAACCGTAGCCTTGAAGGAAGATCATTTAGATCTTAAAAATTTACGACAATAATACGCCTGTGTAATGAATACAAAAGAATTTATTTATCTAGGACAAATGTTAATTATTATAACTAAATTTAATAGAAATACTACGTATCCTTGAATGTCTAAATATTTCTTAGCTTATAGTAATAAATTTCAAGTTCTTACTTCACTGCAATAATGATCAGAATTATTCGTGAAAATCTCGATTTTAATTGAGATAATACGACATTAACAATTGCAGCAAGTGTATTTACAAGTACTTATAAATGTATCGTCCGGTAGTGAAAATTTTACTGTTTCATCCGTTTTTAATAAAAAATGCAACAAAACAACATATATAACCAATATAATTATTACCCGCGGTTAAATTATAAAAAAACGATTTAGAAACCATATATATATATATATATATATATATATATATATATATATATATATATATATATATATATAACGGCGATATAACGAGAATACCGTTATCTATTATTGAGATATCGTTTTTACCTACTTCAGTCTTAAAAAATGCGAATAAATAAAAAAAACGATGTAAAGTCCACAGACGAGCGTTTTCATACTGGTACATTAAAAATGGCTAAAGTTTATTTTTGAATATTTTTTATTAATTTAACATAAAATTTTAAAATTTAGTAACGAGTATGGCTTCCTCTAGCTAAAATCAATGGTTAATCTCAATTGCTTAATCTGCTAGGCGTGCTTTCGACGACGTTTTTTATCATTTCCTGAGGAATATGTTCCCATTCAGCAACAATCACATTTTTAAGGGCCTGAATATTGGAGCTGGTTTTACGGCTCTAACGTGTCGTTTAATATTATCCCATATGTGTTCTATTGAATTGAGGTCGGTACTTCTAGCTGGCCAGTCTAACCGACGAATTCCGGCCTCCTGCATATACGCATCAACGTCTCTAGTGCGCTGGGCGCGAGCGTTGTCGTCCATATAAATGGACTCGCCTCCAACTGCTGTTAATGCTGGTTGAGCACAAGGAATAAGAATCTCTGTTATGTACCTTTGCGCATTAAGTGTGCCATTTTCTATAAAAATTAACTCGGTACGGTCATGTGAGTTAATACTTGTGTATCTATGAGGTTCTGTCATCCCGTCCCACGTTTACGTCCTCGAGGTTCTGTTTGAAATCCACATATCTTGTTTCTTCAAGCAGAGCAATAATTTAACTAGCTCTTATCGTTTTTTCAACCATACTGAGAACAGCAAACAGAAGTGAACTAATGCAGCAAACAGCAGAATTTTAATTATAATTTATTCGTTAAAATAAAAAACGTAACAAAGAAAAATAATTTAATAAGGGTTGGATTTCATTTACCGCCAAAAAATACGTTTTTGTCAGTGAAAGAGAATTTTCATTCAAAAATAATAAATTTTAAATTTAGAACGTTCGTTTTTATGTGCCAGAATACACTATACCTGCTAGTAATATATATATATATATATATATATTTATATATATATATATACATATATATATATATATATATATTACACGTTTGTTTTATGTTTAATACCTGATATTACAATGTAAATTGAAATGAGCAAAAAAACTATATATTGTTTTATATATATAATATAAAACAATATATAGTTTTTTTGCTCATTTAATTTTACATTTTATTTTCAGACAATAAACATAAAACAAATAGGTAAAGACACAGAATTGGTTTAGGACTAAAAAAAATTCAAAATTTACTTGTATTGATAACTTCACGGTAACTATTTGACTTCATATCAGCAAAAACTCATTCTTACCAAACTTTAATAAAAGTAAACATTTAATTAACATTAAAAGAAAAATGTACGTTTTTCAAAGTGAAATAAAACTAAAGACACGGGCGTTCAATATAAATATGATTTTAATTTTATATATTATATTTTATTATATAAATTTGACGTGACCTAATCAACTTAACATCGCTTAAGAAAACTTAATAAAATCTAAACAAATCGAGTCACCATTAACTCATTGAACTAGAAGACTTAAAATTCCTAATGAAGTAAACGTTTGCACTGCCAATTACCTGCCTGTATTTTGGAGATATTTACGTAAAACTTATTTAAGGGTATGCATTCAAAATAATGGAACAATAAAATATTGTCTTTGGAATTTCCATCTATCTATGCATATGTTGAAATAGGCATCATGTAAAAACTACTTACTGGATGGGTCTATTTTGATGGATATAGTAGTTTAGTATTTAATTCTTCGGTATCTGTTCTCCTAATTAGAATATATGTAAATTTAATATTTGCAAAAATTTATTTACCTGTTTATTCAATTAATGCAAATAAATGAAATTGCGTAATTGCACAAATATATATTGTATATATGTACACCATTTGGATAGCGATAAGTCAATTGCCTTGCAATGAGCTCCCCCCCTCAGTCCTCTGTTAGCCGAATTATTATCTAGAAACTAGCTTCTTAAATAATAAATTAGCGACCAGCGCAATACATTATTATAGATACGTAGATGACATCCTTATCTGCTGGAAAGGTACACAGCGACAGTTAGAGAATTTTGTTAACTTTTCCAAATTTCTACACAACAATATAAATTTCACTTTGAAGTAGAATCCGACAACACGCTAAACTTTTTAGATATCGTATTAGAAACTAAAAACAATAAACATAAATTTGGTATATTTAGAAAAGACACATTTGCCGACTCCATAATTAATGGTCATTCACAACACCCTTGATCTCATAAGTTAGCAGCCTTCCATTCGATAATTCATAAAGAATTAACCATCCCACTAGACAAACCTAATTTACGTAAAGAAATAAAAACTATAAAGCAAATGACAGTAAATAATAATTATAACCCGTCAATTGTTACAAATCTGTACCAGAATAAATTACGAAAAATACTAATCCAAGAAATATACCCGGTCGTACCAAATAATAATAAAATTTACTATAAATCCATTACACACATAAGTAATATATCAATTAAACTAGTAAAACTCTTAACTAATAATAAGAATATAAATAATATCACATGTGCAAATAATACTTTAAATAACTTGGGTAAAACCCTTATTAATAATAAAGAAAAAATAGATAAATATAAAAGGAGTGGTATCTGTAAACTTAAATGTAACGATTGTAATAGCGTATACATAAGTCAAACAGGAAGAGATTTTACTACCAGATACAAAGAACACATTGCCAGCTGGCGAAATAGCAAACCAGACACATCTCACTTTGTAAGACACCTCATTTATAATAAACAAAAAATCCAATATCTTTAAAAAAAAAATCAATATCCTAGAAATATTAGAAATAAACGGACATAAAAAATATAAACGTTTATATATTAAATGAACAACTAAATACAATATAATCACCCATACTTAATATCTTCTAGACATAATATAGTTAAACAACATTCATACTGCAGTACGCTTTCAATTGTTTCAGCCCAACTACACATCTAAAAAAAAATAAAAAATAGCAAAAAAATATATAAAATGGGAGATATGTATGATTAGTAGTACAACCTTGTTCTAACCGTGAGATACCTTTGCAATTGTATAAATATTTTACTGGGAATAGTATCTACTTAAAGTTATTACATACACCGAAAGACTTGCATTGAGTAACCTCATTGAATAACATCAATCGAATTTATCACCCTCTGAAATACTTGTATATTGTATATCTTTTGAAGGTATAATACAAACTCCACCGCTCCCCTTCAATACACTCATAATGTAAGCAGTGGGAAAACCCGCACAAACCCGGCTTCCGCTATTGTTCTGTGTAGTATATAAAGGATGTTGGGACCTAAGAGTTAATCTTTGCTAATAGCCCACCTGAAGAGGTTGTAATTCAACGAAACTTAGGTCGTGGTAAAGAACTTAAAGAAAGAAGAAATCGTACCAGATCACGTAGTAAAATTTAATTGTGACTAGTGAATTTCCACAAAATTAATGCCAAATATATTCAATATTAGACTTATGTTATGAATTTCATGAAAACAATTATGCCATCTAAAAGATCAAAAAAGCCATAAAAGATAATTTACACTAATTATTACGTCAGTAATGAAAAACTATTTATTAATGGATAAATTTCAAAAAGTTGAAAGCTCTATCTTTAATATAATTGAGAAAAAAAAATAAAAGCTATGCTCGATAGAAAATCATCCACTGATAATTGGTTGGCTAAAATAAACAATTGGTCAACACAATTTCATTAAAAAAATAATCAATTTATGATTACCGCAGAGAGCATATTTCGGGCCCATGAATGGTATCAGGGTAGTAATACTTTTAATGGACCCGTGTAATATTAAACGTGATAGTGTTTTGAGTGAGTGCATTGACTTCACACTCCTGTTATAAACTGGAGGCTGTAGGAATATTTCTTTTATTAAGCATGTTAATACTAAACAATGCAATATATATAAACTTTGTATTCATTGCGATATAGATAAAAATGTTGGCATTAGAGGCTATTATTTAGCAAGTTTTTGAATTGTTTGTAGTCGTTGGTATTTGTGTTGCATCAATAGACCTGAAAATAATCTCATATTCAATTTTATGATTTCTTGATGCAAAGGAGTTTATCAATTTAATTCTGCTAATATATATTATTGAGACGTTCACAGTACTTTTATTATTTTATTACCTCTCCTTCTATTATTCTACATTTATAGAAAAAAAAACGATTATGCTATGATCAGTGTTTTGTTCAATGAATAACTCAAAATAACACATTCATTATCATACATGATAATAAATACTGAACGCAAACTACAAAAGATTAAATGGCTATACATAGCACAAGAAAATCTACGCTGGTCTCTAACCGCTTGATGAGTATCTGTCAATTTTAAAACAGTAGTTAGATGGACTACCGAATGATCGAAAATCTCTTTTTGGACCAACACCAACGCGGACCACACGGACCAACTCATGTAGGTAGAAATAAATAAGGTTTTCTGAGATAAATCGAGAGCTCAAGATATTTACTGTGAATGCAAAGAAGATCGACCTGAGATATGGACAACACTGCATCCGGAGAATATTTAAAATGTCTCTTTAAATGAAACAGATAAATTATCATCTTTCTTCAGTTAATTCGACAATGGATTATGAATATGAGAGTAATATATAGGATGATTTTGAAATAATTTAATTATTCGAAGTTACACACACACATACATATATATATATATATATACATACATATATATATATATATATATATATATATAGAATTTTATAATTTTTTAAAATGGCGATAACCACTTTTTTATGACTTTTATTCCTGAAATGGAAAACTTCAATAATATTCAAATATTGAAATTAGGCAATAAATTCAATAAATTTAAAATCAATAAAATAAATTAAAATCAATAAAGTTATTTTATTATAGCTGAAATGAATGCTTATGATAATACCTTTGGGGGAATTAATCGATTGGGGGAATAATAAGAATTTGACTCCTACTACTTACGGTTACGATACGGGTAATTTTGATTATAATTACAGCTATGTTTATAACCACTAAAATATTTATTAAATTAAATTTTCACTAATAAACTAATATTTAAACATTTTCTTAATCCGATTTCACTATACTTAACCGTAATGTTAGGAATAATTTTTCTGCAAATTAGACGCTCCGGCGAAAGTTGATATGTTTGCCAGATTATTTTCAACGTTGTCTAATATTTAGTCAAACGTATTGACTGATGTTCTAGTATATTCAAGCAATATTTGGGGTTGCTTTCGTAATTTTTCATGAATGGTATAATATTCTCTTTCACTTTCCCTGGTTGCATTAATTTCGATAATTACATTTTTCATTCCTAGCATTTACCATTTTAGGTATGAATTCAAGAATCCAATTCAAGTACAAATAAATCCTATTTCTTTATAGTTTTACATCTACTTTATAAGTACGAGCACGACCAAGCGAAGTTCGTGCTGTGATTGCATACATGTCGCGCGCTGTTTGGCCAGCATTGCCAGCCCCGCGCGGCGTTGCTTGTTTGGTCAAACAATAAGAAATGAATGAGGAGTTAGGTAGGAGTGATGCACTGAAGACGTATTGGTCAATATTAGTCTTGAAGGAATTTCGAATATACGCTTATACACACAGTGAAAGTTTGTCCAGACATTTTTTGTACTATGATGAGGTACGAGCAGAGTTTTTTTCTGCACTTATTTTAAAGAATGCTAAAATTACAATAGCTCATCTATTAATTATTACATGACAATGCGATCAAAAAGTGGAAAATTCAAAAATTAATTTGACGGATTCATGAATTGTAAATCGGAATACGGTCCAGCAATACTTCAATTTCTATGCAAAAAGACAAGCGTATCAGGAAGCTGCTTCAGTAGGATCGAGTAACTGGTTGAAAAATCAGTTATGTAGGTAAGTACTTTACATCTAACTATACCATTCGCAGCTGCTATTCGTAGATGCGTGAACGAGTTCCGTAATAACGAACTCGTTATGGAGAAAGAAGACAAAATAGACTTGACCAAAGAATCGAAAACAAAAGAGACAAGAACTAGTTCAACAATTTCATCTAAGATGTAAAAAAGGATAGATTTTAGGTTTTTTATAGTTCCGATGTGCAATTCCATGCTTATAAAAGATACCACCATTTGAAGGAAATAAAAAAAAACAAATAATAAAAACATAAAGAAAAAGCAACATTATTAGTCAACAAATTCTCAGAAATAATAATCAAGGATTCAGCAGAAGGTAAGTAATTGTTTTTTCTACGGTTAGTGATTATGTTTTCTACGTCAGCTGAATTTTGATCAAAATGTTTTCACAACGTACCGAGTATATTTAATAACTGTTATTGTAATCATTGTTGCCATTACATTAACGTTTGCACTGTATGGTTAAGGTAAAAACATAGTGAAGAATGATATCGACCCCTTGAGATATATTTGCAGCAAATATTAACAATATATCAATCAATAAGTTACCGCTGTGAGAGAATTTGCAATGTCAACCGTATCTAGAATCATTATATTTGCGTTGAACTTGAATTAGGAAAAAAAATTAGTACCTCATTGACTACCAGCAAGCTGTCAGTCTTCCAGGAAAGCATTGATTTTTTCGCAAATGCCAATTAGATAATTATACAATTTCTTCAACTTATATCGTCATATACACTTTTATCATAATTTTTTAAATGCATGTCCAATACAAAGAGGATTAGTTGAATATACCCCAGTGCATTCTCTGGCTTACTGCAAAAAGAGTAAAAGTAAATGCGACCTACATAATGATCATAATGATAATACAATGCTAATATACTAATGCATATGCTATCCTTGATGTGTTCACATAATCGTAATTCCTTCACATTATGAGCCCTACAATTGGGGCGGATATAATAATTATTTTTTTATTTCCAAGAAGATGCGGCTCGAACATTTTCTAATCACCTTAGCGCTTGGCCAGGCTACAAACACGAGTTCGAGTTTTAATCGCGTTCGTCGCAAAGTTGTTCCGAATTGAATGTTAAAGAAAAAATATCTAATGCTATATAATATATATATACATATATATATATATATATATATATATATATATATATATATATATATATATATATATGTATATACAACTCAATTACAAAAATCGTTTTTAGCATCTGCTACAGCTTGCACAACTGTAGAATAAAGTTTTTTATTATAATAAATAGATCCAGGTTGCTTAGAGAATTTCACTGGGAATCTTACATGTCCCAATTTTAGTTGTCACTCTATATATTATGGCAGGTCAAACATATCCTCAAAAGTGTTCCTGTAGCATAGCATATGTCATAATCGATTTCAACGATGATTCTTTTCCCATTCGAACACAAAATGCATTTAAATCAAATATTAGTCAAAGGAAATCTGAAACAGTGAGTATTATATAAAGTACCTTTTTTTAGATAAAGTATTTTTATTACTTTCAGGGCTACAAATAAAGAAGAAGTGGAAGAATATTGAAGATCATTATCAAAAATTGATAAAATAGTCTACTATATCTAGAATGGCAGGCGAGATTGTATTATCCACTAGGCAATTTCACGAATCATTGATGTTCTTAAAAGATGATATAGTACCAGAACAAGCAGACAGTAATAACGAAGACAGTATGTTTGGAACAATTTTTCTACAATTTGGATGCTCTGGGAAAAGTTAGTATTTTTTCGAAGACTGTTTTTAACGTTGTCTAATATATAGTAAAACATATTGACTGATATTCTAGTACAATAAAAAAATATTTGGGGTTGCTTTTGCAATTTTTCATAAATGGTATAATATTATCTTTCTCTTTTTCTGGTTGCAATAATTTTAATAATTATATTTTTCAGTCCCAACGTTTGCCAATTAAGGTAAGAAATTTTCAGTACAAATAAATTATCTTTGTTTATAGTTTTACACCTACTTGATAACCACTGGGCATGTTCGAGCAAAGTTTGCGCTCTGACTGCGGACATGTCGCGCACTATCTGGCCAGCATTGCAAACCCCGCGCCGTGATGCCTGTGTGGCCAGACAATAAGAAAGAGGTATGTAGGTGTGATGCACAGAAAACATGTTAGTCAAAATTAGAAAGTCTTGAAGGAATTTCGAATATACGCTTATATACACAGGGAAATATTGTTTTCTATTTCTCAAATGTATTAGCAAAAATCTACGCAAATAAATCGTAAATGTTATGCAAGAAATTTCGTGCATTTTTAGAATATTTGGATATTTACTTTATACTGAATTAAAAAGCAAAAACGATTAATGTATGTAAATATATATAAATATATATATATATATATATATATATATATATATATATATATATATATATATATATGTATATATAAATATATATATATATATATATATTATACTTCTTAATTCAGAAATAGAACATCTTGAGAACGAATTCAACTCATACAACTAGATGTTAGTCATGGTAATTTATTAAAGAACTAGTATTTATCTCCAAATCAAAAAAACCCGAAACCAAATCAAAGAATCACTGATTGAAAAAATTCGTAAACATTTCAGGGTATATTCAAGAAAATATCAACCATATTTTATCTGAAATCTGAAAAATAATATATTTATATTTTATCGTAAAAGGAAAACGTAGAACTGCTTATTATCAATCTTTATATTCATTTTATATTTTAACCAAACAATAAATATTTTAAAGTTAGTTAGATGCATCAGTTAGCTTTATAAAAGGAATTTTGTAAGTTAATTTTTGTTACTTTAGCCAATTATGAGAATCAGAGAACAATGATCGTAGAACTAGTATAATTTCCAGACCATTAGCTAAGTTGCTTTCTTTTGTTCGAGATAATGTAATCATGTATTATATCCATCAGACTCAGAGTGTTTATATATAGATGGGTGATCTATAACCGAATCGCCATCCAGGCGAGCAATTTGTGAGAAGATGATCTTCGGCATGAGCTAAAAATCCTTCAAGTTTCCCGAGAAATCTTATCCTTGTATATCCTTTCTGTTATGTTAACTTTTGTTTATGACCTAATATCAAAACTAGTATTTCTATCTAATTTATATAATCGATTTTTTTCATTTGAGACTCAATCCCAGGTAAATAGTAATTATGTTGCCAAAAATACCGAGTTATAATTAGTTGTCTGTCAAAGCAAAATAAAAATCTGAATTATTGAATGAACGTTTTTGAGAAACGTACAGCGTATAGGAAATATCAGAACGTAGAAAGCCGAAAATATAGTGTTTTTAATAATAAACAATTATTTAAAACTAATTTTCCGATAAAAGTAATTAGGTTGACACCAGTACGCGATAGTATATGAGAAGAATGGAAACACGTCAGGTTGATCCTCAGACCGCTCTAATGATTTAACATACCTATCTGCGGAATAGTCGTAAATACGTATACAAAAATAAAAATTTGGAAGAATTTGAAATTTTGTACAGTTCCTCTGATTAATCATGTAGGACTTAAACCAATCAGAAAATAATTCTGACAGGTTGTCCATTATTTTCGTTTCCCGCGTTATTTTGCGCTTAGTGGGTTTTTAGTTCTTTTACGGTGAAAAAAATATTTTTTTGCTTATCTCCGAGTTAAATATTTCCTTCCACGTGCTATTCGTGCTTCTACATTGTGAAAAGTGCTAGTGAGTAAAACAGCACCGCTTATTCAAAGATTGGTTGACAAAGATGTTGCTTTCATAATTCCATTTTTACGCTTCTATTTTGGTGACATAGGACACAATATTTTTTCCACTGTTTAGATAGTTCAGTTTTGAGTACTAGTATTTGTTAAAAACTTTTTTTTAATAAGCAGATATAATTTTCGGTCAAACGGTTATGCAATTAAGACATGAGGGTATTTTTAAACATAATTTGTTGGAATCGACTTTTAACAATTTCATATTGCATTGCGCCTCATAATTAGGAGTTTATACTAAACCACCGGGTAAATTTTAATTACACATGAACATCGCATATTAAAACAGATTTTACTTCTTTTAAAAATTGTAATAATATCAAGGCATTAATTTTTATTATGCTGCCAAACATTTTTGATGCGTGTGCCCACTGATCACCTTCTGCTTGGTCTTTCAAATTTGGACTTACTTTATTTAGATGTAAAATGTTATGGAAATCTCTTGAGCTGTTTAAGTGTGAAGGAATAACAAACAAAAAAATAAAAAACAACGTTCATTTTACTCATATTATTAGGTATATCTTGACATACTATTCTTTCAAGTGGAGACAATGTTTCTTATGTGTGATAAGTGCATCAAATAAATTTATATAATAAACATATTACAAAAATAAAGTAAACTACGGAAAAATGTTAACTACATTTTTCACGAGGTTTTATTATTGATTTTGTATAAAAAAAATAGGTAATGGACGTAGTTACGTATTGGTATTCGATTTAATTTATATTGTTTGTGAAAAGAAGCAGTGGAAATTCGAAAAAAACAGTCAGGTATAAAGCAATAACGACACATAAATTATCAGCCAAATAGTCATGAGAAAATTTATGACTAGTTCCTAAATATAAGATAGAAGAGATAGATATTACTAATTATAATTGTTTAAGCATTACCGAGTGTAATTACATATTATGAATTATGCTATACTGCGTGATAAACCTTTTCTACGAGAGTTTTGAATTTGAAAGATTTACTAATTCTGGAATAAATTAATATTTTGGAAGTAGAATTAATGATTGTTAAGAGTGTAGGAAAAACATAATATAAATGCCTTCTATATAAAACGTACGGCGACGGAACGTGAGGCGCAATCCGTATTCGATATATTTTTGGTATGTGTATATATAAATATATATGTATATATATGTACACACATATATATATATATATATATATATATATATATATATATATATATATATATATACACATAACCTGTGAAGTTCATAACTCTTCCACGCCGTAGTCGGGTGAAAAGTCATTTACAAGCCAATTAATAATTTCAGATCGATTTTTATGAAATCATGTAATAGAAGCGTTTCAGGAAAAGCCTGGAGACTACAAAATATATATGATACAAGAATAGGTTTATGGCAGAAAACAGCTATGGATTTCAATACCTAAGTAAGTTCAAAATGAGATTACAATATACTCATTAATAATGACACAAAAGAGACATACTTTTATTAATGATTCGAATTCAGAAAAAATAAAATGGGTGAACCTAATCAACCTTCCGAATAATCAAATAGGTCATCTTCAATTGTTTGTCATAGCAGCAACATTGAGGAGCCATTTACCTAATGAGTATTGCGCACATTCGTCGATTTTTCTTCTTTATTTCTTTTATAATTCTACTCGAGTCTCCTGGTTAAAACCATGTCTGCTGAAGGAAATAAATATTCCTTAAAAGACAGTTTCATACCTTTATCTCTTATCCAAACTATTTTTGGCATCAAAAGAAAATGTTTAATTAATTTTGAAGGTTACGAAATCTATTACGGGCTGTATAGCATTTTTTTATTGATAATTTATAGTTCATTCGTAGCATATTGCGACTATTTTTCCGTAATATGGTCCGCAATGTCAATGGAAAAACCACTTTATTATATTTTTCTTGCATATTTTTGTACTCAAATTTTAAATGTGACATTTTTCCAACAAAATACGTTCACAAAGTTTTTCAATAAATTACACCAAGTAGATTTAATGCTACGACTAGATCGCAAACAAGAAATTTACTTCAAAATGGAAACCATTAGTGGGTTGATGTGTTCCCAATTAGTAATTGTGATAGTTTTCTTTGATACCTATTATTATTATAATCTCAAAGATTTACAGTATTCTTTTATAGATCAATTGTTTCGTATTTCGGCAATGTTAATTTTATATTTGTTTATTTTTATTTATTTACAAATAGTTCGCACAATAAAGGAACGCTACTCGAATGTCCTTAATAATTTGCACGAGTCAAATGTTGTTAAGGTATCGGAAAGTGTGATCAACATCCAAGATATTACCACTGATGACAATGTTTCAGAAAGTGTTGTAAACGAAAATTCTGAAATAAAAATTATTGACTTGTACCGCGTTTGTTATAAATTGGTTAATATATGTGGAATTTTGAAGTCACTGTTCAGCATTCAGGTAACTATGAAAAATTTTCAATAAGTTTTTTATATTTTCTCAAAATTTAGAAAGTAATACACCCATCACAATAAAAAGAGAGGACTAACAGAAAAGGATTAGTATTTTTATCCGTTTTCTTTACAATAATTGTTAAGTTACGTGTAATGGTAAATTATTAAAATATCTATTTTTTATAATAAGGTAGAATAGATATTAATAAAAAAAATACATCCCCTCTATGGACACAAACTTCACAAAAAAGTATAACGGGAGGATTGATTAGCAATATAATATCAAAAATTACGTGCCGAAACGAGTCTCAGATAAGAAAACATAGGGAAGAATATGAACATAATATAGCGAAAATGAGATGTTTATAACCAATTGTTGAAAAATGATAGAATTAAACATTTAAATATTCGATGGAAACGCGATGAAATAAAACAAATTTAAGACACTTGGGTTACGTTGAGTATGCGAGTTGAGAAAAACTGACCGCAGATAACTAGGTATAGATTTTTAGTACATGTGGGCATAATCCATTATTTATCAATGTTTGTATCTCAAAATTTCCTTTGACCGGGTTAAAATTAATTCAATTATGCCATAGTTTTGACCTTAAATTACATACTACCAGTACCAAATAAACAAAATGTAGCCTAACCTAATATGGATTTCAAACCTTACTTCAGTGCTCATGTTTTGAACTTGATTTAATATTTAATTGGTCTTTTTGCAGGTTTTCATGTTTATATATTTTTATTTATTTTTTTCAGATTCTCATTTATATGATTAACTTATTTTTCACTACGTTGTATGTAATAAATGACTCGTTAACGTTTATTATTAATCACGTAAGTATCATATACTTTTCTTCGTTATGTTTCGTATTTAGATTATTATTGTAGTAAATAAATAATAATTAAGACGTGTATGAACCTTTCATACACAAAAATTAAATATTCCTAGGCATAATTTACATAAAACTGTATTGAAGTGGTTAAAAAATACATAAAAGTGCTTTAAATATTAATATTTATATATTATAACCGTACACAATCATATTTATATAAAGATATTGAAAAATAGTTAAAAAATAAACGTACACAATCATATCTAGATAACGATATTGAAAAGTGGAAAAAAAAATTAAATTATTTGTGAAAAAATCAACTTTCGAATATGGCCAGAACTCGCACTCCGAGAGTTCCATATACACTAAGTGCATATAAAAATGTAAAAATATAAGGGTGCATAGTGCGCCTGTATCTACTAAAATATTCGCAAATATCATTTATATTTTTTACTGTAATGATAAATTGACGTGTCTTTTCTTGCATAAAAATATCGAGTATTTCTCAAAAGTATCTTGGCTCCATTACTCGTACCTTCATATTATGACATATGTAGGTCCATTTAATTATATTGTTTAAAAATTGGATGTTAGAGCTGAATTACTGCTTCCAACGCAATGGAGTCTTTGAATAACTGAGACCTGGTAATGATCATGTCTATATTTTCTTACAATTATTAGATCCATATTTTACCAGGTCATCTATATAAAGGAGATATGCCAAAAATGGGCCTAAAATAGCAACAGTTATGGTGTGCCAAATCATTATTTTTCCGGAAAAAAAACTAACTTAATACTCGCATGTCTGAATATGCACAAAATACGGGTCCTCTCTTCTTTCTGTCTCATGCAATTAATAAAATAAATATTTTCATTATGCAATTTAATCAAATTCATTTTATTACCAACTTCTTTCAGAATATGTCGAATTTTTCAAACCACCGATTGAAAACTGGAAAGAATAGACGGCGACTATACCTTATAAGTTAATTTTGAATTTAATATTAAGCGAACGGCGCTTGAAAATAAATATTACATTAATTAAATTGATTTTACAGCACGACATTTATGAGATTTGGACGAACCAACTGACTGAAAGTCAACGTTGCAATTAAAATAGTGTTCCATTCAATAAATTGTTTAGGGAATGAAAAACTTGATCTCCAATTGTCAATTTTATATCCCCACAATGATCTGACCCCACAAATAATTTTCACTGGAAAATTTATTTAAGTTTATTATCTTTAAGTTCGTGATTTTTATATTTATGGATTTATACATCGAGTAAAGACATGTGAAACTGTCGATATTTTTATACTAATGCATTCATTATTCTTAGAACTGTCCCCTATCTTCATACAAGGAAACGTTGTTACAATTAATGGAAGAATATAATAAAAAATATTGAAATAATTTAGGAAAAGGCGTTTCAAAATAATTGAACATAATTACAAAATGTCGTCATATTGTAGGTAAGATTTTAAATCTTGCATTTGTTTCTCACTCTTTACATCGCTCCGATAATAATGTTTGTAGGATGAATCGTTTATATAAAAATCTGATATTATTATACATAAATATGTATGTAAATCACACGCGTCCTCTAAAGGACACGAAACTTTAAATTGGTGTCGACAGAAAAACTAGATAGAAAAAATTAACAGATTGGTTTGTCTGGTCTATAACACTTTTGTTTACGTTATTTATGTTTATTTTCAGGAAGACTCGAGCAAATTATTGGCACATTCGTTGATCGCATACATAAATGGTTTTGTCTTGTTTGGCGTTTTGTGTTTCAATTGTGATTATGTACGCCAAAAAACTATTGAAATCCAGGTGGTCGCTTATCGTCTACTGGCACTACAGAAACATGGTAGGCGTTAATGGATTATTGTATTTTGCTAAAAAGATTGAAAACCGCCAATTAAACTGCTGATTAATACACACACACGCACAGGCACGCACGCAAACACACACACACACACGCACACACATATATATATATATATATATATATATATATATATATATATATATAATAAAATAAATTAAATAAATAATAGCCCCTAACTTCAGATCCACAAACCTTAATAACAATATTTTAATCTAAACATAAAACTTTAAACCTTACTCTAGTATTTGCTACTTATTTATTTCTGTAGATCTGTTTGCCAATCGGCAAAGGCCTCCTCCAACCTTTTCCATTCTGATCTTTCTTGAGCCTCTCTGTTCCATATCACTCCTGCTACTGCTCTGATATCATCATCCCACCTTTTCTGCAGTCTCACTCTTTTCCTTTTTCCTTCCCTGAGATACCATCTTGTCACTTTCTTACTTCATTTGTCATGACTTCTTATCATGTGCCTTCCCATCTCCATTTGAACCTTTAATTTTCAGTGTTACATATGTGGTTCTAGTTTTATTTGTAATGACACAGTTTTTCAGTTTGTCTGGTCGTTTGACATTCAGTATACTCCTCTTCATAGCGTATTGGCAAGTTGCGAGTTTTGCTTGTCTTTTCTTGAGTTAACGTCCATGATTGGCAGCCGTACATAAGGACGGGTAATATGCAGGTGTCATAGTTTATTTGATGTTTATATGAAATTTTTTGTCTTTCATAGCCTCTCACAAGCTTCTCCAAACATTGGTAATTCTTCTCTTTATTTCCTCGCACATAGGTTCTTTTTGAGTTATGAGCTGTCCCAAATAGATATATTGATAAGTGTAGTTGATTTCGGTGTTTCATAATTGTACCGTTGTTTTATTTATATTTGTCCTCACTCTAGTCTTTTCTGGGTTAAGTTTTAACCCTACTTTCCCATTTTACATCGCAAGGTCTTCTATCACTCTGTTGGTAGTGTCAGATGTTTTGGCGAATAGCACTATGTCATCAGCGAATCTCAAAAGCGTCAGCGATGCACCGTTCACTTTGATCCCGAGATTTTCCCAATTAATTTGCCTGAAAATTGATTCCAGAACAGGCGAGAATAGTTTTGGAGATAGGAGGTCTCCCTGTCTAACGCCTTTTTCTACTTTGAATGGGTTGCCTTTATTCTCTAAATGGATTCTGGCTGTTCTATGGCTATATATGCCTTTATTAATTGAACATATTTATATTTAATCCTTTGTACCTTTAATGCTTCCCATATGTTTTATATAGCAGAGCGTCGAATGTCTAGCTGTAGTCGACAAATGTAATATAGTATGTAAGCTGATATTCATTGTACTCCCCTAAAACTTGACGAACTACATGGGTATAGTGAATCGCCGAGCAGTCTTGACGAAATCCAGCCTACTCAATGGGTTGATGTTCGTCTAGTGTTCTTTCAATCTCTTTTAAAATGACCTTAGGGAAAATTTTGAATATGTACATAAGACTGATAGGGCGATAGTCTCCGATTTCGTGTTTATCTACTTTCTTATACAACAGGATACTGTTAGTCTCTGTCTATTGCTAGGGAAGTATTTCAGTGTTTATGATATGGTTAAACATATCTGTGAGAACAGATATTAAGGCTTCCTTGCCTTGTCTTAGGATTTCGTTGATTATGCCGTCGGGATCTATTCTATTTTCCACTGTTGTTTTTCGTTTTAACGATCCAATCCATTGAATACTCCTATTCTTTTTATATTTTTTTGACTCCACCCGTTTTACTTATTTTTTTTTACTACCCGTTGTGCTTTCCTACAATTTTCATTCTGCTTTGTTTCCTATCTTTTCCAGTGCGATCTTTAAATTCTTTACTAATATTCGTTAAATGTATTCTTCTATCTTGAGTATCTTTAACACTAACTAAGTGATTTCTCACCTCAAGTAGTTTTTTGGTATTTGTTGTTAGTCATTTTTTAAATTTTGGTATTTGCGGTGCTTGAAATTAGGTTTTTATAGTATTTTATACCCAGTTGTCTTTTTCTTGTGTTTCTAATTTTTTTGTGTTAGCTTGGAAGTCCGCGAATTTGTCAATTAGAGTTATTGTTATTTATTCTGACTGATATTTTCCAAGCTTTACCTTTCTTGGGTCTTGTCTTGGTCTATGCTTTTTGGTTGACTCGCTACTCTAATTAGTTTTTCATTGGTGGTAATATTCAAGAACTAAAGGTTCAATTTATTGATTGCGGTAAAGTTAGTGAATCAGCTGGTTCTGTTAGTCATTATAAAATAAATTTTGGTTTTTTTACCATCCGGCGAGATCCAGGTCCACATGTTTTTCTTATTTTTCATGAACAGTATACATGCATAGTATTTAGGATAGTCAGGTTATTTTCTAGTGCATTGTTTGAGGTATGTTGTCCATTTCTATTTCTGGATTTGTTGCTGTATGTGGTTGGTACTAGTACCTTCTCTTCTCCTGGACGCCTATCCCCAATTTTGCCATTACCGTCTCCCATTATTTTAAGGTTTTTATGTCCACGCTCTTGAAGTGCATTGTTTAGATCAAGGTAGAATATATTTATTGTTTCTAAATTTGATTGTTCAATATCCAAATATATTTGTACAATATACCAAGGATCCTTATATACAGATAATTTCAAATTTATCATCACAATACGTTCCGAGATACCAACAAATCCTTCCACATATTTTGTTATATGTTTTTAACAATAAACCCAACCCCATGAAGGCCCGGGTAAAATATGTAGTTCGGATAAGATATAATATTTTCACCCTATCTTCTCACATCGCTCAGGCTAACGATGTCCCATTTGATGTGTTTTAACGCATACATTAATTCTTCAAGATTTCCTTCATTTTTCAGAGTAAGTACATTGAGGGCTGCTATGTAGATTTTAAATTTATTTTGAATATGATTTTTGTTTTTATTTTCACTAATTGTGCTCTCTTTCCTCCTGAGGATCAGTCGGCTTGGGGGCTGTTGGTATATTCTTGTTTCGGTATTGCCAGTTTCTTTGGTTGGTTTTGGGTTCCGTTTGCCGATTCTTAATTGTTATTGTTTTTTAGTAGTAGATGTATTAGAAGGAGAGTTGGATCTAGACCGCATCGTCTCAAAAGCATTTATCCTGTTTGACTTGATTGGAGATACAGTCTGTTGTTTTTTAGGCTGGTTATTATACGCAGAGGATGGAACACATGATTCTCTTTTTCTTTTCTCTTTGCTGTTTTTGTTCTCTTTAACTATTAGTTAGTCATATTTCAAATATGCTATATTGCCTTTTTCGCTCTCTTCAGCTTGTTCTGCTTGCAACATTCTACTCTTTTCTAACGCTTATTTTGAGTAATCTTCGCTGATATTAATAGTTAACTTCTATTCCATTTTATCTATAATACTTTTTGTGAGAGAATCCTTCAATTCAGCAGTTTGGTTTTTCATCTCAATTTTTATTTTGTCAAATAGTATTTGAAATTGTCCTTTGATTGTATTCTTGTGAAGTTGTGTTTCCGTATGTTGGAACATAATAGTAGAAAAAGTAGAAATAAGTAGAATTTATTTTCGTAGTTGGCAGCACTGACTGCAATGTTAATGTCGCAAACGTCAGTTTGTTGACGTTATTATGTCGGACATCAATGAATAATGTCTGTTATACTTTCTAACCTCACATCAATGACGTTGTGTCTTCCAATTTATCAACAACAATTACACAAATCTGATTATTTATAAACATTTCACAGTGGTATTGCTGGCGTTTTGTGACGAGTTATTTCCAAAGATTACTGTAAGACACGGTCATCTGAGTTTTGTTTTAAAGTATACTGTTCACTTTTATATTTTCACTGTTCTCGTAGTTCTTAGATGAGTTCGACCACTGTTCACATTATATCCAATAGTACCTCATAGTTGCAGTATTTTTTCAGATTTTGAGTATTCCAAGTTAAAATAAATACGGAATTAATGTTTACATTGACGCACATGCAGAAGCGCTATTTTACAAAAATTCTCAGTGCAATATGAAATAAATATACAATAAATAAAATAGTAAATGTTTATCATCCGTGCATCGCCTATTAGGCAAGAGGCCCAGTCAAAACGTCCGGTGAGGCGCTGCACCGCCCGGTTATCTACACGACGAATTCAGGCGCCGGCAAGTTGCATAGAACAACGGTTCACCGTTATATGTGATTACCCACACCGAGTTTAATATCGAATA
Source organism: Druceiella hillmani (assembly GCA_039881145.1). Lineage (NCBI taxonomy): Eukaryota > Metazoa > Arthropoda > Insecta > Lepidoptera > Hepialidae > Druceiella > Druceiella hillmani. The sequence continues at coordinate 12,219,173 of JAYKKI010000072.1, read as the reverse complement.
TAATTCCAATCAGAATTAAAAAACTAAGGGAATATTATTAATTTAGTTACTCTTGTTAGACGCAACACGTATTCTTTAACTCGTTACTCACTCTTTGGTATTATTTTTCCTTAAATATTAGTTGATTTAAAACTGGTTTATGTAAAAACCAGATAATAACAGCGAGTCAAAACTGTGTTTGTAGTCATATTGCTTAAGATTTTTAAGATACACTTTTTGTATCAGATTAAAAACACAACATGGGCACGACCTCACCAATATCTAGGTTTAACATCAATACACAATACATAATATATATCTAAGAATAATATCAATACATTATTCAATAGAAAGAATCCGAAGAAACAGTGCTATAAATATTTTTAAAAGAATTCATCAGGTAAAGGACACACACACATATATGTGTGTGTGTGTGTAGAGTCACATATGAATACCTCATTTTACGTTCTTATAAAGGTGATTAATTGATTATTGACTGCATGGTACAAACATATTTCCTCATTTAACTACAGCTTATAATGCTTATGTGCGTAATATGTTATAAACACTTACCTTCCGCACGTTCAAAAGTACCCTAATATTACCTATAATATTTCTATATTTTTATATTTATTCTCGCTATAAGTCATCATTCGTAATGCTAATCGTATATGTGTATTAGTTATGTAATATTATTCAGATTTATCGCATATTTATTTAGATTAATCTTTATAACTTCATTTATTTGCAATGAAAAGTTTAAAGAAAATTGTTGTTGTATTTGTATATTGGTTTATAGAATCATTATGTCTGTTTCAGATGGCAATGACAAGCACTTGCTAGAGAAATTGATTCAGTTGTTGGAGAATCAGCCACTTTTCACAGTTTGTGATTTCTTTATCCTAGATCGGAAGATGATCGTCAGTTATCTAAGTTATTGTACCACCTACACCATAGTTCTAGTTCAGTTTTATGACATTCAATTCAATTAATAGAATAAGTAACTCACGTGTTAATTACATATAGTTTTATTTGCGATTTCCTTTTGAAATGTCCATGAATTTTTGCACATATAGTGTATGTTTTAAATAAATATTTTAAATATGTACCGATATTATATTTGTTCACATTTTCTTCTGTAAACTAATATTGATAATTTATACTCATTTTAAGACTTAATCACCGCAGTAAACTGTAATGTATAAATGAAGCATATTGGAGAGAAATAAAGAAATTTAGAAAAAGGAATGAAATTAATATTATGCTATCGACTTGCCCCAAAAACAGGAGAATACCGATGTTAAATTAGATTCTAAACTCTTTCATCACAGCTCGATTCGTCTCCGTCGAGCAAAAATCATTAGCTATAAATAAATTTGAAGAGTGGTGCCATTTATGATGTTCAAGGGGTATTGCCGCCCCTTTTTAGAATTGGTTCAATACTAAGGAGGCGAGAGGGGGTACAAAAATTTAAATGCGGAAAATATTAACTTCAAGTGATTGCCAGAGGGTGGGCAATTTTATATGGCAATAATCTCACTTAGTAATGATTTTTAGAAATTCAGCAATCCTATTAACATGAAACTTCACAAACACGAGTATTTACTAATAGTCAAACATGTCTTTTAACGATTTTCAAAATTTAAATGTAAAAAAAATTATTTCCGCAACATACGTATAATGAGGCTAGTTTTATCGGACTGAAGAAAATAGTCCAATAAACGTATAATTACCTAAATAAAAGGTACATTTCGTATACAACTTAATGTCTATGCGTAAACCTATACACCCCAATATGTATATATTTAAGCTTTATTTGCTTCAAACGTTGTCAGTCCACCCACGGCTCACAGTCCATAAATAGTGAAATAGTGAAAATGAAATACACGTATTTCTCAGAAAATGTTGGGGGACTTTTGTTCGAATCAGCATATCTATACAAATAATAAAACTGAAGAATTCACCTGTGAAAGTATTGAAGATATTTACAAATAAAATTCCGGAGCACGTAATAAAATAATAAAAACAGAAACATGGTTTTTGAAATATCGATTCACTTAATCAAAAATTATGCGTATTTCGTAATTTTCAAAATTTATTTGCTTTGCATAAGTACTACAAGGACGGTTCAGCTATTGATATATATATATATTGTGTAATTACTAATTCGGTAAAGTTAGTCTTAGGCTGTGTAAATTTATATGTGGTCCACTTCTTTGTCTACTCATTTAATAGAAATATAGACTTAGCCTGACTGTATATTAAAGGCTTTTACAAAAAAAATATTTTAAGAGAACATAACAATGATAATACAAGACAAAATATCATTCTTGGAATATTTGGTCGTTTGTCCGTGAGCCAATTTATTTGTACGAGCATCACTTTCGCGCAAGAAGAACCAAAAGTGTTCGAAACCTTTCATTCAATATCACTGGTGGACTTTCTTCAATTTGGGGTAATAAATACCTTAGGTTTTGTTGCAATTGACCAAATAAGAAGAAAACGTGGTTATTTGACACTTCAATGCTTCAATGCTTAAAGAAACTTAATAATATTTCTTATAATTCCACAAGCGAAAGAAGTCGCGAAGACAGTTTCTCCTATAAAATCACTGTGGACTATTCATTGCTGGTTACAATGTTCGTGCAATGAAGTGTCAGAAAGAAGTACCAAGTCGGTACGCTTTAAGGTATCGATCTCGAATATCCGCCTAAAAATATAAAAATCTATCTATTTTTCATTTTATTTCTAAAGTCACTATTGATTTAAAGTCTCGACAGTTTTATTAAATGATTTTATTGATATAAAAGCAAGAATTAACAAGTTTTAGTAGAATGTGTTATGAACTAATTTATGTTACCCAGTTTTCTTTCTAGAAAAATGGAACATTATTTAAAGGATAATAACATAGTCGCATAGAAATATTAAGTTGTTTACATTTTCCCGAATTTATCCCCGAAATCTCGTTGCTTTCGGAAATGTACAAAAATGGAATAAAATAGCAACGTTGCAACGGGGCAACGTGTAGATGTGATTTTTTAAAATTTACGCAATTAGGGGAACAATTGAATCACTCTTTCAATCAATAAATTTGAGGGAAATATTATTATTTTCATTGTTATTCTTATTATTTAATCAGGAAAATGAAGAAATACAGTTTCCTTAATCGCCCTTGATGACGCTGCATATTTCAATTTCAAAACAAAAATCTCATAAGAAACTGTCTTTATTAAATGTTTTTCTCTTTACTTCCTTAATGTAGAGTTATTTTTAAAATTTTTGTCAGCTGATATTGTGATATTGGGTTCAGTTACAAATACTTAATTATTTATCTTATTTAAAATGCAATTCGTTTAACTTTCTACGTAACGCAAGTTTGTATACGTATTTGTTTGGTTATAGATTAATTAAAATATATGCATATATTAAAAGTTCAGCACAATTAAGTAGAGAAAGATGGGAATTTTACCACGTAACTTGATTTTCAGCCATCCTCAGCTGTGTCGCTACAGATTATAACAAAAATAAATACACATCAATTTTTATTAATTGCTAAAATGTTCTTTTGGGTACTATTGTCAAAACTTCCATCTTCACTCCATTAATAAATCATCGTTACCATACTTTTTTCGATACATTATTACCGAAGAAAGCCTCCTGTACCTCCAAAAATAGTTCACCAATTAATAAGCGTTGAAGACGTAAGAAACTATTGGGGTTTCTAATATACTCTGCTGTATATATTGTAACAAAAGTAAATGAAGATTAGTTTCCTAGCGTTGGAAGTATCACCGTTGATAAACTAGGAGGTCCTATAAAATTAAAGATTTCCCTTAATTTTTCAGGAGATCCTGGCTCATCGAGGATGATACTTTCAACGCTTTGCAATTGTTCTTTTAGAAGTTTGCCCTTAATTTTATGTCAATAAAGGAACCCAAAGTCTTTCTCATGTATATGCGTGTCTGGGCCTCAATTGATAAATTTAGTTTATTAACTGCTTTTAATATCAGCGACACCTTCAATTGCAATTTTTGTCATATCTACAGCTATTCGATTACAACTTGTTCCTGCAGCCATTTGTGTGGCAAATGAAAGCTCAGCAAGAGACAAGCACTGCACCATCTCAAAAAATTTTTTCAAAAGTTTTGTCGAAATTAAAGAGTTGTAGATGTGTTTTCCCGTATTACAGGGGCAGTAAGCTGACTTTCATCCGCAGAATCGTCGTCATCAATCTGAATGAGGAAGTCTATATTTTCCTCAAACAAGCATTGCACTTATTCAAAAACTAAAGAAATTAATATAAGTTTATAATAATATGTACTGTATATGTTAACTACATAGCTATAGCTATATTTTGGCTAAGTTAACATTTATTTGTAACGTTCTTCGTGTCCAACTGCCCGTTGATCGGTCAAGATCCTTTTTCCCAAGAACGCGTAGAGATAATTAGTCGAATTTAATGTCAAATATTTATGTCTACATTCTTTCAAATCAAAAAGGAACAAGCTTCTAAATTAATGCAATAAAAAAACCTAAAAAGCCATGTATGCTCTATATTTTAATACTTGCAAATAAATCTAAACCTATATGGTATTTCCCGTTGACACAAAATCGCAAAGAAGTTTTTAGAGCACATGTAAAGAAAATAATCCGAAAATCGTTAATTTGTTATATTACATTAAAAAAAATTAAAAATTTTCCTAAAATATGCGCTTGTGAAAAATATAGTAAGCAATTTATTTTTGATCCAAAAAATTCAATTAATATTTTTTTCAGGAACGCTTAAAGATATCATGTTGAAGGTAATACCAAATACTTAGGTCTACGGTCACTAGGAGACATAAAAAAATAAAGCTTTAAAGTCAACGGAATAAGAAAATTACGGCCATTTATGCTGAATATTTTGATGCGCGCAAATAAATTAAAAACTGGAGGCAAAACGTTTTTGAGTCGGAAAACGCGGCTGCAATAAAACATCTGAAAAATGAGATAGGCAGAGATGGGATGCCAATTGAAACCATTAGAACGTTGGGAGAATGTCGTTTGCATATCTTTCATACCATCTGCAATAAGATATGGTTGACAGGTAAATGGCCAACGGAATGGGCTCATGCAGTTTTCACTCCTCTACCTAAAAAGGGTTCGACAAAAAAATGTAGCAATTACCGCCTTATTGCTCTGACCAGTCACGCTAGCAAAATAATGCAACATATTATCAACGAGCGTCTAAAACATGTCAATAGAAATAGCGCCCGAACAGGTTGGGTTTGTGAAGGGTAAGGGCACTCGTGAACAGAATCCCATTGTACGTCAGCTCATAGAGAGAGCTCGAAAGTTCAACAAACCAGTCTATATATGCTTTGTTGATTTCTAAAAGGCATTTGATTCTGTGAGATAGCCAACTTTATGGAAAACACTAAATGTGCATCCCGAAACATCCCCTACACGTACTTAGGAAACTTTACGAAGAATGAGCAGCTTCATTGCGGACAGACAACCTCATTTCCGATAACTTCCATTCCAAAGCAGTGGTCCGCCAAGGGTTTATAATATCGCCTCTCCTATTCAACACCTACACTGAGCTTGTGATGCTAATCACTCTGTGAGCTTTGTGATGCGAATGCGAATTAGTTATGTGCAGGACAAAATTTTATGTACAACTACATAACGTAACATATAATACGCACGTATGTTATGTGTATATTACATATAGAATAAATACGTAAATGTACTAATTAAAAACACAACAAACGAAAAATTACGAAAGAACATACTAAAATAAAAACATATTAGATTAATCTCAACACATCGGTCATTCCCTGCGTAAACAGAAAAAAATTTAAAAAATTCGGTCTTGTAATTATTTGGGGTTACGAAAAACTTTTGTACTCGTTAGTCAATAGATGTACTAAAATTGTAACGGTGGGATTTCTGTACATAGAAAGTATTTTAAAAAAGGAATTGATATAGCTTAAAGAATAATAATAGAAGCCAGAAAACCTGTTTTTAGAATTTTTGTCTGTCGGTCTGTATGTTAATTTGTTCGTTCGTCACGCGAAATCTACTTAACAGATTTTATTAAAATTTGTTTACGATGATAGTTTATACCTCAGAGTAACATTTGAGGTATAAACTATCATCAAAATATCATCAAAAAAGGTTAATAACCTTCTTATTCCGAATTTCATGCGAGTGCAAATCGGAAACAATTTCCCGTATTCTTAACGAAGTTGCCTGTTTAACTATGTACTATTCAATATGTATTAATACTATATTTTATAAATGTAAAAGTGATACTTTACTTAACGTACACACATATTTTTAGAACCAAGTCATAAATTTAGGCATTAAAAATAGTAATTCTGCATAACTAACATACATCAACAAATATAATATAGACGTAACATCAATAACAATATATCATAAATGATATTTCTACACTTTTACTCCTTCCATAATCGTAATTGCAAAACTAGAAAAAGGATATGACAAATTGCTACGGATTTGACACGTCATGACGAAAGTAAGCGTTTTCTCTGGATTGGGCTGTAACCTCTCATTTTAAATCAAATACTTAATTTGAATTAGTGATAGTCGGCGCATGCATCGACGGCACATATAAGTACCATTCGTGTCCGAACGGTTAACAGGGAAAAATTGTAAGAAAAAGGTTCCTTAAAAAATTTTGGAATATACGCATTTAACTATTTTTCCATATTATTTTCGATGTATGAAGTACATACATATTTTTCCACTAAGAAACCCTTATAGACAAAATTAAATGAAACTACGTAATGTAATATTATTTCTACTTTCTTTAAGTTCTAGCAACGATTCTTTCTTCTAGCAACGATTAACTCTTATTAACATCCAACAGCATTTATATGTTTCAAAAACGATGGCGGAAGCCGAGTTTGTGTGGGTTTTCCCACTGCTTATGTTAGTGAGTTTATTGTAGGGGAGCGGTGTAAGTTTTATTATATTTCCGAGAGTTATGCAATATACTAGTATTTTATTGAGGGCAATAAATTAAATTGATGTTATTCTATGAGGTTATACAACGCGGATGTTTGTAATATATAAGGGGCATTATCAACATGAGGGTGATGGTTATTATCAATGAGGTATTTAGCAAAGTGAGATGTGTCTGGTTTGTTATTTTGCCAGTTGGCAATATGTTCTTTACATCTTGTAGTAAAATCTCTTCCTGTTTGACCTATGTACACTATTACAGTCGTTACATTTAAGTTTATGGATACCACTCTTTTTAGTTTACCTATTGTTTATTCTTTATTAATGAGGGTTTTACCCAAGTTATTTAAAGTACTATAATCACATGTTGTATTATTTCTATTTTTATTACTAGTTAAGAGTTTTCCTGCTTGCCAAATATATTCAATATTTAAAAAACCCTTCTAGAAAATGTTTATTTAATATTTAAAAAATTAAACACAATCTTAACAGTCAAGAATATTTATATTAAATTGTTATCACCTTAGGTTCCCTGCTTGATTTTATGTTTTTAAGAAGTGTTATTGTTAATTGAATGTGATTCATGACAAAGATATTGTCGATGCAATTGGTGACGTTATGGATGATTTCAAAGCGCCAGTCAGAATGTGCTAAATAAACCTAACGTATGACAATATGAACTATCAAGACTGGTTTGATGTGTCATATGCGGAAAACTTTCCCAGCCCATATCGGAGATTGTTAACTTCCCTGTTAATAAGCCTTGTCGTGTAATAGTATAAACTGTTGCGTTCATTTGCCAGTAAACAGTAATTTCTCATAAATTTTTATCACACAAATACAGAAATTGTGGTTCAACACACGATTTTACACATTTAAAATTGTCATAATATACCTGGTTTTTATCTTGTGTTATGACGTTGTTCAGAAAATAGTAATTCTTTTGATGACCTTAAAATTACATATTTAGGTGGTTCTCAATATTGTCTTCTGTAAGTTCGTATGGAACCCATTTACCAGCTTTTTGGACCAGGCCAAATATCTGCAAAAACCCAACGTTAACTCCAAGCTAGTTAAAAGAAGTTCGAACTAGATACTGGGCGATTGTAGCAAATTAGTCAAAAGATTTGGATTTATAGTACTTAATAAATTCTGCTGTGTTTCTTTTGTTAATTTATTACACATACTTTGAATGCCAAGTAAGTCAGAAGCCAGCTGAAATACCTGGAGTCCAAACGAAAAATTTCTTACAGATTTATCGTGAGGTGATACGATTATTTTTCTATTTTCTACCGATATTCTTCATGTAGCTAGATTGCCACTCACTTCAGCATAAAAGAGAGATTGTAATACGGGAACCAGATTAATGTTCCTTCTTTCATTTAATAAAAAAGTAAATACAATTTAAAATTTTTAAAATAACCTGACTGATTAAAATTGATTGAAAATTTAAACAGCAAGTTGAAAAATATAACCTAACAAAAATTAATAACCCATATTTTATGTAATGTTAAAACATAAATTACCATAAAAACAAATGAAATATATTGTTATTACCTATTATAACCTGTAATAGCTTACCTTTTGTAATTAATAGAAAAACGATAAAATTAGTCATCGACGGATTTTGCCTAATAATACGTCCATTTTATATATATATTATTATTATTATTATTTATATTTTGATGATATTGTCGATTTTATATATACAGTACAGCCATAAGCTTATAAGCTCTTGGGGTTTTGTTGATTTTAAAGTGTTTCTTTATTAACTAGTATATAATTAAACGCGAATTGCATTTATATTTGTTTAGTAACGTTCTCGTGTATTTATGTGTATATTTTCTTGGTTAGCTTCTGCACTACACATTTGTACCATTCTTTCTCTATTGTGGCACCATAGACTACGTTTATTATCATTTTTTTAACAACGTATGCAACCCTTAAACTTTCTCAGTAAGTGTTTCGCCTATTTTCCGAAATGGCTTGGAGAAAATTCCAAAGATAAAAAGGATGTATTCAGATAACACGTTTCAGAAAAATAAGAAATAAATTCATATCTAGTTTATTTATTAGAGAAAAAAGATTCTCTTGTGCATTATGATATAAAAAAATTAGTCTTGACCATTTAGACTAATCCTAAACTTAATTTTCATATTTAATTAAAAATCCAGTAAAATTTAATCGTTTGGTATATTTTCCTTAATTACATTTGTTGTATGACAATACTGTTTTAAATCAAGTCTTAAGTAATTTAAAAAGCTGTTTCGATTTGGAAATATAAAATAAAAATAATTCGAATTATATTTTTGCGATATCAGCTCTTCACGATATAAAGCTAATGTTACGAAAATAATTTTTCTGTTTGTTTCATTAGTTTTTCCAAAGTATTTAACAGACTATTCATTTGACTTAAAAGTTTTTTTATTATCAATCTTATCGTGTATTTGAACCTTTATTATTTTTATTTCAAATGTTTTTGTAAGATGAATAGTGACTTGACTTGAGATATAAATTTATGAAACTTCTATAATTAACCATTATAAAAATATCATTTTCAATAATCAGTCAGGAAATATTTAACGTGCATCAAAAAACATTATAAAGAATCTTATAGAATGTATAAACCTACATAATTTTAATTCACATAGACAATTCTTAAGAAGAATGGATTTATTTAAAATTTCACTTTATTATATACACAACTATTATTTTTTTTAATTACACAATGGTTGTTTTTTATATATATTTCCAATAATTCCTAATGCAATGGAAATATCTTTAGATGAGGGCTGATGATTTCCAAATTTTCACGATATCTCAACTTACAACAATCCATAAGTATATTTTGGAAAAAGGTTAGATTTACTTGGTATTAAGTAAATAACATATTAAAAATTCTGAGTTCTTGTATCACTGGATAATATTAGGAATTATCTTTATACTAATATTCTCTTGTATTATTATATATGTAAATTGTATGACAATTCTATATCCATATATTTGTTTACTGCATTTTTTTAAAAATTGAGATTTTCTAAAACTAAAACTTTTTTTTCCTATTTTTATTCAAAATAAAAATATTATTTTCAAAATATTTCAATATCGTGCATTGAACCTAAAACGTATTGTAGCTCTCATATACCAATATTAAAGATTTATTTCTTAAAATCATATCTATAGACATACCTATAGACTAATCGCATGGTGCCTAAATATACCATTATCAAAATGTAGCCACACATATAGACTGAATGCGCATAAAACACGTTATAAAAACTATTTTATATAGAGATGCAATTACACTCAGTCTTGCAGTCCTGATAATTGAGAGGCCACGATAATGTAAGAAACGAGAAGATTAACGAAAGTCGGTAACAAAGACAAATCTCAATCAAATCTCTCTCAAATCGAAAAGGAGGCAAACGGTGAAAGTTCCCTTGTTGCTTCTTTAAACGATCTCTTGAAGTGAATCTATTGCGTTCTCCATACCCGAATCTTGAAATTGAAAGGTACATTTATATGAGGAGAAAATTAATCACTAAAATACGTAAAAACAAAAACAAATTGAGGGACGGAATAATATTATGAGTGATAATATAAAAGTAATGATCTTGTGGCCGATTACCATTCTAATATTAATTTTAGCACTATATAAAATGCATCAAAACCAAGTGATTTTGATTCTCCCATCAAGCCAATAATAAATGTTATGGGTTGTACGCTTTGCTACAATATATTTACTAAAAATATGCCGTATATGTTTAAAATAAAGTTATATTATATAAAATAAAGCACGTATGCAAAATGGCTAAATTAAGGAGGAATACAATATAATTTGTAACATTCTGAAAGGTACAACTCCATAAAAGTATTAAATGAAATAAATATTAACTTGTTAAATTTAATAAAGACGATATTTTGAGGTCATGGTCATGAATAGAGACCGGATTATATGTAACATCAAAAGTTTGAAATATGCATGCATATATGCATGAAAAATGCTTGAAATATGCACGAAAACTGACAGAATATGCAACATTAAATGACTAATTTTTTTGTTTGTTTTGTAAATATTATTCCTTTAGATTTAAGTTTATTGTTAGTAAATACTTGTTTTAAGTTTCTTATTTATTGTTTTTTAATAAAATAAAAAACAATTAAGTTTTAGATTTTGTATTATTACAAAATTAGCATACATTTAGTAAACTATCCATTGATAGACGATAATCGATACACTAACATAAAACATTATTTAATATTTTTGTAAACGTTAACAATCAAGTATTGTTCTAAATGTTCAATGGTAAGATTATGTCTTCGATCATTCAAAATATTTTTATAGGTCGAAAATGATCGCTCCACATCTACTGAGGTCAATGTACAGAATTTGAACATGGGTGCTATGTTAGGGCTTATATTTTCTGGCAAAACTTTCGCCGGCCCATTAATAAAGCTATCAATTTGACACAGATGTTCAAAGCCTGGATTATTGTTCAAAATGTTTTCAAACTTTTCTTTAAATTTATGCGGCAACGTACTTGCCCACGTGGAGTTAATTTGGCGGATTTTATTCATTGTTTGAATGGATTCACTCAACGGCAAACCGTGAGTTTCAAGCTTGTTAATACTTTTGTGAGAAAAATTGGTGCAAATTACAGCTATGTTTTTTTTATGGTAGAATCGTTAAATGCTGTCTTTGACTCACAAATTGCTCTTGACTCGATACTGTCAAAATCATTTACTACACCTTTGATGGCCTCAAAATGTTCATTGTAAGACAGTACAGCTTATATCCATGTCCCCCAACGGGTTACAACTGGTTCGGGAGGGAGAGGAACATTTGGTATTTTTTCTTTGTAGGCTTTATTACGAGCGGGTGCCTTAAGAAACACTTTTTTTGTTGATGAAATAAGTTTATTTACATTCCCATACGTGGATCGTACTTCTTCAGCAAGTCGATGTACTCCATGGGCAAAGCACGTCACATGAATAAAATTGGGATAAAATACTTGGAGGGCCTTGGCTGATTTGATCATATAGGGAGCAGTATCTGAAAGAAATATAAATATGCTGGATGCAGATGATTCAGGAAATATTTTTTTAATACCCTCATTCACAAATCTGGCGGTCGTAGAATGATTAGCTTTTTCTAATTCTTTGCAGGCAACCAAATAGGAAGGAGAAGGTTCAAGTTTCAATGTACCGACAATTAAATTCGCTATATAACGGCCACAACTGTCGGTAGTTTCGTCAGCTGAAATCCAAATAAGGTTCTCCTTGAGTTCATTACGTATTTCTTCCATAACATTTTTATAAATTGTTGGTATATCATTTTTACGCAATGTTGATTCGTATGGTATATTTTGATTTAAGCAATATTTTTGCAGAAACTGTTTGAGGGTAGGATTTTTTAGTTTATGGAGAGGAATATTACTTCAATGCTTCACATGAATCCATACTAAACTGGTTGTTTTGTTTCATTTAGAGCTAGAAGTAGACGCGGTTATAAGTTATTGTGTTCATTTAGAGCTAGAAGTAGACGCGGTTATAAGTTATTGTCGTGGACCTTTTTTCTGCAATCCTGTGACGCGAACACTTGTCTTGACATGTTGGTCCATTTGAAACTTTTTAGTGCAAGAAATATTTTTCTCGCAAACTCGACAATATAAAACATTTCCGTCGTAAGTAAATGTTCCAGGGAAGTCAAGTTATCCACGAAGACACACTTTTTGTTTCGGGAGGCTTTGCACAATTTCACACAAAAAATTTTAACTGTAGATCAATGAGCACTCGCGTCAACAATGCAAGCAATAACATGCGTAATAGGTGGGAGGAAGAACTAGTGCGGGAAACGAGTGCGACGATCATTTGTCTCTTTCATTTTATTATCATACCAAAACAAAAGACGCGCGGCTGCTGAGTGCGCTGTGCTCGAAAAATACTGTAAAAATACTGAAAAATACTAAATTATAGCGATAATATGCATCATCACTAGATCTTAGGAAAAATATGCTATTAGTGCTGAAAATGGCTTAAATATGCAAATGCATATAATCCGGTCTCTAGTCATGAGATTATATGACTGCTATCACTTTTTCATCACATTGACACTTAAAAATTTATCCGTAAACGTTATAGATAGCATTAATTATATCGAAATTTTATGTACCTATTCCGTATGCATAACTTTATAGATTGTCAAATATAACAAATCCCTGATTGGTATTTAGTGAAATTCATGTTCTAATCAGCTAAGTCCCATTAAGTTAAATGAATAGGATTAACTGTTCCCTTACATTCTCATTCTAATTATTCAATTCCATTAGAGTAAGAACATAACATGTACCGACGCGATTCCAAGAGGTCATAGGAGTGGATTCTGAGAGAGAGAAAAGTCGGGTAGTCGATACATCAGACAAAATAGGTCGGTTTGTGTTACCGAATGAACAAGAAAGAAACACCTGCTTATACGAAAGTTACTGTCGATTCTGTGAATAGTCTTAATAAGAACTGCGACATATTCTATCACTATAAGCCCTAAAAGAAGAAAGCATTTTCATTTTCCCCGGATAAACCGTCTTCAATGTAAAGTTTGACGTAGGATAAACTTACTTTGTTGTATATATTTTAGGATCATTTCTATCTTTTTAAAATAATGTTGGTATGAAAATAAATTTTTAATAACTTGACTTGAAAAATGTTGCTAAATTACACAATCAATTATAAGCTAATATCATTATATGTATTGCAAAAGCCTCAACAAATAAATTAATATATCCATGATGTCAAAAATAACTCAAAATGTATTCGTTCTATAGCCGATAAAGAACTTCGTCAATTTTGATATAAAAAAATACGTATACAATAACCGTTAAAATTCAGTGCAGCGAAGTTTGCACGGATATCTGCAATATATTCAATTATATATTTAATTTAGTAATTTATTACGATATGACCGCAAAATAGACATCGTTTCTCAATTTTCAAACATCATATTTATCAGATAATTGTAATATATTTTACTGCTGAAATACAAGCCATATTATATTAAAACCCGTGTCAAAGCCAATTCAGCAGCTTTACCGTGATCAGAGCACTTGTGAATTCGAATAAAAATTTTAAAAATGGTTGATTCTTTTTTCCAAATTGTTTATAATTAACGTTGTTTGTATTATTTTAATAATATAAGCTATTCTAACTCAAGCGATTTTGAACCCTTGAATGAATTTTTAATTTTATGCATTTGTTTTTATTTTTTAAGGAATTAGATATATATCGTGGTCTATTATAGGTCATTATTGCATTATCGGTATTACGGAAAAAAATAAAATATGCAGATATTTATTGCTAACCATTGGACTCATTAGCTAACAAATTGAGTAGTCAACAGGCGAGTTCGTTTTACTTGACGTAACTTGACTTGACTTACGTCGTACTTGATAACACTAGACCACATGTTGTAAAACGTACTCGTGATAAATTAGAGGAGCTCGGCTGGGAACTACCCACTCATCTATCATATTCGGCGGTAAATGCGCCCTCTAATTACCATTTATTCAGGATTCTAAGTAACCATTTACATGATAAAAAATTCGACGTTAAAGAAGATCTCCAAAATAACCTAGCACAGTTTTTTGAATCAAATTCACCGAAATTTTACAAGAAAGCCATATTATCACTGCCACCTAGCTCGCGACAAGTATTAGGTAATAATGGTGCATACTTAAATAAAAATTAGTGTAACATATAATTTTTTTTAATAAAACTTGTTGTCGTCAACCCGGGGTTAAAAACTTATTGGCCAACTCAATACACACTCACACACACACACACACATATATATATATATATATATATATATATATATATATATATATATATATACACGAGTGTGAATAAATTTCAAAGAGTATCGAATATTTTTTTGTAATGAAAAATGTTATGTATACTTACTTAAATACGGTGTTAGTTTAAGCTTTGCTATATTCCTTTCTAATTTCAGAAATTCAAGAAAAATAAGAAAATAACTAGATAAACTGTAACCCACAATACGACGTTAGTTATTAAGCCAGAATAAGTTACCTGAAAAATAAATTATAAAACAATTTAAGAGAGAAGTCCGATAAATTCATAATCATATTAACCTAAGAATCATTATTTTGAGAAGTGTAATTTGAATTATCGTACAAAATGAAATTCTACAACAGGTAGTGAACGAAAAATGCTAAAAAGGACAGAAGACTTATTTATGACTTCGGCCGTTCACCGAAAAAAATGTCATTTTAATACAAACTTAAATTATCAAAATAGTTAAAAATTTCAAACGATAGATCGGAATACATAAGTAATTTACTTAATTACAGTATTACAAGACAACACTTACGCCTTGCTTGTAGGAGCTTATTGCGTTTTGAATGCCATAAATGGAAAGAAAAAATGTAGCGGTCATGTAGTGAATCATCTGAAAAAATTGATGCAATTATACAAAATTATCAGTTCATAAATTTAATAAAAACGATTTTGATTTGAAAATAATACACTTCACTTGAAAGTTGAACATTCCGTTCAGTTGGCCGCAGAGATGTAACAAAGTTATAATTATGTTCGGCAGTGAAGATATATAATTTGAATCGTGTGTGAGATCCAAATAAGCATTTGCGTTAAAGGAATTAAACGGTAAATCGATGGTATTTATATATCCGCTATTAAATATTAATTTTTTTCGCATAATATTCATAAATTTATTAATCGTTTTTAATATCTGGGTAAGTGTAAACCTGAGCACAGACATCAATAGCATTTCAAGGCTATTCGCTAACACAGCATAGTATCCGGTCAATAAAATAAAATCATGTTTAAATGCCCGTACATACACGTGGCTTGTTATAATAGCAACAATTACAAGTAGCACAATAGAGAATGTCCCGATATTCGTTACTAATTTAATTTTATCAAAGCAGTGTTTTTTAAAGTATCCGCTGTAGTGTATTAAAAGACCATCGAAGACAATTAGCCAGTCAGAAAATACGTTCTTGTGCCACACGATATCGATAGAAGGAAGAAATTATGCAATTATGAAATATAAGAAATAGTTTATCCACTGCGTTACATTAAGTTTCTCCAACGATATAACTTACGTGTATTTAAGAAATAAACGACAACAAAAAATGTAACAATTATTAAGCTGTAAATCTTTCTGAATTGACTGCGCGTGAAGTTTGAATGATATCTATTAGACACTCTATTAACGCCTAGAATTGATTGTAAAGTGAGTAATATCGAAATTGAACTTTTTAAAATATTTTATTTTTCTTCCATGTTGCTGTGCTCGATTTACCAATTGCAAACGTATTATGAGACGTAGCTGAATTATAATATAATATGTGATAATCCATTAGAGCCCATTAACAAGATCACTTGATTAGGTTTCCGCGATCCATTAGAGTTAATATTTATAAATGGTAAATAAATTAACCATCGAGTTTTGATGTGTACGTCTGTGAGACTGCGTGCTTGTTAAAAATTGTGATAACTTTCTATATTATTATTGATTTCCACGCATTTCCCAGTAGTTTTCTGCGTCAATACTCCCTCACGGATGGTCGGCTTAACAGCACCATTATAGGTTAGACTATATTCGAGTAAGACCTGTGTCACTAACAATCAAAATATAGTCATCGAGAGAGATTTTTATGAATCTTAAGGATTTGAGTTTTAATTATTTTTTTCAATGTTATGAAATAATGTTCTAATTTAATTAGGTCCTTTATTATAAGGTATAGGATATAAACAGTTTATATAAACATTAAACGCAATTATATTTCAATTTTTTACTAATCTCTTAATTGAAAAACGATTTTTCCAGACTAAGAATAGTATGGAAAAATTGTTTTCTTTTATTTCAGGGATTACAAATCTTAGATAATAGTAAATTATGACTACAGTAAAAATTAGTAAATATTATCTGAGTTAATATTTCTAAACCTATAGTGGCCCCGCTCGGTAAAAGAAAATGGTCACGCGGGAGATATTAATCATCAAATTTGAATTAAAATTTTAATAAAATATGTTCATATTTAGGTACGGGTCTAATCGGCGTTACATGATGATTAACTTTATCGTTCTTGGGACCGTGGCTTATTATCAAAATAAGAATGTTTTGTTCTGTTGTGCATTAAATCTACAAATCTAGGTTTTATAATGTCTGGTTTCCAAAAATTTCTTTACAGATGTTTTGATGACCAGAGTATAGATGGGTTTCATCAATCACATTTTCTCACTTGTAAAACCCACATGTTTAATGAATTATTGTAACAATTTTGGTAGATCTATGGATGCCGACTTATTCGTTATTTAATTCAAACCTCGTATTTATTATATTTTTGAGTGAGTATAATGGTACCCAATGAATCTCAAAAAAGTGGTTCCAAATTTGTTAAATTATTGATTTCTTAATTGTACAATAATCTCGGACTCCTGTCTTTTTATCAAAAATAATTTGAATATGATTTATTTTTTGCTTCAGATATTTAAAAAGTAAACTTCGTGAATGCTTTGAATAGTTTTTATAAATTAATATATTAGAGGGGTATTTCTAGAATAAATGGTACATTGATAAATGAAAAACGTGAAGTTTTATATTTTAATATTTCATTGATTTATTTCGCAACTTATAATTATTACCATCCTACCCGAACAGAAATATAATGCACACTATTATAAATAGTCACCCTCGTTACTAAAAGTTTATGTAAAACCATAAGTCAATGCACACATCTGTGAAGTATTACAGTGCATGTCTAATGCAGAAATGACAACACTTAAACAGTGACTCATTCCAAAATGTTCGCTTTGTATATGAGAAAAAAACTTTCTGAAATTTCGAACATCATAAATAATCACAATCTTTATCCCACGAACCCTTTAAAAAATTGATGAAGATTCAGAAGATTGCTCTGGTCCCTAGGAATAAAAGCTGTGCTATCAAATGACGATGGCTAATCGAATAACTAGTACTCTTATGCAACTAGTCTATTTGAACTATCTGAACAACCGGTACTATTCAGTTTTTCAAAGAAATTTTTGCAACTTCAAAGTAATTTAAAAAACTATCTCAATTTAAGCAATATACGTATGATGAATCCTATTTGTAACATGTATTTTTCTAAACAAAATGCAAATAAATGATGCTAAACATTTTCAAGCAAGTCGTTGCATTTTTAGCTTTCACATATATGAAGAGACATATAATGACATATATGGTAACAGTTACTACCACAAAATATTTATAAGGAAAGTTTAGAAAGAACAAATAAAGCGCTCGATTTTTTTGATACTCTGGGATTTTTATCGGAGGAGCGACTCAAAGAAATCAAAAATAATTCATTAGTAGATACCTATTCCATTTTAGTAAGATGTCGAGTGATTATTTTTACCTTCGGAAAGTAATTTAAAGCTATTTGATGTAAAATATTTGAATTTCGGGATTTGAAATGGAAAGTAATAAATTATAAATTGCATTGGTTACGAATCTACACCGTCACAGGTGTGACATATATTTAGAAATACTTCTATTCTTTAAGGATGAGATGATGATATATCCAAAGTTCCTTATTTGCTTTTTTACTCCTATATCGAAAGCATATCAATAAAGGTGTCTGAATCATAATTTCAAACAGTTAATTAACATTATTTACCTCATTGTATTTAATGATTCCAAGATCATATATTTACTTTTATGCCAATTTTTCACTCGTTTTCTCAACTGTAAAGTTACCAACTTTACCCGGTCTAAACCGTGAAACTAAACCACGCATCGTCTAACGGTTATGCCTTGTTTAAGCCCTATGACTGGTCTCAACCATGGATCCACAGCATTAGCCACGATCTCAATCACACATAGTGAATAATTCTGGATACAAAATCTAATTTACTTCTATTTATTTGAACTCTGGTCATGTAAATAAGGGTAAATCAATTAGTCTTCGAAAAAGTACCCAAATATATTCTACTCAAATAAAAACGTTATGTGTATCCACATATTGTGAAAAGTGATCACCTAAACCAATTTTTATTCCATTGGTATCATAGATCTAGACCCATTTGATCTAGAATCATTGGTATAATTATCCTATAAACTTTGAGTAAGCTTCAAGAAGCCTATTTATTTCCATAATAAAATTATTTCACTAATTTTTTAGGAAATTAATAAAAAAGCAAGTAGTTCATTTATCTAGAAATATTTTTGAGTATTAACTATGGAAATATATATGAGTTAACATACTTTGTATCTATGACAAATTTCGAGTTTCTGTTTCGGACACTTTCTAAAAGAAATGATTGTGGCAAATAGACAACTGACGGATAAATGAGTTTCCTTACATCAGACCCTTAGTTTTGTTTTTACCTTGCAATAAACTATGGCATGAATTTAGTTATGAGGCTGCACATTGTAATGTTTTAAATGGAACTTTAGCAGAATCCATAATGGGAGCTAGTAAATTATGAGACATGGAAGTAATGAAAACACGGGACTGCTGGAAAATGTGGTATTCAAAAAAGTTGAAGAATTAATAAAAATAAATATTAAAAAAGTGGTTTTATTTAAATTCAAATTGTCAAAAAATGGGTACTTTGATGTATGGTGAAACTAATATTTACAGCAATGAAATGAAATTCCGTTCACCAGAAAAACCATGAGGCGAAACATCCACCCAGCAAATAAAATGTCTTCCCAATACGTGGCAAAGGTACAATTACAAATGCATTTTCCAACAAAAACAAGATCATCTTTTGTGTTGCCTACCGTGATTTTGAGACAAATAGTGAAGTGAATATTGTAAAAGTAGATCATGATAAGCAACTTTGTATTGTGGAGTAATTCCCTCTTTCCTAAGCTATTTAAGTAAATGTACATATATTAATTATAATTTAAATAAAACTAACAAATTAATTGGAATTTATTTTTTCGTTAAATTGTTCTGTATATAAATCAAACCAAATGCTACTCTTATTACTTCATCTATGATCGAAATTAAATTATGGGCTACACCAACATGAGGAAGCAACAAGTAAAACTCTTTTAACTTATTTATCACATGTTCAATTTATATTCTCAATGCCGTTATTTGTGTGGATTTCTTCACCTCATCTTTTGTGTTTGAGGAGGATTTTGAAATGAAGGTAATCATATAAGGGTACATTTTGTAGCTTCTAGTAAACGTGACAATACCTTGAATCCTCTGTCGGTTGTCACTACTTCTTTAGGGTAAACATTCCGAGTAAAAGCCTCGAACTATTTTAATACTTGTAGCCCTTCTACCATATTCATCAGATATAAAATTAACAAACTCATCAATCATACGTGAAATTACACAGTAAACTTTTTATCTTTACTATAATTAAAATTTCAGGCCTTTACTTTTAAAAATAAAAATTATCGCAAAAATTGTAATATTATTTTTGAACCATGGACGCAAGAGACAAAAAATAATTGCGTGGCAGACATTTCATAACGTAATTTTTACCTAAATAATTTATAAATTAAAAAGAAAATTCATGTGATCTTGGCATATTTTGAAAAGTTACAAAATTCAGTAATTTTTCAAACTTCACATAAACGAATAACTCGTACGTATCGTTCATTTTACTCGTACTTTAGATCATGGATGGTAATAATTAGAAGAAAAAAAAATACTTGACTCAGTATATACTTATGGATGTTTAAATGTTTACAAAATAAATTTTATATAATTTTTTATAATTGTACTAATACTGAAACAGCTTTAGAGCCGTGTTCTTGTTTCTTGCTCTTTGGTTTAATTTTCATTCATTTATTCTAGAAATATTTTTAGCTCCATCGATTGTATTATGCTTTATTTAGTTTTACGTGTACAAAAGTAGATAAATTTGTCACAAATTCCGATTATGCTCTAAATATTCACTTTGAAAATGCTGTCATATTATTATATAATAAATGTGATGATATTTCCATGCTAATGATCATACTAAATAACTATCTGCCAAGTGTAATGTCACGTACAAAGGTTACGAAAATATATTATCAAAGTACATAAATGAATCATACCTTGCACATAGGAAAGTAAGCTCCGTACATATCTTCGAAAGGAAAAACATTTTTTCATTTTAAAATGACTATAAAACCGAGTTAAATAAAACATGGTGAAAAGTAAGGATAAGGCATTTTAATGAAGATATGTTAACCTTTAGATAAAACCGAGTCAAAGACTAAATAGTATCATCGGATACTATCATTTCTTCGAACTTTAGATTACGACTCTTAGTCGTTTTGCTTTTTGACCGAAATATATATAAAAAATTTGGTTAGAGAAAATTCACACCTGCAAATGGAGGGGAATTTGTGAAGTGTGTGTTTATGGTCCATCTGGATGATATCCTTTTCAGACGACGCAGTGGCGTTTTGTTTAACATTGTTAATGCAGTTTCACAAAGCGACATGCTCTACGTGATAAATATCAACCTAATCCATACCAGTTTAACAATAAACCTGTTAAACATGAGCGTGACTTGCACTAGGATAGCTTCGTCTACACTTATTTATATGTATACACACACACACATACACACACACACATATATATATATATATATATATATATATATATATATATATATATATATATATATATTGTAAAAGTCTAAATGTATAACATAATTCCCTTAATAGCCACACTGGATGGACGACTTGACGATCAAAAATATAACTCCAGCCCCGCTCTTCCAGCTACCGTAAATTGAATCGAGACTTCACGGTGTGTCGTCATGCAGTGACGATTCCGATTTTTTTTAGATTTTTGAAGTACATACCTACTTAAAAATTAAAGCGGGCTGGGTCACCCCAAAATATTTTGGACCCTAAAATCTGGCTTATCAAGAAGAGGCTCTAAATATTTCCGATTGCAGTTTAAAAGACCTCTTTAATAACATGAATCTACTGGACGAAACTTCACGAGAAAATAAATTTTTATCCCGAAATTTGACGTCCCTATATTTAAAAAAATAATTGGAAACCAATTTTTTTAAGAATTTACTCAGCTACGTCTTTTTGTCAAATTTTATCACAATCGGTTTTAAACTGTAGGTTTTATGGTGCTGTGATATGCAGACGGAAAGATGGACCAAAATTATAAGGGTTCCTATTTTGTTATTTGTTTAAAGAATCCTAAAAAAACATTAGCATCATTGGTTAACATAATTTGTCACAGTGATGAATTGTATACAATCTGAATTGATGAATATTATACTAATAGCATTTTGTGACACATATTAGTAATTTTTTTAAACTTTGACACAAAAATGCAATATTAAAGGTTCTCCTACCTATTTTGACGGACGAACTACAGTAAATTGATAAATTATCAGATATACATACGTATTTCTGTTTATTTTCATTATTTTACCATTTTTTTGACAATGTCCTCTATTAGTAAAGTTTAGACATAATACCACAGTTTAGACATAAACCACACACATGTTACGTCCGCTGCTAGTGAACGTGTAGTTTTTATTACTGCTATGCTCTTTTTCTAATATGTTTTGTAGTGTGCCTCGTAGCTTCAGCTACTAATATTTAGAAATAAATGAAACTTTGGTACGTTTAGTAGAAATGTTTGACAAGTGCCAGAGCTACGGAATATAGCGATAGAGTAAACATGCTTTGTTTTACTACTCGCAATGATGATAGAATTTAATAAATCTCTCGCTAATATTGGAAGATCATTTTCATTCGGAATTAATGGTATCGAGTTTGATATTTTAAACTGTATCCCTCAAAGATTGTCAACAAAATTTGTCAGATATTGAATATATTTGGCGTTAATTTTGTAGAAATGAATAATGAATTAAATGAAACTACGTGATGTAGTATTATTTTTTTGTACTTTCTTTAAATTCTTTATCGCGACCTTGGTTTCGTTGTATTACAACATCTTCAGGTGGGCTGTTAGCGAAGATCTTTGCTTTAGCAAAGAAATTTGTCAACAAACTGTCCAAATATCGTTTTTCACGCTCTAAACTAATTTTGAAGAAGGATAATGTTCATTGAATGACGAATGAATTGATAAAATAAATTTCATTTAATTCGATGTTTCTGTTTCCTTCGAGTTATTTGTGTATACATTCTCATTTATAAAAATTATTACGCATATTTATTGACATTTCTTAGGATTACATTTAATGTGAAATCTCCCGCTAAATAATTTTTAACATTTTTTTCTTATTCGGCTATATAAAAATATAAATAAAATTTTATATAAATGAAGTAGGAACAGATTTTCGTAAAAGTATGAGAGAGTTTTTGTTAGTTTTATTCAATAATTAAAAATAATTCAAACAGTTCATTACGTTTAGAATATGAATTAACTTATTATTTATGACAACATAATGAGAGTTTTTAATAATCAAAGACGGAACTATAACAGGTTAAATTTTATTTTAAATTTGTATTAATATCGTTAGCAACATTACAGTGAGTCTTATTTAGACGCTTTGATAATTAAATATGATTTTGACTAGTTTTTGGGAATTAATTAAATTAAAAATTTATATAAATTACTTTCAATTATTAACTTTTTATTTTTATAGAAATTGTGTATAATTAAATGTTTTTTTTGTAATATTTAATAACTTGCGCTACTAAAATTATTTTGATATTTAGTTAACGGTCAGCGTAAATAACCTACGAGCGTCACTTAATAAACATTTGATAACTAATATTCCTATAATATTATATCAGTTGTTATTTCAACGGAATCAGGTTAAAGGTTCCTAAACTATCTCTGTCAACACAGTTGCGTTTCTCGTTTACATTTGATACGCATACTTGTGTGTGCACTCTGTGTACGCTGTGTTTGCGCGCGTGTGACTCAGAGTACAAACCAATATTATTTCCCGTTATGGAGTTGACGAGATAAAGTGGTAGTTTGACGTATATTTTAATGAGATAGGAATTCTATGCATGTCTAACGTGACATCTTTGAAAACACAGAGAAACAATGGGCGCTTCGTACTGGAAACGGTAGCAGGTGTACTTATAAACAATCTACTCAAATTATATTCATTCGTATTTTTTTCAGTACCAATTTTAAACATTAAATTTTTTAATACGTATTTTTTTATCTGCACTCTTACTGGTGGACACAAATGAAATTTCACAGTATCTGGATATTTATGTCCACATGATGAAATTGTTATGTAACATGTAATATGTAATTTTTATGTTTAATGACAAATATGTTTTAAATAGGAATATACTCTGTAAATTAATAGAAAAAAATTTAAAAATATGAAATTTAGTTCTAAGAAGTATATCACAACATACGTTCTCTTTATAAATCCCATCTAGATGAATTCATAAAAAAAGATAATAACCCCACGCGGATGGACTGAACAGTAGAAGCCGGTGGTGGGTAGAAGGCGGTGGTGGGTGGAAGGCGAAGTAATGAACTGTTTTCTAAAAATTGCATAATCTATCTGTATCTCTGTAATCGGTTACGCATCGCTAATCTACACATTCAAATATACGACCTTGCGGATAATCTGTAGACCTACTAAATTTTAGTTGACTAAAGTAGATTGCTCGCTTTTCAATAACTTTTCTAAATATTTTATATCTAAAAAACATATATTTATGTATACATGGATAATTTATACATTGATAACTTATAAACTTAAAGATTGATCCTGTTTAAATTATACTAATCAGGCGTCCAACACATCCTTGATTAGTACCTTCAATATTTTCTTTTCACTCATTATCCACATCATAGTTGATGGCAATTATACGCGGATTATATAAAAACTGTTTTCAATAAATAAAATTAACTGGGTCCCAGTTATTTCAAAAGCGTTGTTTAGAATATACTTAAAAATTTCATTGCAAATTAAAGTCAGCTCTATGTCTATTCCACGAAAACTGTAAAAGCTACAAAAACATAAGGTTTGAAAGCTTCGATATTATAATATTAAATAAAACTTGTAATATTTCAAAAATATTTCAAATTTTATTTAACACTACTAAATATAACTAATGATATTTATTATATAAAAATAATATCTTTTATACAAACTTATATTATTTCAGTGCTAAAACCTATTGATACTTAACTGGATCCATCGATACCTCTGCACTTAGAAAGCACATATCTATAATTCATATATTAATTTATCGACTGCAGACTCTTCTTACCTTTATTGGTTTTTTTAAAGTAAATTCGTTTCATATGAATTGAAATTTATTTACATATTCATTGTACATAATCTATATCCGAAAATAAAATCAGTTAACATTTTTTGTACTTAATTAAATAGTATTTTCAATACATTTAAATGACAGTTATTAATTCGCACAATCAAAGTTTTACAAACTTACATAGTTACCTTTGTAGTTGTTAAACAGTTTACAACCGATTCATAGGATACATAGTAACAAAGCGAACCTAAGAACGGACTTGAAGCTAACCATTCAGATCAGCGTCGTCTAGTTTATGTTATCTTATAAACTGGAAATTCGAGCTTTTCAATTTGCTAAGTACGAATATATATTGTCATTACAGCTGATTCTTAAATTGCTGTACTCAATTTTGTCGTTTCCGGTTTCAACCATAATAGATATAACTATAGAGATCTTGTGAGCCAATTGCCTTCCAGCAATCGGCATTTCGTTATTCCACTCTCCTTATGTATTTCTTCTGTATCGATGACTGTAACGATGTATATGAGCTTCCCGATACATACAATACATTGTAACATTATTTAAATAGTGAATCATTCAATAAAAACAGCGGAAGTAATTTTATGACTAAAGCACTTTACAAACACATATGGTGAGGTTTGTTATTTTTTTAATATTTTGTTTCACTTTAATTAAAACCTTCACATGAAGCATATATATCCAAAAATTTTTTCTAGTGTGCATTAGTTTTTATCAAATAAATCTACCTCACATAACTCTACGTCGGAATCTGTGGCAATTGCTATAATGATTATCTCGTAGTTGTACATATTACAATACATGTCTTTATATATGGCAATCAACACGATAATTATTATCGTTCGCTATATAAATAAAACATAAAACCGTACAGATAAATAGTTTGCTTCCACGATGCGAAGACCCATGTCGTGACTTGACGTAATAACAATATCAGAGTTTTTGTTAAATACTATAAAAATGGAAACAAAATATTTGTTATTAATAACCTTCAACTTGTTTGCGTTTTATAAAACGATTCTCGCCGACTCAGTCGATAATGTCTTTGAACAACAAGATAATTTGCAGGAATTTCGTTCCTTTGCGATCTTGACGTATCAAGATGCCGGACCGTTACCGGTCGATGAGAGTTCTGATCCAGAAGATGCAGATAATAGTACAATGGGATTCATCCGCCGAGTGGAAATCGTGGCTATACCTTGTCCCGACTGGTTCCTAGTGGTCAACCGGTACGTGGGGAAGGCGAAAGCTGAGGACAAATATTTCAATGTGACCGTTAACCCGAGAGCTCTGGTGAGGGTTAATCGAGTGGATTTGGTTTTGAAAATGTCAACGAGGATTACCATTGATGTTGTGAGTAAAATCATTTTAAGACTAAGCGATAATAAAATAAAGTAACAAAATATTGTATCTAAGACAAGAAAGAGTACTATACTGACCAAAATTAAACAAAAAAATTACATAATTTGTTATAATACAAGTGATTTCACAGACGATTTTAGGGGATGGAACTTCATCGTTTCAAAACACTTGTTACTATTATTATACAAAGGCAGAAATGTTTATTTCTTGTTTTGATATTTTAAGAAGTTATATTTCATAGTTTCATAATTACATTTCGTGCCACTTTCCCACATTAGGGTTTATCTTGTTTACCGAAACCAGATCATTGCAGAGCTTGAATTTTATATTGTTTGTGTTTCATCTCTTTTGTTTCATCCCCTTTACACCTGTTTTTTTTTCTTAAAATTTTAAATCTGTTATTGATGATATTCTTTCATTAACTAGTTATGAAAGTAAATATCGGAATTTAAAATGAAATAACGACTTTTTTTGTAATCGCTTGGCGAATACGTGGAACATTTTATTGACTAATATATAATAACAGAAGAAAATGTTTTTTTGCAACGGAAAAATGACCGTATGATAAATATATCTATATAATAATATGATAAAGAGGCAAATTTGTTCCTATATTGCACAAACATCACTGGAGGAATTTAACGAAACTTCTTTAGTTTTATACATCAGAAGCTTGGTCAATAATCTCAATAGAAAAAATGAAAGCCGTGATTACATTTTACTAACAATTGATTAGTTAACAAATACTATTTAATTAATCGACAACAGTACATGTGTCTTTAAAAAGCATCTGTACTAAATGTGTAGTTTAATAATTCTCCACTAGATTACTTTCAGTACATATTTTGTTTAATTTAACACAAAATATTTATCGAAATCATTTGTTACATTACAAGGCACCCTTCATTAAGTGAGAAAGTTGGATTATCTAGTAATTTGTAATATGATAAAACCGACTCCGTCTGGATAGCGTTGCTAGTTTTAATTAAATTAGAAACAAATAAGTTCGATCCAACATTTTCTAAAGGACTTCTATTTGTCTGTTTATCGAAGCATCAGATGATTACTAAATCGGTTTGAATAAGACTATACTGCAAATATAATTACATTCACTTCTTTTCAAATATATTTATGTTCTTTTTATATCTACATAAAAAAACATCTATCCGTGTCATTAAGTTACCCTTCTCTGAATATATAAACTTCTCCATGAATAGGAGTAAATACCAAAACCAGATAAATAACTAATTTTAACGATACATCCATAGACACATTCTTTAATTTCTCGAAATATAATGAGGTTAATAAAATATTTGTATTGTCAGCATCATCAAGGCGCCTAAAATTACGTTTCTCATACGATATTGACCTATAAGGTTTTTAATGGCAATAATAAAATTAAAACACTATTTTTTTCATAGGAGATAACTTAATGTCAAGACCCGATTAACTACTTCCCGAGAAAATAAGTTACGACATGTAAAATGGTCCAAGCTTTTTTTGCATAAATCTATTTGTTTCTTTTTTTAATAGTAAGTAACTGAAATTATAAAAATAGGGAGAAAAAAATATTTGGAAATATTTTTCTTAATCCCTAATAAAAAATATATTCAGAAAAACAAAATAAGCTAATCAAATCAGTCCCGTCAGTTGGTAAAATATCTATCATTTAGGCATTATTAAATTTGACACACTCGCTAGTTTACAATTTAATTACATTGTAGTAATATTAATTGACATTAGCAACAAATAAAATACAATTAAAGATAAGAAAATTAAATACATCTATTAAATCTTATCTAATGTTTTTTTTGTGTTATATTTGTTTAACATTATGCCTCTTCGTTTTCTCCTTGCTATAGTCTATAGACATTGGTTGAATAATTATTGTCTTGGATTTAGAAAATGCTATTTTTGATAATTCTTTCCTGGAGATGAATCAGTCGATAGGATATCAGTTTAGAGTTTAATTGTCGTTACACAGTATTTATTTCTATTTTCATGTTTTCTTCCTTTTAAAACGTGTTGTCCACCGGTATTATAGCAAAGTCAGGTAAAACTGAGGAGTGGAATAACCTGTGGAATTTGTGCTCGTATATTTTTTGCCAGAATGTTATGAAGCGAAATACATTTCAATATAGATATTCCCTGTACAACAACAATCTTCCATAGATTACAGAGCAACGCGGATCAATAATAATGTATAGATAGATAATATGCAGCCAGGTTATATCCGCTAATTACTTTACTGGTTCAACCCTCGAACCAGTAATACGCAATTAATAAAGTGAATTATGATGCAAATTCTAATACTACGTGAGCTCTAATTTAAACCTAACATCGGTAATAAAAACTTAAATTTCCCAATTTTATAACCTATAACTTCTTTATTGTTGCATTAACTTTATTATTTGAATTACATTGAAAGTTTCTCAATCTGACAAAAACAGTGTTTAATGTCCTTTTCGTACCAACAGCCAAGTCGGTGATCCTCCTACAGAAAAAGTAATTTATTATTATATTTATGATAGTCATCATCTAAGTTAAAATATTTCTCTTATCGGCAGAACCTTAATTGTTTATATCATCACATCCAATTATTATTTCATTGGCTTTTATGTTACTGACACGTGTCTAATGATTTATTTCTAATTGTATCTTAGATAAGACTAAATGAATAGAATGTGAACTTATTTTTACGAAAATAATGATTATAATAAATTTAGTTACAAACGATATAAATGTAACAGGTAGTTATTACAAATGATGTAATATTAATTGTAGTCACGATGTCTATAGTCTCTATTTAAAAATATGCTGTAAGTGTCTTCGGTTAAGGAGTTCTATTGATTTATTCTCATCGGTTAAGAAGTTATTTTGCAAAGTAAAACTAGAATAGAAATAAATTGAAGAATACACGTATATATATATATATATATATATATATATATATATATATCTGTGTGTGTATAACACATATGCATACGTAATTCGAAATTCGATAGTCAGGCAATGCTTTCAAATACATGAAACTGCGTAAGCAAAACATAGATTTCATTGAATATTATTTCAGTCCGAAAAAAAATCTGAGCCACTCTCAAGACCCGCCTAAGGAAATTTTACTTTTTTAATAGTACTCGTACATTATGATGATGATGATATATAAATTGGAATTATTTTAAACCATGATAAGTGTGTGTCTATTTGTGATACACGTATGTCTATTTTATATATCTTCGACAAGGTGTGTTTTGTCTTGTTTTTGTTTTGCTTTTTTTTCACTTAATAGAGAATTTTTAAAAACTTAATATATCATTATGTAAGTGCGTTATACAAGCATCTCGTACATACATTGGTCATTCAGTTCTAAAAATCATATGTATTGATTTTAGCTTACATTGCTTATCACTTTAAGCAATTTTGGTATACAGTAATTCAGAAATTGGAAGTTGAGATTGAAAATGTTTAGCTAAATTTCAACATTGGAAATAAAGTTAGTGCATCGAATTTAGGCTAATTTCTTGCAATCCTGTAAGAAATTCATCGTGGGTTATTAACGGAACCTAATGGTAAAAAACCAAATGGCTTCATGCTTTCTACTCGGATACTTTATTAAAATTTTAAAAGGTTATACTCAAAAAAAGGTTATGCATATTTAAATGTTTATTTATAATTTTGTCAGTGGCTGGATAACAAAAAAAAATTGAGATTTGTTTATGAAGAACATAATAGGTATTTAGGTTATTTTAATAAGATATGATATGATATTGATTTGATTTTATTTACTTAATCGTATTTGCATTCGTTAATCGATAAACTACAAGTAACCTATTCGAAACAATAAAAATTAATGGGTTAACAAATTAAAACCAAAGAAGGCATATATTAAAAACGAAAACAAAGAACTATAAAATACAACGATGTGACATTTCGACCAATTTACTTTCACTTATCATAAATAAATCACACTCTGGTACGACCGCGATCAGGTGGTGGAGCAATTAAATACCGTGGGAAACTGGAGAGTTCCGATATAGCTCGGTTCTAAAGGGTGGTGTACCAAATAGGTAATGATTATGTGAATGCTGGAAATTAGCAGGTACGAAGAATGAAAGTTTACTCAGTAATACAGAGCATAGAATTTTTCTTTTAATAGTTGGAAGATATATTTCATAAACGCAACGTGTCTTCTGAGTTGTAAGAAATAGAAGCCTAACACACTCAAGAGGAAATCAGTAAAAAATAAAATGGGGAAGTAGCCATACTGTCCCATATGCAGATATCGAAGGAACGTCTTTTGTATTAATTCAATCATCAAGCATATACTTGGCTTCGTGTCGGCTTCAAATAAACGAGCCGGATTCTAATCAGCTATGCAGCTATGAAATGTACAGCAAACGAATTGGTGACATCGACTGAAAATCATTTTAATTATTTAACACGAATCCAAATTTCCGAAATATTTTTTTTACTACACCCGCCACGTGCGCACGAAAAGTCAATTGCGAATCAAATATGACTCCCAAATCAACGACAGGCGATGCAGGGGGATTCCGCTGACCGTATATTCATATTTAACGGGAGCGTGTGCTCTGCTGTAACTCACTATTGAACATTTGCTTGCGTTAAGCCGTAAGCCGCTTGCTGCACTCCACTCGACGTTGACTCTGATGTCACGCTGCAACCGTTCGCCATCTGCTGTATCCTTGGCGACTGTCAAAAGGTTTCATGGCGTTTCATAGCAAAGAACGCAGAATTTTCGTCACGCAACCAATGTAGTTTACCAGTTATTCAGTTATGGAATATTTTATATAAAAATTGTTCAATGTTAACGTGGAAGTTTGCATTAAAATAAATAAAACGCAGGCAACGGCATTGGTCTGCAGTAAATTCCTCAGAATTGTCATAATATAATATTCCAATATATTATCGTTAATATTTGTCACATTTAATCTCAATAATATAGTATTTAATCCAATTATAATCGAAATATTCAGTGCGCTTTTAAAAGTTTCATATAGTAATGATCCTATGCACCCTTTAAAAGGTTCGTATAGTAATGATATATTTATAACGTGTAATTTTTTTTTCTTTTTATTTCAGGATCCATCTTTGGCATACGTTCACGATATGGGACAGAATACTTACAGGATAAATACTTTAAGGAAAACGAAGAAATTGAATTTCGTTGTAAACGGCTTTGTGGATGAACCATTCCCCGAAATTAGAGAGATTGCGTTCAATAGACGATCAGTTTGCCTAAATATCAGAGAGGTTAGTAACGATCATTAGGCCATGTACATGATTTTTTCGAATTTTGCACCACATGAAGACATAATAACCATGTTGGTGAAGTGCAGTTTCCCAAGAGAAACGTTTTCAGCTGCATTTTGTTATTTTGCGGTATAACGAACTACTTAATTGTTTGGGTCTTATTTATTCGGTTAAATATCTGTGGTTTCACGTCATTGTGCCAATCTTTATAAAATACCGTGCATCACATTTGTTTTAATATTTATTTTTCACTACTAGTGGCAAATTGGCCACCAATAAAATCGAACCAACCAAGTATTTAATTCCAACCAAGTATATAATATGTGCCAAGTATTTAATTCCAATAAGGAAAATAGTTGATTTCTTTTCGAAACTTTTATAAACCTGCTGATATTAACCTAAAACAAATATATAATTTTGTGACAAGTAATAACAATCATGTAGACAGGCAGGCGAAAATTTTTAAAATACGAGTACAAGGGCGTTTGGAGAATCTTACCTGAAGTCCTTCATAATCGACTCTGCTAAACGAAGAAGAATATTTACATGTAACCTAGAAGCTGTTCATAGTACTTAATATTCAAAAATTAATCGCTTAGTTTTGGTCCAAATAACTACATCGTTTAATGATTTGAATTTATCTGTAAACAGTGGGACCCCCAAGAATCAGAACCAGACCCGCTCGCCGCCTCATCTGTTCTTGTTCCGCCCACTCGCTCTATTCCGCCCTGTGGGCGCAAGCAGATCGATCACACACCCCTAGTTACCAACGGTGAACCCACCAAACCCGGTGATTGGCCTTGGCATGCCGCTCTTCTGGTCCACGAAAATAGACGGCAACCCCCCAAGTACCAGTGCGGTGGTACCCTTGTCTCCTCCAATGCAGTATTGAGCGGTAAACATTTATTTATTTATTCACCTACTGCTGGTCAATACAACCACTGTCATATACGTGTCGTCTCTGGTTTACATCCAAAAGAAGTAAAGAAAACTTGGTGGATGTCGGCTCATCTATAGTAAAGAAAATGGGTAGAAATTTATAAAGGCGTTGTTGACGAAATGTGGTAGTATTCAATAAATATTGTTTTTTAAAAAATTTGGTGATCGAACAAATCATAAGAAATATAATTTAGATTATTTCATCAAAATTGTAACATAATTTGAAAACTATAATCGGGCCTAACTTAACAAATCAGCAGATTTAAAATTACACTGGCTTATATATAAATTTGAGGTAAAATATTGAAATGGGGAGTCATTTGAATTGGCATGAAAACTTTAAATAGCCACTAAACTAAACATCTCTATATTTTAGAGTTTCGCCTAATATAGTTTATAGCATTCACAAAACAAGACTTAAATTTCCAGTGAGATAAGTGATTTATTTACAATAATTTCCATGCCATTAATTTATTTTAAAAGAACATAAATCAAACAAAACCTCTTTTTCAGAAACAAAATCTCAATATATATTTTCACTTAAACGCCTTATTTTGTAAGTAAAGCTCTTGAGCTTTACTTACAAAATAAGGCGTTTAAGAGAAAATATATATTGACCATATTTGTTCAGCCACCGCATTAAATATTACAAAATTATTATTTCATTAAAAAACTGGTGAAGTGCGTATCAAAAC
The DNA here is from genome assembly GCA_039881145.1 of Druceiella hillmani. Taxonomy (NCBI): domain Eukaryota; kingdom Metazoa; phylum Arthropoda; class Insecta; order Lepidoptera; family Hepialidae; genus Druceiella; species Druceiella hillmani. The sequence goes on along the minus strand of JAYKKI010000072.1, from coordinate 12,185,699 downwards.
ACGCTTGAATTAGGATTTCTCTTGATTTTGTTTACTCACAACAACAAGGTAACAAGGTAGGTACTAATACCTAGAATTTTTAAAATACGTGATTGAAAAATGGGAAAGAGGAATTCATATTGTACACAGTAGCAAATAGAGCCTCAATTTTATTTTGGAAGACTGTCTGATGATTCTTTAAAAGGCCGCGTGCAGGAAAATAATTTTATAATATCATTTTACAATCATGCATTTTACGTTAAAAACATAAATTATCTGGCTTTGCATTAAATGAGGCCCCGTGTCTCGTAAGGTCCTAGGTCTCATTTTCATATACGGATGGACAGACATGACGAAGTTATAAGGGGTCCTAAAAATAAAATTATTTTGTCGGCATTATTTTACACGTTTATTATACAGAATACGTTAAGAATATTCCATTAATATTTATGTTCTACTCCCATATTCTACAATTTATTTCTTGCATATTTTCTACACACTCATATTACATCATTTCAACGTTTTTCGAAGAATTTTTCAACATGCTTTTTCGCTAGTATTTTTATCCATGTAAAGTTTTTTTTATAGCGCGGATAATGGAAGAAATGTTTTTCTTGTCTTATGTATTAATTTAGACATGTTTAACTAAAATATTAATATTTTGTTCTTTTGTGTTTTCAGCTGCTCATTGTGTGGTAGATAATGGTAACGAGCTCTCTCCAGATAAAGTGACAGTAGTCTTGGGAAAATATAACCTTAACCAAAAAGACGACCAATCTAGAGCTTATCAAGTAAGATATTTACTTTAATTTTTATTATTTTAATCCAAACTTATTTGTAATTATATGCATTAAGTTAACAAATAATTTGTTTCCTTATTTCTTGAAACTAAGAGAAATTAATTGCGACAGGTTAATTTCAATTTATTTCTTTACTTAAGTGGCGTTATCGTTCAGAAAATTCACTTACGCTTAAAATTCTATATAAACTTGTAAAAATTCACAATATTTTCAGGTCCAGAGAATTCGAGTCCATGCTGATTACAATGCAGACACTCTGAGAAATGACTTAGCTCTCCTTTTTACAAAGAAGAATGTTGAGTTCAACGAATTCGTTCAGCCTATTTGCCTTTGGAACCAGAATCAAGTTGAAAAAAATATCTTATATGGAGAGTTTGGCTCAGTAAGCAAAATATATTTCTAGGTATTCTAATTCTAAGTAGTAAATTATTCAAGCGTTAAACACCAGGTTCCTTAACCCGGCGATATGGAATGTGAACTGCTTATTTCGATTGAATGTGCTTGCAAAATAGAGTGAAAGTCAATTTTGCAATCAGACGTTATGAAGTAACATCTTATAACTTTATAAATAAGAAGTTTAATGACCCGTAAACAGGTAATTATTTTGCGATTTGAGGTGTCATGTAAATGTTACAAAACTATCTACACAGCAGATATAATTTTCATTTCCATTCCAGGTGGTAGGTTGGGGCACCAATGAAGATGACGAACTGTCTGAGCAGTTGACTACCGGTCGCATGCGCGTCGTTCCAGATGAAAACTGTTTAGACAGTTTACCAAATTTCTTTAGCAGGTTCCTCAATTCCAATTCATTTTGTGCTGGAAATGGGCCTAATAACTGTAAGTTATACATTTATTTATTAGCTCTTTCTCTGTCAATCGTAACAGAAGTACTTAAACAAATTAAGTAAAACAAGCAGTGCAGTAACTTTAGTCTTACATTAAATTATATTAAGAAGTTACAAATATGAAGATATGAATATCTGGACGCAAATTTTAATGATTACAGACTTGTAAGAACGAAACTCAACTGCAGATATTTGTCAACATAGCAAAATAGCTTTTTGGAGGTTTATATATATATATATATATATATATATATATATATATATATATATATATAAAATACAGTGTTACCAAACTGATTTTGTTTCCAATTTTCTAGTGACGAGTGCCTGCAATGGTGATAGCGGTGGTGGCTTCGCCTTTCCCATAACCATGTCCGATAACCGAGTGACCTGGTTCCTGCGAGGAGTTATATCGCTAAGCGTAGCTCGTCAACCCTCGCGCCTCTGCGACCCCCGGCATTACATTCTGATCGCTGATGCGGCGAGTCAGGCTGATTGGCTCTTTCGAGAAACTGGAATAGAGCCGTATGACTCGGCACCCAGGCAACAGAAGGAAGATATTTTCTCTCAAATTCCGCAACGTAAAATTTCTCCGATACTGAACGATATTGCTCAAGGTATTGCTTCAGATGCGAGTAAGAAGGGTTCTTTTGATTGATTGCTTCACATCGTAGTGAGTGTAAGGTAATCCTCTATATTATACGATAATGGAAAATAATATTCTTGTAAGACAAAAATTTGTATATAAGTTTTATTAAATAATTTTTCCATAACTCCTCTTATCCAACTCCTAAACTATCTATTACTCGCTACCAAGTCCGCGACTTGTTCTCATCATATTTTGTGATAATTAAAATAGTGTAGTAATCAAATATACGTTATATACGATTAAATAATACTAAATAAATAAAAAAAATATTAAATATACGATTATAAGTAAATGATAAAAATGTGTTTAGTTAAGCAGAATAACCATCGAGAGCGGCGCTCTAAAATGCCCACTATTATTTTTATTTTTTGAGGTAACATTGTTCCACAATCAAATCTATACTACACATTAGACCATAATACGGGTATTAATGGACCAAAAGATATCGGCAAATATCATGTAGTATTGGGCCCAGGTGTTACACCAATATAAACGATACTCTTAGAATGGAAAAAAAATAGGTTCTTTGATATATTTATTTGGATCGTCAACCAGACAAATGAAAATTCTGGTATTTTTTTTATCAAATGTCAAGTGTTTTTCATAATAATTTATAAATACTATATCTAGTAACTCTTTAAACCAGCAAGATGAACTATAGTGCAGATTATTTCTCGTTGTATCCTCCACTTTCAGATGTAGAATACTAATCCATGAAGCAGGCAAGGCTTATAGAGTTATTGAGAAATATCAAACTCGAAAGAGCGAAAGACGAATTTTATTAAGACGTGTATTGTGACGAATTTTAATTAATTTAGACAACTACAAATTATAAACAAAAGGATCATATTTATTTTATCTTCTAATCGTTTATAAAAAGTCATTATGCACTCCATTGAATTTTTGTTGTTATTTTTATTTCC